>JASDQU010101249.1:500548-511778 GCA_032191745.1 Picea mariana | reverse complement strand
CAAAGTCACAATTCAATCTTGACCGTTGATCACAGAAGATCACATGGAAATGGTTTAAGGAATTCAAGAATCAGAAGATCATAGGTTTGAGGGTGGAAGGCCTAGAGTTTCATGAAGTCGCGAAGTCCAAACCCTAGTGGGGCCGATGGATCTGAGGAGAAGCGTGGAAAAAGTTCAGACCCTTGGAGAAGAGCACTTTGGGGAAGTTTGAGGGAAGGATTTGGGATATCTCCGAAATTTGAACTGTGAAGAAGTAAGCCCACAAACATACCTGTGGTCACTTGCGGAAGAAACCTGTGTGTGTGGGTAGATTAATTTCGGGTGTTTGTAGAGACCCAAGGAGTCACTTCGACTCAATATTTAAAACGATCCAAGACCGAGAGGTCGAGCAGCCTTTGGAGGGAAGGGGGTTTGCATCAAAGCTCCTTTGAAGGATGGAATAGAGAGGAAAATTTTTAGGATATGGTGAAGGTAAATTGGTTGAGCTATGATCCTTCATAGGAGGTCACTTCTTGTGAACAATTTGTAAAGTCTTTGAAAAGAGTTAAGAAAAAATTGGCTAACTTGGTAGGAAAAAGACACAAAAAAGGGGATGGTTAGAGTCAATTTGGGATGATGATAAACAATTTAAGGATTTTATGGGTAGATTTACATTTTAGATCCCTGATCAAAAACACCAAGAATGGTTTATTACAGGTATACTACCACACATTCACCAATCATTGATTCAACAGAAGGTTGCATCGCAACGTGAAGTTTTGGAGATTGCGATGAAGATGGAATCATCTCCTGTAGGATATGTTGGAGGGATGGTGCAAGTACATACACGGTTAGTTGCATTAACCATTCAATTGGTAGATATTACAAAAGGGAAGGAGAAGCGAGAAAAAGTATGTTGTACCAAGTGTAGGACTAAATCCCACCATAAGGAAGAATGCTCAACATTTGCGCAATATTTTGCGACTGGAGCATTGAATCCATTACTAGGAGGGGGATACTATGAAATATGGGAAAAATGGGGACATCATTCGAATGAGTGTTCATTACTGCAAAAATACCAGAGTATGCCAACGAACTTATTTTGTAACTTTTCCAAGTTAGTAGGGAATGAAGAGAATGATTGTCGCAAATTCAATTTGATGAGAGAGAGCACTTCAGATATGTATAGAATTTAGGAAGAAAATACTACGAAAGAAGGAGGTGGTCCACAATATAAAAATAAGAGAGAATTGAATCCAGGAAATCGAGGAGGATGTGGCAGAGGTCAAGGTAGAGGAAATTTTCACAGAGGAGGTAGAGGACCAATAATATGTTACAATTGTAAACAACCGAGACAATTAGCTCAGGACTACCCGAATCCTTGTACAACCTACACATACTGTAAAGAACTAGATCATGCGATAGAAGGATTTCCTCAAATACTTGTGAAGTGGCAAGACGGAGGGAATCAGAACCAGAACCCAAATCAGAATGTACAAAAGATATCATCCGAGAAACACAATGAAAGACCTAGAATAACAACTATTATGCATGGAGGAGCTAGACCATGGGCTGATGTGACGAATGGAGGGAAGCAAGTTGAGAACTGGGTGAGAAAATCAACAATACCTATGCCAAAATTTAACCCTCAACAAGAAAAAGAGACATATCAGAGGGGAATAAAAGAGATACTAGGACTGATTGGGTCGACTCAACATCATTTGTGCCTTAGGCCTGTGATTGTACCATACCAGAAAAGCTACTTGAGAAGGTAAGTAATCTAAGAGAGTTTCTGAGAAGTTTCATAGAATTGATGAAATATGAAAATGCATTGAATGCATTACATGAAATGATTGATCATTGTGCACAAGAAGGGAAATTCCTTCCGCATAGAGGGTAGTGAATTAGGTATTGTGTAAAAAGAGGACCAATAGAGAGTTCAAACTAAGTGCACAGATTGGGGAATATGATGTGGATAACATTATTTTAGACTTGATTTATGATGTAAATGTGTTACCAAATAAAAAATGGGAAATGATGGGGAAACCCAAGTTGATTTGATCTCCTATCCAGTTAAGAACAGAAAACCAACAAAATATATTCCCAATTGGCCAATTGACAAGAGTACCTATGAATATAGATGGGGTGCACAACGTAGAATATTTTGAACTGATCGAGATCGTGGATGAAACTCAACCATATATAACACTGATGGGAATTTAATGTCCCTTTGACAATCAGATGATCATTAATCTGAAAAGGAGGGAAATGATATTTGAGGTAGGAGACCTTAAGGTTACTGCACCATTAGATTCAACAAAAGGAAAGAGGTATATCGAACCAGCTAAAGAGAACATAATTGACAAATTGTATAATATGATTGCATGAATGTATGACTATGTTAACCCCACTGCAGATGGTGCACTCAGTTCGAGAAGCATTATCTCATGTGCATCAGATTTAAAGGAAGGTTTGGAACATTGGAAACAGAGAATGCACAAAGTATCAACTAGATGATGTGCAGACATAACTTGATCATTGCAGTGGATTGGAATGAAGTTATGTGATCCACCCAAATATGATGGTTTGACTGAAATAGAATATTTCGTATTGGTGTTTGAGTTGCAAATACCTGAAAAAAAAATACTATTGGCATTAGATGTTATCTTGAAGGCCACTCCATCCAGATGGTGGGTTGCACACAAAGAGGGAGTGGAATACTGATCGCAAGTAATATTTGGTACTGAGGTGGAATATATTGTGCATAAGTATACATGGGTAACCGACCTAATAGATCATATTGTGTAGTGTAGACACATATGAGGATTGATACCAAAGAAGGAACATACGCACAATTTTATACATACATTAGATAAAATTCCTAAGAATTGGTACTTGGAGCTGGAAATGAGAAGAGAAACAACAAGTTGGGACGATTTGAATCAGAGGTTCAAGGTAAAATTTACTTTTGAAAATGAAACACCATTAGTATATGCATCCCTACAGGTCATTCGAACCAAGATATTTTCAAAATACGGGCCAATGGAGGTGGTACCTATGTGTAGTGCGCACAAAGCTTCTATGAATGTCCATGACTTACTAGAATGTACCTGAAACTGAGGGGGAACATGTAGTAGAAGGTCCAGAGATTGAATTTGATGTGTATACACAACTACTAAAGACAAAGAAGGTAAATATTGGGAAAAGGAAAACCTAAAGTTTGCACAGATATGAGATTATTGGAATGATGAAAATAAGGAGAAGATTGCATATTTACTATGTGAGTATCAAGATATATTCCCAACTACATTCTCAAAGATGAAGGGGATAGCTGGGAAATTATGCGAAATGAAAATCCCGTTGAAACCAGATGCTAAGCCAGTGCGACATGGACCCTACAGGTTAAATCTGAAGTATAAAGAGAAGGTGAAAGAAGAGATTGACTGAATGTTGGAAGCAAGGATTATTGAATCAGTGGTGGAATCAGATTGGATAAGTCCAATGGTGGTACAAGATAAGAAAACGTGAGGAATCAATATTTGTGTAGACCTAAGGAAGCTAAATGATGCATGCCTGCATGATCCATTTCCAACACCTTTTACCGATGAAGTGATAGAGAATGTAGGAGGGTAGGAGACATATTCTTTCACAGATGGATTCTTAGGATATCACCGGATAAATATTATGTAGGAATACATGTATAAGACTACTTTTTCAATAAAGTGGGGAAGTTATTAGTACACAATGACTCCCTTTGGACAAAATAATGCACCTACAGTTTTCTCAAGAGTCGTTGTCATAAATTTTAAGGAATTTATTCATAAGTTCCTTCAAGTGTACTTAGATGATTGGATTGTGCTTAGTTTATTGAAATATCACATAGAAGTACTCTAAATAATGTTGGATAGGTGTAGACAATGTCAGATTTCACTGAATTTGAAGAAATGTATTTTCTACACTCCTTTGGAATTTTGTTGGGCCATGTGGTATGTAAGTAGGTATTATTAGCGGATCCTACCAAGATTGCAATGATTTTATATTTACAACCACCCACATTAGTCAGATAGTTGATAAAAACCCTAGTTCATAGATGAAGTTCATTAATGGTTATGCGTAGATTACAACACCCATGGAGAATTTGTTGAAGAAAGAAGCTAAATTCCAGTAGAATGAGGACTGTCAGAAAGGTTTGGAAACATTGAAGTAGAAATTATTGACCATGCCAATTTTGATCATCCCATATTGGAAGAAGGAGTTCCATGTTCATGTGGATGTGTCATCCATAGCTTTAGACGCAGTATTATCTCATCCAAGAGAAGGAGACATATACCACCCAATTTTATTTGCAAGGAAGAAGTTGTCAATAATAGAAAACAATTACACTACCACAGAACAAGAAGGATTGGCAATGGTATATGCGATATCGAAGTTTAGACATTATTTAATGGGTTCTCACTTTAATATGTATACCGACCATACTGCACTAAGATACTTAGTGAAAAATCTAGTATTGGGGGCAAGAATATGTAGATGGATGTTGTTGTTCTAGGAATATGATTTTGAGGTTGTTGTGAAACCAAGGAAGTTGAATGCAAGACCGGATCACTTGTCACACACACTTTTAGGAGAAGATGCAAGGAATATATATGAAAACTTGCTAGATGCACACTTGTTTGTAGTTAAAATGGTGGACGACTAATTCACAAACATTGTGTAGTTTCTAAGCACAAGAATGGCCCCGCCAGACATGACAATGGAGAAAAACAAATAATTAGTGGTTAAAGCAACAACCTATCAGTTAATTGTAGGGACCTTATACAAGTTAGGTTCAGATGGAATATTGAGACAATGTGTGTTAGAGCATGAAAGTCCAATGATACTCTTAGAAGTGCATGAAGGAATTGTAGAAGGGAATTATGCATGTAAAGAGACAATGCATAATATTTTGTGTACAGGAATTTGGTGGCCCACACTTCATAAGGATGCTAAATAATACTGTCAGGCATGCAATGTTTTTCAAAGGGTGGGAAAGCCATCCAGAAGGGATGAAATGTCTTTACACCCACAGGTTATGTTGCAGGAATTTGATAAATGGGAAATAGAATTTGTTGGACCGATCAAAACACCAACTAGAATATCAAGAACTAAGTATGTAATCATTGCGAAAAAGTATTTGACCAGATGGGAAGAAGAAGCACCAACCATAGATTGCACCGCAGAGACAACTATGAGGTTTCTATTTGAGAATGTAGTTACATGATTTGGATGCTCATGCATTTTACTCGGTGATCAAGGAACACACTTCCTAAATAGGATGATTGCATTATTGATTGAGGAATTTGAAATTCATCATTAGAAGAGTATGTTGTATCACCCTTAGGCCAATGCGACAGTAGAAGATTTTAATAAAATTATGGAGAATGCTTTGGCAAAGATCTATAATGTAGGAAGAGATGATTGGGGCATAAGGGTTCCTATAGTATTATGGGCATACAAGACAACAAGAAAAAAGTTGATAGGAGATGAACCTTTTAGGTTAGTCTATGGGAAAGAAGCAGTAATTCCTATGGAGTTTATTGTTACTATCCTACGCATTGCAGTGATTACTGATCTTTCAGACTTTGGTGCAGTAGAGGAGATATTGTCACAATTGGTACAACTTGAGGAATATTTATTTGTCGTTGGGTTCCTGTTGGACACACCAACTACATTGAGAGGGGGAGGTGAATAGTGTAATGATGTTTTTCCCAAAACTTCCCTCTTACACAAAACTCATTAGTTAGAAATCACCATTAACTCATTACTTATTGTTTTCATTTATAACCAATTAAATATGAACATATATCAACAACATATATCAACAATATATCATCAACAAATCATCACCATAAGGAACACAAAGAACACAAGATGTATGTACAAATTTATTTTTATTACAGACTACAATCCTTGTGTTATCAACAACAACTGAATAGAGTAATTTAGGGTGTTCATAGAGACCCATGGAGTTAATCTGACTCGGTATTTCAAACGATCCAATACCAGGAGGTTGAGCAACCATTTGGAGGGAAGGGGGTTTGCGACAAATCTCCTTTGAAGTTTAATATGGGATGGAATAGAGAGGAGAAGTTTTAGGATATGGTAAAGGTAAATTGGTTGAGCTATGATCCTTCATAGGAGGTCACTTCTTGTGAACAATTTGTAAAGTCTTTGAAAAGAGTTAAGAAAAAATTGGCTAACTTGGTAGGAAAAAGACACAAAAAAGGGGATGGTCAGAGTCAGTTTGGGATGATGATAAGCAATTTAAGGATTTGATGGGTAGATTGACATTTTAGATCCCTGATCAAAACCACCAAGAATGGTTTATTACAGGTATACTACCACACACTCACCAATCATTGATTAAACAAAAGGTTGCATCGTAGCGTGAAGTTTTGGAGATTGCGATGAAGATGGAATCATCTCCTGTAGGATATCATGGAGGGATGGTGCAAGTCCATACATAGTTAGTTTCATTGACCATTCGATTGGTAGAGATTACAAAAGGGAAGGAGAAGCGAGAACAAGTATGGTGTACCAAGTGTAGGACTGAAGCTCGCCATAAGGACAAATGCTCAACATTTGCGCAATATTTTGCGACTGGAGAATTGAATCCATTACTAGGAGGGGGATACTGTGAAATATGTAAAAAATGGGGACATCATCCGAATGAGTGTCCATTACTGCAAAAATACCAAAGTATGCCAAGTAACTTATTTTGTAACTTTTCCAAGTTAGTAGGGAATGAAGAGAATGATTTTTGCAAATTCAATTTGATGAGAGAGAGCACTTTAGATATGTATAGAATTCAAGAAGAAAATACTACGAAAGAAGGAGGTGGTCCACAATATAAAAATCAAAGAGGATTTAATCTAGGAAACTGAGGAGGATGTGGCAGAGGTCAAGGTAGAGGAAATTTTCACAGAGGAGGCAGAGGACCAATAATATGTTACAATTGTAGTCAATCGAGACATTTAGCTCAAGACTACTCGAATCCTTGTAAAACCTGCACATACTGTAAAGAACTAGATCATGCGATAAAAGGATTTCCTCAACTACTTGTGAAGTGGAAAGACAGAGGGAATCAGAGCCAGAACCTAATTCAGAATGTACAAAAGACATCATCCAAGAAACATAATGAAAGACCTAGAATAACAACTATTATGCACGAAGGAGCTAGACCATGGGCTGATGTGACAAATGGAGGGAAGAAAGTTGAGCATTGGGTGATAAAATCAACAAGACCTATGCCAAAATTTGAACCTCAACAAGCAAAGGAGACATATCAGAGGGGAATAAAAGAGATACTAGGACCGATTGGGTAGAATCAACATCATTTGCGCCTCAGGTCTGTGATTGTACCATACCAGAAAAGCCACTTGAGAAGGTAAGTACTCTAAGAGAGTTTCTGAGAAGTTTCATAGAATTGATGAAAGATGAAAATGTATTGAATGAATTATGTGAAATGATTAATCATTGTGCACAAGAAGGGAAATTCCTTCCGCACAGAGGGTAGTGAATCAAGTATTGTGTAAAAAGAGGATCAACAAAGAGTTCAAACTAAGTGCATAGATTGGGGAATATGATGTGGATAACATTATTTTAGACTTGATTTATGATGTAACTGTGTTACCAAATAAAAAATGGGAAATGATGTTGAAACCCAAGTTGATTTGATCTTCTATCCAGTTAAGATCAGAAAACCAACAAAATATATTCCTGATTGGCTGATTGCCAAGAGTATCTATGAATATAGATGGGGTGCACAACGTAGAATATTTCGAACTGATTGAGATCATGGATGACACTCAACCATATATAGCATTGATGGGAATTTAATGTCCCTTTGACAATTAGACGATCATTAATATGAAAAGGAGGGAAATGATATTTGAAGTAGGAGACCTTAAGGTTACTGCACCATTAGATTCGACAGAAGGAAAGAGATATATCGAACCAGCTAGAGGGAACATAACTGACAAATTGTATAATATGATTACACGAATGTATGACTATGTTAACCCCGCTGCAGATGGTGCACTCAGTTGGAGAAGAATTATCTCATGTGCATCAGATTTAGAGGAAGGTCTAGAACACTAGAAACAAAGGATGCACGAAGTATCAACTAGATGATGTGCAGACATAACTTGATCATTGCGGTGGATTGGAACGAAGTTATGTGATCCACCCAAATATAATGGTTTGACTAACATAGAATGTTTCATACAGGTGTTTGAGTTGCAAATACCTGAACAAAAAATACTATTGGCATTAGATGTTATCTTGAAGGCCACTCCATCCAGATGGTGGGTTGCACACAAAGAGGTAGTGGAATACTAGTCACAAGTAAGATTTGGTACTGAGGTGGAATATATTGTGCATAAGTATACATGGGTAACTGACCTAATAGATCATATTGTGTAGTGTAGACACATATGGGGATCGATACTAAATAAGGAACATATGCACAAGTTTATACATACATTGGATAAAATTCCTAAGAATTGGTACCTGGAGTTGGAAATGAGAAGAGAAAAAACAAGTTGAGACGAGTTGACTCAGAGGTTCAAGGTAAAATTTACTTTTGAACATGAATCTCCATTAGTATATGAATCCCTACAGGTCATTTGAACCACGATATTTTCAAAAGAAGGGCCAATGGAGGTGGTACCTATGTGTAGTGCGCACAAAGCTTCTATGACTGTCCATGACTTACTAGAATGTACTTGAAACTGAGGGGGAACGCATAGTAGAAGGTCCAGAGATTGAATCTGATGTGTATACACAACCACTAAAGACAAAGAAGGTAAATATTGGGAAAAGGAAAACCTAAAGTTTGCACAGATATGAGATTATTGGAATGATGAAAATAAGGAGAAGATTGCATATTTACTATGTGAGTATCAAGATCTATTCCCAACTACATTCTCAAAGATGAAGGGGATCGCTGGGGAATTATGCGAAATGAAAATCCTTTTGAAACTAGATGCTAATCCAGTGCGATATAGACCCTATAGGTTAAATCCGAAGTATAAAAAGAAGGTGAAAGCAGAGATCGACTGAATGTTGGAAGAAAGGATTATTGAACCAGTGGTGGAATCAGATTGGATAAGTCCAATGGTGGTACAAGATACAAAAACATGAGGAATCAATATTTGTGTAGACCTAAGGAAGCTAAATGATGCATGCTTGCATGATTAATTTCCAACACCTTTTATAGATGAAGTGATAGAGAATGTAGGAGGGTAGGAGACATATTCTTTCACAGATGGATTCTCAGGATATCACCGGATAAGGATTATGTAGGAAGACATGTATAAGACTACTTTTTCAATAAAGTGGGGAAGTTATCAGTACACAATGATTCCCTTTGGACAAAATAATGCACCTACAGTTTTCTCAAGAGTCATTGTCACAAATTTTAAGGAATTTATTCATAAGTTCCTTCAAGTGTTCTTAGATGATTGGATTGGGCTTAGTCTATTGAAATATCACATAGAAGTACTCTAAATAATGTTGGATAGGTGTAGACAATGTCAGATTTCAATGAATTTGAAAAAATGTATTTTCTACGCTCCTTTGGATTTTGTTGGGCCATGTGGTATGTAAGTAGGGATTATTAGCAGATCCTACCAAGATTGTAGTGATTTTATATTTACAACCACCCACATCAATCATATAGTTGATTACAACACCCATGGAGAAGTTGTTGAAGAAAGAAGCTAAATTCTAGAAGAATGAGGACTGTCAGAAAGGTTTGGAAACATTGAAGTAGAAATTATTGACCGTGCCAATTTTGATCATCCCATATTGGAAGAAGGAGTTCCATGTTCATGTGGATGTGTCTTCCATAGCTTTAGGCGCAGTATTATCTCATCCAAGAGAAGGAGACATATACCACCCAATTGCATTTGCAAGGAAGAAGTTGTCAATAATAGAAAATAATTACACTACCATAGAACAAGAAGGATTGGCAATGGTATATGTGCTATAGAAGTTTAGACATTATTTAATGGGTTCTCACTTTAATATGTATACCGACCATTCTGCACTAAGATACTTAGTGAACAAGCTAGTATTGGGGGCAAGAATATGCAGATGGATGTTGTTGTTCTAGGAATACGATTTTGAGGTTGTTGTGAAACCAAGGAAGTTGAATGCAGGTCCAGATCACTTATCACACATACTCTTGGGAGAAGATGCAAGGAATCTATATGAAAACTTGCTAGATGCACACTTATTTGTAGTTAAAATGGTGGATGAATAATTCACAAACATTGTGTAGTTTCTAAGCACAAGAATGGCCCCGCCATACATGACAGTGGAGAAAAAACAAATAATTAGTGGTTAAAGAAACAACCTATCAGTTAATTGTAGGGAACTTATACAATTTAGGTTCAGATGGAATATTGAGACAATGTGTGTTAGAGCATGAAAGGACAATGATACTCTTAGAAGTGCATGAAGGAATTGCAGGAGGACATTATGCATGTAAAGAGACAATGCATAATATTTTGTGCGCAGGGATTTGGTGGCCCACACTTCATAAGGATGCTAAAGAATACTGTCAGGCATGCGATGTTTTTCAAAGGGTGGGAAAGCCATCCAGAAGGGATGAAATGTCTTTACACCCACAGGTTACGTTGCAGGAATTTGATAAATGGGAAATAGAATTTGTTGGACCGATCAAACCACCAACTAGAATATCAAGAACTAAGTATGTAATCATTGCAAAAAAGTATTTGACCAGATGGAAAGAAGAACCACCAGTCATAGATTGCACCGCAGAGACAACTATGAGGTTTCTATTTGAGAATGTAGTTACACGATTTTGATGCTCATGCATTTTACTCGGTGATCAAGGAACACACTTCCTGAATAGGATGATTGCATTATTGATTGAGGAATTTGAAATTCATCATCATAAGAGTATGTTGTATCACCCTTAGGCCAATGCGACAGTAGAATATTTTAATACAATTATGGAGAATGCTTTGGCAAAGATCTATAATGTAGGAATAGATGACTGGGACATAAGGGTTCCTATAGTATTATGGGCATACAAGACTACAAGAAAAAAGTTTATAGGATAGGAAACTCTTAGGTTAGCCTATGGGAAAGAAGTAGTAATTCCTATGAAGTTTATTGTTTTTATCCTGCGCATTGCAGTGATTACTAATCTTTTAGACTCTGGTGCAGTAGAGGAGATATT
>JASDQU010101249.1:467359-484734 GCA_032191745.1 Picea mariana | reverse complement strand
ATGTTATCAAGGAGGTGAAATCACATCTATCCTCCAAATTTGACATGAAGGATCTCGGTGCTGCTAACTTCATTCTGGGAATGGAGATTAAAAGAGATTGTGCAAACAGGAAACTATGGTTGAATCAAAGAAAATATGTTGAGATGATATTGCAGAGGTTTAATATGCATGGAAATAAACCGGTCAAGGTTCCTATTCCGATAGGTGTAAAGTTATATACAGATCAATGTCCCAAGACACATGAAGAAGAAGAGGACATGTCCCGTGTTCCATATGCCAGTGTAGTTGGAAGTTTGATGTATACAATGGTTTGTACTAGACCGGACATTGCACGTGCAGTGGGAGTTTTGAGCAAGTATATGTAAAAACCAGAGAAGGAGCATTGGACAACAGTGAAGAGGGTCTTCAGGTATCTTTGTGGCACCACCAGTTATGGATTGTGCTACCAAGGAAGACCGGGATTGGACAATGTGGTGGACATACATGGCTTTGTTGATGCATATTGGGCTGGAGATCTGGATAGCAGAAGATATACAAGTGGGTATTTGTTTAACCTATTTGGAGGAGCAATCGATTGGATGAGAAAAAGACAGGTTGTAGTGGCACTCTCAACTACAGAAGCTGAATACATGGCAGGCACTCATGTAAGCAAGGAAGCAGTATGGTTACAAAGATTGTGTTCAGGTATTGGGTTGGTACAACAAGCAGTGAGATTAGATTGTGAAAGTCAGAGTGAAATATTCCTGACAAAGAAACCAACTTATCATTCGAAGACAAATCATATTGATATTCAGTATCACTTTGTGAGAGACATGGTTGAGGAAAAGAAGGTGTTGTTGGAAAAGGTTGACACTTTGAAGAATGTTGCAAATTCATTGACAAAGTCTATGAGCACAGAAAAGTTCTCCTGGTGTAGAGTAACAATGGGCATTGTTGCCTTGTATTGTTGACTATATAATCCCCTAGACCCCTGGATGCAAAGAAAACAACAAGTGGGAGAATGTTGGATATGTGTTATATTCTTTGCATGTGTGTGTGTGGTCGCGTCAGATATGACAACTGTGTCTGACGATCCCTCGCACTAGTGCTATGTTTGTGCCATGTGCGCTAGGTGCTTTCCTAGGGGGGTCCCAGGGGGGGCAGGTATGCCCCCCCCTAGTTACGCGCAACGTTCGGCAATGGGCGATAGCTCGGGGAAACGCCCCAAATTTTTTTTTTGGGCGGTTTTTGCTATTTTTAGCGGATTTTTCTATTTTTAGTGGTTTTGTAAATTAATCCCAGATTAAGGGATTAGGTTTTTGGTATCTACAAAATACCTAAAAACATTGTATATATTGTATGGCGAATTGTGAAATTCGATATAATGAATATAAGAAAGGTTTTCCTGGTTGAGGGTTTCCGGTATAAAATCTCTGTGTACTCTGTGTATGGGCCATTGATTAATTTCTGTCTTGCTTAAGAATCTATATGCATTGCTTTACTTCGCAGGTTTAAAAATTACAATGCTTATGATATTTCTTTTTCTCCCCCTTTGACATCATGGGAAATAAGGGTAACTCCCCTTGTCAGTATCGCTCCCCCTGTCTTCATGCTTATTATATTTATTTCTTGATATCTTTCTCTGACGATATCTATTCCCTTGACTTCTTTGCAATATGCCATGTAGATCAATGTGGGGCTTCTTGTATATACTTCCTTTTCCTCTCTTCCAAGGATTCTTGTCCATTGATGCTTCCTATTGTAATTCACTGACATATATAAAAAGAATTCAAAGTTACTTGACTTGAAATATTCATGGATTTTCAAGTTCACATCAATGACCATACTTCCCTCTGATGATTTCTCTTCCATTTTCTTATTGTTCCTTTCTCTGCTTTCCTTCCTATGACTAATGAATTCCAGCTATCAATATGATTTCATCCATTTTTATGCCTATTCTTTGACTCAATCTCTTCTGTACCTACCAAGTGTCTCATGAATTCATCTTTGTCCATATGTCATAAAAATTTCCATGATCCTTCTACTCAACTACACACAATGTTGACCAATTTATTATTGCTTAGAGTCCCCCTCTTCATCATTCATATTACTGGAAGTATCCAAGCTGGATGGGTTAGAAGAATACTTCAAACTACTCTCGTGCTAAGTCATCTTCCTCTTCACTTGTAGATTCATCATCTTCCTGAGTTCTAACATATTCCTCTTCATCATCCTTTTGAATTCTGATATCTTCTTCTTCATCATGAATTCTGACATCTTCCTCTTGTCCTATAGATTCATTATGATATTGTGCTGCTACAAATCCTATGAGTACGATGTATGGTACATGTTCTTCATTTACCTACTCTTCTTGTTTTTATTTTCTTCTCCAAACTTCCTTATATATGACATCAATGCTTTCCTTCATGAAAGGATCCATCATACTTCTACATTTCCAAGCTATATGTCCATAGTTGTGGCATTTGTAACATTCAATATTGTGGGGAGGGGCATAAGCATCTCTTACTTGAATATTTCTTCCATATGATCTACAATTCACAACTTTATGTCCAAAGTTATTACAAGTAAAACAATGACCAAGAAATAAACTTCGATACATGGGAGCCAATGACCCTCTTTGTGATGTAGTCCTTCTAAATTCATGCCTTAGTTGATCACGATCTTCTCTTATGTTGTTTCATTATTTTTTATTAAATCTTCTGAATGTATAAGGTATTATTGGAAATTCACTTTTTTTGTATTCATTCCTTTGATGATATAGTGTTCCTTTGATTGGTTGATTATCTTCCATTACCTGAATATTCTTCTTTGAAGGATTTCTGATGACTTCTGCATAACTCTTTTTTTTTGTTTCTTTCGTCATAGAGCTTGAAAATTTCTTGAAATAAATTTGATTCTATCCTAGTCCATACTTGTCACTACATGGCCTTTGACTGTTGAGAATGTTTTCTCACACTTGAGAAATTTTCAACTTCTTTTTGAGCTTGTTGACTTCAACTCTTTATGTTGGAAAAGAAAGTTTGTAAACAGTTTTACATTTTTGATACAGTTTTTGGAAAAGTACTAAGTATAGGAAAAGTGCATGGAAGAAGAAGGAAATCTAGGGAGTGCACAACTAAGGCGCTTCCAGGAGGAGAGTGCGAAGGAGGAGGAAGGCATGTAGAAGGAGGAGATACCACAAGCATAAGAATAAAGGAGACAATGGATAAATCAAGAAAGCGATAATAAAGCATGATAGAAGGATGATAGCTCGACATTCCAAAAATAGAAGAAAAACAAAAAAGTAGCATGTAGAGAGAAAAGTAGCAACAACAACTAGTTAGCTAAGGGAATTATGCATTGTAATGGGGTATTTTTGGGATGAACAAATTAGGTTTTTTATCCCTAGATTTTTGTATAATATGTAACGAGTTGGTAGAATAGGGTTCCCCATGTAGTTTTTTCGACTCTGGTTCCTCATTGTTCCTTTCTCGAGTTATGGTTTGTTGTTAGGGGTTTCTCCATAGGATGGGGTTCCAAAGTTATTAGATGTAACAACCTGTTGAGGAGAAGAATCAATAAATGAATAATAAAGAGATGATATTGTATATTTTGTTGTCTCTCTTTTATATGTTTTCTTATGAATCTGGCCTGAATGCATCGTAGATGGATTTTTCTTATAGTTAAACATGGAGAAATATTCATAACCATTACAAAAATGAAATATATATGAATATGGAATATAATGATAGTATGAATTTGAATCACTAAGTAGTTAAGAAGGAAGAAGGATATAATATCACACACAGAAAATATAAGGAATAATGAACAGGATAGCCACCTACCATTCCCTCAATACTACAGAATCTTGGTTCTCGCAGTCCTAATAGATATCTCAGGTGATACTTCTTCTTCACAAGTAGGTGATGCCGAAAGGGATAGTGTCTAGTGGGTTTTGTTGGTAAAAGATAACTTGAACCTAGGGTCTTACACCATGTGCACACCGCCAACAAATGGTTTCATTATCGAGACCCATAATTTAATATTAAGGGAAGGTTTTGGGGGCTGAATAAGAAGGAGATATAAAAGTGGCTGGAAAGAAAAGAATGGGAGTTTTCAAAAGAAGAGAACATGACTCCTCATATGAGTGACATGCAATGGATGCAAAGGTATGTGTACAAAAAATTGCATGAAATTTTCTTTCGAAAATTTCTGATTATTCTAACTGAGTGGCTAGAAATATTAATGGATAATAATGGAAGATACAGGGCTGCAACGTCGAGGAATTGGACTCCTAAATTGGTAATAAAATAGAATTTTGTAAGTAACCCAACTACTCGTGCAATAGATTTCTGGTCGGATAACATATTAGGAGGTTATGTTATAGAATTTGGAGTAGGTTGTATTCAATCATATAGTGTCACAGAAAGGGAATTTTTCAAAGGTCTATGTGGGATATTATTGAAGTAATTATGGACATGGATAAAGATGTTATTGTGTGAAAAGAAAGTGATGATTATGGAATGTGAATACTAAGGGGATTTTTTCACATAGGGGAACCAGGGGATGACAAGAGGGTCATCTAAGAGAATGGAGGAAGCGATCAAAAAGGAAAGAAGGGACTGAGAATGCAAGAATAATGTATACTAGAGGAAGAATACGAATTTGGAGAGTTGCGTAGAGGAAGGATATACAAGAGAGAAAAGATTGGGGCTGAGAAAGGAGAGTCGTGCAGTGATACAAAGAGGAGAGAACCTTGCACACTAGTTTGAATCATGGAGATATCATATATAGGAGGAGAAGAAAAGGAGTTTTAGTCCAACCCAGTAATAGAAGAATCGGTAAGTCCTACTCAGACAGGATCCTATGTCGAATACATGACCTTGTGTCGATCACCACAATCGGAAATAACAGTTGAATATTTTTCAAAAGAAATCATAGTTAGTAAGGGAGGACCAAGTAGTAGCAGTCATAGTAGTGGAAATAATACACAAAGTCAAAATAAGAGTCACCCAACATCACCGAGCAGAGGGAATACACAAGGCAACATGGTGGGTAGATAATACTCTTAGGCTTCCTAATTTACAAGAAGTGGAGTCATAGGATCCAGAAAAACATTTGTTTGTTTGTGAGACAATTTGGGTCAGTAAGAACATACAAGATGAGGATGTGAAGATTGCGTAGTTAAAAACAACATTTAGAGATAGTGCACTATTATGGTGTATGAAGCTGCAGAGAATCACGCCTACAGAACATGCCAAGACTTTGGCATAGATTAAGAAATCGTTACTAAAGGATTTCAAGAAGCCAAAGTTGAAGTCACAATACATTATAGAACTGAATGAGATTAAACATGTACAAACAAAGTTAGTATGGGATTTCGACCAAAGGTTTAAGAATGTGATGGGTAGACTGAATTTCCAGATCCCAGGTCAAAAACATATAGAATGGTTTATTGTAGGGATTATACCACACATTCATAGGATAATGATCCAATAGAAGGTTGCATCGCAGTCTGAGGCACTGTAAATTGTAATGAAAATGGAATCATCCCCAGTGGGAGACAGTGGAGGAATGGCACAAGTTCAAACATAGTTGGTTGCATTAACAATTCAATTGGAAGAACTGAAAAAGAGAAAGTAGAAACATGAGCAAGTATGGTGTACAAAATATAGAACCAAAGGCCATCACAAGGATGAATTCTCAGGATTCGTGTAGTACTTGGTGAGAGGAGTGCCAAATCCATTACCAGGAGGAGGGTATTGCGAGATATGTAAGAAATGGGGCCATCACCTGATTGAGTGTCCATTACTACAAAAGTATAAGAGTACACCAAGGAACTAGTTTTTTAATTTTTTCAAGTCTTTGGGGCATGAAGAGAAGGATTTTTGTGCATTTGACTTGATGAGAGAGTGCACATCATGTATGTATAGGATTCAAGAGGATAATTGTGTAGTAGAAGGGGTTGGTCCAGAATATAACAACCAAAGAGGTTTCAGTCAAGGGATTAGAGGAAACTTTGGCAGAGGTTGAGGTAGAGAGAATTTTGGTAGAGGATGAAGACGACCGATAATATGTTATAACTATAATCAACTGGGACACTTGACTCACGACTACTCGGATCCATGTACAAAGTGCACATACTGCAGAGCATTGGATCATGCAACATAATATTGTCCTCAACTATTTTGAAATGGTAGGCCAAAGGTAACCAGAACAAAAATCAAAATCAGAATGTGAAGAAGATATCAGTTGAAAAATGCAATCAAGGACCAAGAAAAGCAGTTATTACGTGCAAAGGAGCTAGAACATTAACTAATATGAAAAATGGAGAAAAGGAGAATGAGCAATGGGTAAGGAAGTCAACAGGGCCTATTCCAACTTTTGATCCTCACCGGGAAAGGGAGACATATTAGAAAGAGAGAAAATAAGTACTTGAAAAGGATTGGGGAGAAACAACATCATTTTCTCCTTATGTAGAAGATCATGCTGTGATAGAGAAGCCAATTGGAAAGGTAAACAAACTAAAATAATTCTTAACGTGTTGTGTAGAGAAAATGAAGGATGGAACTATGCTAAGTACACTATATGACATGATTGATCATTTCACATGAGGAAGGGAAACACTTATCGCATAAAGGATGGTAAATCAGGTATTGCGTAGGAAGAGAGACAATGAAGAATTAATATTCAATGCGAAGATTGGGGAGTATGATGTGGATAATGTTATATTGAACTTGGGATATGAAGTGAATGTTTTACCTAAGAATACATGGGATTTGATGGGAAAACCCAAGTTAGTATGGTCTCATGTTCAACTAAGGCTCACAAATTAGCACAAAATAGTCACGATTGGTCATTTGATAGGAGTACCTTTGAACATAGATGCGGTGCGTAGCATGGCAGTGTTTTAAGTTATTGAGATCATGGAAAAAATTCAACCATATCAAACATTGATGGGACTGGAATGGGATTTTGATAACCAGCTGATCATCAGCTTGAAAAGGAGGGAGATGATATTTGAAGTTAAATATTTGAAAGTTATTGCACCCTTGGACCCATTAGAAGGAAATAGATACATAAATCCATCAAGAGGGAACAACATTAATAATTTGTATAACATGACTGCATGGATGGAGGATTATATCAACCCAACAATGGATGGTATGTTGATTTGGAGAAGTATTAGTTCGTGCACATTAGATTCAAAATCAGGTCTAGAGCATTGCCAGCAGAGGATGCATGGGCTATCAACATGATGATGTGCACACATCAAACGATCCTTGCACTGGATTGGAACAAAGTTGTGTGATCCACCAGGTATGACAGATTAACTAATGTAAGCATGTTTGTAAAGGAATTTTAATTGCGGGTGCCTGAACAACAAAGTTTCTTATCACTAGATGTTGTCTTAAAAGTGATTCCAACTAGATGGTGGGATGCACATAGAGAGGAAACGAAATACTAGTCACAGTGAAACAAACTTATGCAGATAAGGTTTGGCTCTAAGGAAGAAAATATTGCACAGAAGTATATAGGAGAGATTGACCCAGCGGTTCATATTGAATAGTGTTGGTCTTTATGGATTTAAGTACCATAAACAAAATGGATGCACATATTTATACACACACTAGACACAATTCTGAAGAACTGGTATTTTGAATTCGAAATGCATAGGGAGACGAATAGACGGGAAATATGATCCATAGGTTGAGAGTCACATTCACATTTGAACATGAATCTCCATCAATAGATGTAGCATTAAAAGATATTCAAAGTAATATTTTCTTGGAATACAAAATGATGGAGGTAGTATTAGTGTGCAGTGCACACATAGCCAGTATAAATGTCTAGGAGTTATTGGAATTCTACAATGTAGTGAAGGAAGAACAAGATGAAGAGGATTCAAGGAATGCACAATTACTTGAGATAGAAGGAGAAAGACCAATAGAAGGGCCAGATCTTGAATCCTTTGCATATACACATCCTATAAATATGTGGAAGGTAAACATTAGGATGACTGAGAATCCTAAGTTTGCGTAGATAGGATATTATTGGAGTCTTGATACAGTTGAGAAGATTTCATACTCACTGCAAGAATATCATGACTTATTCCCAACGAAAATTTCAGAGATGAAGGGGATAACGGGATACTTAGGTGAGATAAAGATTCCAATGAAACTAGGAGCTAAGCCAGTGCGATAGAGGCATTACAGGTTAAATCCAAGGTACAAGGAGAAAGAAAATGCCAAAATAGACAAGATGTTGGACACAAGAATCATCAAACTGGTATACGAATATGAGTGGATCAGTCCAATGATTGTGCAGGAAAATAAGAGAGGAGGAATCAATATTTGAATTGATCTAAGGAAGTTGAATGACGTGTGCTTAAATGATCCATTTCCAACACCATTAATGGATGAGGTACTGGAGAACGTAGGAGGAAAATAAACTTATTCTTTCATAGATGGATTCTCTAGGTACCATTAGATAAAAATTTCATAGGAGGATCGACACAAGATCACTTTCGTGACAGAGTGCGGGAGCTATCAGTGTACAGTCATGCCCTTTGGACTAAAACTTCCCCAGTGGTGTTTTCCAGAGTAGTAGTTGCAAAGTTCAAGGAGTTCATCCATAAGTTCCTGGAAGTATACTTGGATGATTGGAATGTGATAAGTCTACTGAAGGATCATATATAATTCCTTAGACTCATGTTGGATTGGTGCAAACAATGTCATATTTCATTGAACTTGAATAAGTGTATTTTTTATGCACCATTTGGAATTCTATTGGGACATGTAGTGTGAAAAAAAGGACTATTAGTAGATCTAGAAAATATTTTAGTAATTATGGTGTTAGAACCTCCTACATCAGTCAGACAACTGAGAGAAAATCTGGGGAATATAGGTTATTACAGGGAATTAATCAAAGGATATGTGCATATCACAACACCGATGGAAAATTTACCAAAGAAGGAAAAAAAGTTTCAATGGAATGAGGAGTGTCAAAAGGGGTTGAACACCTTGAAACAAAAACTTGTAACCACGTTGATTTTGATCTTTCCGGATTGGAAAAAAGAGTTTCGTGTACATGTATATGCATCATCCATAGTGTTGGGAGCAATAGTATCACAACTAGGGGAAGGAGACATAGATCACCCAATTGTTTTTGCAAGTAGGAAGTTGTCTATAGATAAAAGGAACTATACAACCACATAACGAGAAGGATTAGAAATGGTCTATGCACTACAAAAATTCAGGAATTACCTATTGGGGTCTCACTTTAATATTTGTATAGACCATTGTGCATTAAAATACTTAGTCAACAAGCGAGTGTTTGGGGCGATAATATGTACATGGATACTATATTTTAGGAATATGAATTTTAGGTTGTAGTGAAATCGGGGAAGTTGAATGTAGGACCAGATCATCTGTTGCACATATTTTTCAGGTGAAGATGTAAGGAATTTAGATGACAACTTCCTAGATGTGTAGATATTTGTAGTAAATATGGTTAATTATTACTTCTTTGACATTGTACAATTCCTAAGTACATGTATGGATACAACAAACATGACAGTTGCGAAGAAGAAACAACTGGTAGTGAAAGTAATAGATTATCAGTTGATTGCAGGGAATTTATACAGTTTGGGTGCAAATGGAATACCAAGGTGCTATGTGATAGAACATGAAAGAATGATGATACTTGAAGAAGCACATTTTTTTTTTTGTTTGTTAATTTGTGCGGGACCTGTTGGGTACGCGATTAACCTGTGGCTTGAGAAACCGCGACTCAGGGGCATCTAAGCCGTCAAAATCACCTGGGGATTGCACCCGGCCTGAGCCACACCAACCCTTAACATGGTTGGATTTTTTGTCCCCGCAGGTTTCGAACCAGTGACTTTAACATCACAGAGTGGCTTAACAACACACTCCGTCACCGACTTTCCTACACCTCGGGGACCTTGAAGAAGCACATTATGGGATTATAGGAGGAAATTATGTAGGGAGAGAAACTTCACAAAATATTTTGTGCATAGGGATTTAATGGCCTACACTTCACAAAGATACGAAAGAATATTGTTAGTCATGTGATGTATGATAATGAGTGGTGTTGTTCCTGAGATTTATTATGGGCTCATAGAACAATGTCAGGCATCCAAATTTTAATAATATTTTATTTCACAATTCCCTTCTACCTTCATCTTAGAATGAAACTTCAATACTCTAATAATTTAGAAATCTAGAGGCAATATCTCTTCCTTTGGAATTTTATCAATAATCAAGAGACGGAAAGAAGAATTATAAAAAAAATAATTAGAAAACAAAGCAAGGTATCCAATGATGATCAATATTACCTTATTTGAAATAGAATAAATGTGAAATGTATGTCTAAAACATGAATTACGATGAGATCATCTATATAGATGCATGTCTTGTTTTACTTACAACAAAACAAAGGAAAATATATACCTGAATAGACATATGATTAAGTGATCCGCATTAGATGTTTTACTAAAATGTAGTAATTCATTCCTTAAACACCATATAATGAAGAAGATAAATTATGATAAAGTAGCAACACATGGAAAACACATAACTCAAAGAAATTAGAAGTAGAATCTTTGTATTCCTCTAGGAATTTGTATTAAAAAAGTCTTTCTTTACATCAGGCGAGAAAAATCCCTCCCCATATCTCAAAAGTATTTATTTATACAATTTTTTCTTAACCAAAATTAGTTAGAATTCCACACTTATAGACCTTAAAATATAAGAAATTTTTTTAAATACCAAGCTAACTTAATATTACAAAAGATTTGAACAACTTTCTTTCTTCTAGAAACTTCATCGCTTTCTGGTCGTTTGAAGGATTATTTCTTAATTTTTTTCTCATAGATGCAGTTGTCTTTTGTTGATCCTTGTATTGAGCGTGAAAATTTAATAATTCAACTACAAACTTGGGGGTGTTTATTAATATTTAACTCAAATTTAAAAGCCTTCTGATGTACCAATGGTAGATTCTCTTGAACTATGAATGCAACTTGCTAAGTAATTTGACATAGTAAATTACTTTTAACTAGGAAATATTTTAAACTCTGCAGGTTAACTTGTGTCATTTGTTGAATGTCAACTTTATCATTTTTTCTTATCTTATTCAACTCTTCTATTTTCTCATTTACATTAAGAGCCCTAATCATTGAATGCATATCACCAATGTCAATCTCCTCCATTTCTACATCTAGAACAAGTAGGGAATTTAAACATGCTTATTTTTTTTCTTTGGCCAATCTTTTACTTTCTTCCTGGTTGTTTTCCCAAGTCTTCATTGCCATATCACTCTTTTACTGTTCCAACTCTATAAATTGAGTAATTCTTGGTATATTTATATTTTGATTCCACATCATCGATTCCTGAAAATTAGACCTTGTATTGACCAATTGTTTCTCTTTATCAACAATGATTTGTAAAGAATAATTGATGATAATATATTGTTTTTGAATACTTTCCAAACTTTCAAAAAAAAAAGCCTTGGGCTAATTGTAATCCATTGTTAAACTCTAGGGCCTTTTTCTCAAAAGAAGGAATATCAATTATTTCATTTTCAACCTTTTTGATCTGATCTTTTAAATGAATAAGTAATGCATATTTCTGGGACAAAGTATTTTTCAACGTTTTCTAATCTTGAAGACATGTTCTTAGTTTTTCTTCCAACTGTTTGATCTATTGTTCATGACTTTGCCAGACCTCAACTAGTTCAGAATTAACTTTTTCCCTAATAATTACCTCTACTCATTTTAAATTATTTTGCAACAGTTCAATTAAAAGATTTTTTTTATCAATATTTTATCTTAAATTTTCTAGAGACCACAAGTTTGTTGTTGCAAAGGCTCCCAAATAATCAACTACCTATTTTAAAAATTCAAGGTCACTTTCCCTAACCATCAAATATCATCATATGCCTTTTGGTGATTATACCTCCTTTCTTCTTAACTTCTCTCTGTGAAATATCTTTTATATTTTTGCTAAAGAAGAAATATGATGAATGCATTTCTTTTAGCTCAATAAGAGTGAGATATTCAACATTTACTACCTCTGTTCCATGTATCTCAAAGCTTGATGCAAGACGAGTTAAAGATGGGATGGGTAATGAAAGTGCATTAGATTCCCCTTGAGCAGAAACATACTTTAAAGGAGTTTCAGTGTTTGAATTCATATGAGGGAAAATATGTCCATGCTTCATAAAAGATTTAAACATTGCTAATGTTTCTTGTAAGGTCTTAACTGGTAGAGTTTGTTGCATCACTATTGCATCCTTGGATAATGTATTTGGTGCTATTTCAACTTCATTGGTGTTATAGCCCTAAATTTATCTATTCGTGCATACATGTCCTTGGCCCTCTTACTTTCATTTTTTTCCAAAGCACTGCTGAGAAACACTTCTTAAAAAACCATTTTTTTGAAGTTGTATGTGCCCTGCACCATTACTTCCTGCATACATATGCTTGTTGCACCACTACAACTTGCGTACATACACATGTTGCACCATTATAGACCACGTATACTTGCAAAAGTTGCAAAAAATAAAAAGTTGCAAGGAATTCATTGAAATTGATGGGCTTTTGGAGGTTTCCCAACTAATCTACCTGCTATAGCCCATCACCCAACCAAATAACCATCCTTTTGACATATAAAAGGATATTTTGGGGTCTCATTTCAAAGCTAAGCATAAGAATAGTGAAACTCTGCCCGATTTCACTTCCCCTCCTTGCCCAAGATATTGTTGCCTTTTGTGAGAAATTTCCTTAGAATTCTCTCATTATCCCCTTCTTCCTCCATTTAACCCTTTCACTTCCTTAGAAGAGATCAGAAGTTTGAGAGGAAAATTTCATACAAGGTGCACTTAGAGCATGGTGAAGAGGATCCCAAACCATGTTCACGAAATGATAGTCGACTTAGATTTTAAAGGTATAATATTTGTGTTATGAATAAAATAATTACATTTTCCTGTCCCAATTGATGGTGTCTTGAATACTTTTATTGGTTTATGCTTGACATTCTAACATCTAACCCTAACTTATATATGGAACAACATGTTTTTTGTTCTCTATTTGTCAATATTTGGATGCAGGTCATCCCTAGGAGGAGGCATGTAGTCAGTGGAACTTCCAAGCGCAAGGAGGTCATCACCAAACGTGGGATTAGAGGTATAGTTACCTGATCTAATTTCTATTTGCTTTATTTATACTAGTTTTGGTATTTTTGGGGTAGTATTGAGAATTAGTTATCTTTTAGATAGTTATTTTCTTTGCCTACATTCTAAACCCTAGTGTAGTTAAAGGGGGGTTATTTCCCACTAGCATAACTAGTATAAAGAAAGAAAAGAGAAAGGAGATCAATTTATTTCTGCTAGCGGGAAATAACCCCCCTTTAACTACACCAGGGTTCAGAATGTAGGCAAAGAAAATAACAGTCTAAAACACAATTAATTCTCAATACTACCGCAAACATACCAAAACTAGTATAAATAAAGCAAAGAGAAAGGAGATTGGGTAACTATACCTCTAATCCCACATCCGGTGATGACCTCCTCGCTCTTTGAAGTTCCAATGACTGCACACATCCTCCTAGGGCTGACTTGCATCCAAAGATTGAAAAACAGAGAATGACAAGCATGTTATTCCATATATAAGTTAGGGTTAGATGTTAGAATTCCGATCATAAACCAATAAAAGTATTCAAGACACCATCATTTGGGACAGGAAAATGTAATTCTTTTATTCATAATAAGAAGATTATACCGTTACAATCTAAGTTGGCTACCATTCCACGAACCTGTTCCAGGCTCCTCTTCACCATGCTCCAAGTGAACCTTGTATGAAATTCTCCTCTCAATCTTCTGATATCTTCTAAGGAAGTGAATGGGTTAAATGGAGGAAGAAGGGGATAATGAGGGAATGCGAAGGCAATTTCTCACAAAATGCAACAATATCTTGGGCAAGGAGGGGAAGTGAAATCATGTAGAGTTTCACTGTTCTTATGCTTAGATTTGAAATGAGACCACAACACCTCCTTTTATATGCCAAAAGGATGGTCATTTGGTTGGGTGGCGGGCTATAGAAGGTGGATTAGTTGGGAAACCTCCAATAGCCCATCAATTGCAGCAAATTCCTTGCAACTTTTTTTTTTTGCAACTTTTGCAAGTATAAGCGGGTTGTAATGGTGCAACATGTGTATGTATGCGAGATGTAGTAGTGAAGAAAGCGTATGTACGTGGGAAATAATGGTGCAGAGCATGTACATCTTCAAAAAATTGTTTTTTTAAGAAGATTTTCTCAGCAGTGCTTTGGAAAAAAATGAAAGTAAGAGGGCCAAGGCCATGTATGCATGTGTAGAGAAATTTAAGGCTATAAAATATACCCCCTAATGTGTGAGCTCAGAAGAGAAACTGATGGCCAAAATAAATTACAATATCATCACCAATGTACGGAATCGAGTGAGCCTAGGACCAGAGTTTGAGAGGTGCCATCTGCAAAACAAAAATTGTCTCTCTGAGGCGGGCATACCCATGCTCGGGATGAAATAAATCATGGCTGCTAATGAAATACACTGCACATACATGTCATATATCTATATAAAGTGTAGTTGTGAGAAATACACAACAGTTATACACCTCAAAATTAGTAGAAGATATACAAGTAGAGTATCCATATTCAAGAAGATAATGATGCCTGATAGCTGGAGATGAGGCCTTCAAAGATCGAGAAACAACTTCAAGATCTTCAAAAATCAGGTAGGAGTACAATGTGAGTGTATGAATTCACTACCCTTAGGTCTTCGACGACTCATCAGAAAAATACATGAGGATCTCTATGATTAGGCAGAGAACTTCGTTGATTTTGAATCAGGACTTGACTGGACTCTTGGGATGGATGACTCATGAGGTCAAGAGACAAAATGAAGAAGGGATGACTCAGGTTGGGTGAAAATTCCCTTAGATAAAAAAACGATAGATGATCAAACTCAAAAAACATGACATTGACATAAGTTCACGATGCAAGAGGAAATGCAAACTCTCCATGTGTTTCGAAGAGTAACCAAACGGAGGAAGACACAACTCTATGTAGCGAGAACAACTTCCTAAGGTCATACTAGATCCCAATTCTTGACGAACAAATGGAAGGATGTTCTTTGTCCAAAGGAGACTCTTTGTGCTGCCGAAAAAAGAATACATATTTCTCGTCCCCTCTTTTTGGGATATTTGATTTTTTTGTCTTTTTTAATTTTTAAAGAGATTGAGAAAGAATAAAATAATTCTATGTTACAAAGGAGGAATGAGTGTCACAAGAAAGAATACTAGTTCCAAGGGCATGGAACATACTGATGCTCAGAGAAAGGAGACATGTGCAGGAAAATGACACTTGGGGAAAATTCATCCATGGGTCAAGGTTTCAGGTCGCAGAGGCAAATTTCTACAAGGCTTTCATATAAGGCATGCTTCAAAGGTTTAGTTGAGAGCAACATGGAGCTGACATTAGGTCAAAGACACAAAGATGGAAATGTGATTAGGAAAGACACTATGAGACCCCCTTCAATGTAGTTTTTACGAACCTAGAGAAGGTAAGATCGGTAGTTTTTTCATGTTTAGAGCGTCTGAAAAAACATAAAAGAAGACTCCAAGGAGTACCTTTTTCGGAGATAGTCTAGTCGGTTCGAAAAAGGGGTAAATTTGCACTAAAAAGACATCTATTCAAAACCATTTTAATGAGTGTGTCAAAGACAAGATCACTCTGAAATCTTTTCAATTTTAAGGAGTCTGAAAATGGATTAACTATGAACTCACTTCCTTTTTCTGAGTTTAGTCTCCTTATCCCGAAAAATTATAAAAGTTACTGAGGAGAACTCTCTCGGCGAGATAGATCTCCTAAGGCATACCTTTTTCCGCTATAATATACAGGATGGAAAAATGGTTAAACTAATGCCAATAGATGTTCTTTTGGACCGATTTAATGAGTGTGAAAGAACAAGGTCACTCGGTGATCTTTTCAATTTTAGGGAGTCTGAAAAGAGATTAACTATGGACTCCATGGGGGTTCCTTTTTCGTAAGTAATCTCCAAGGCTCGAAAAATGTGATAAACCAAAACCAAGGAGAATGTTCCTTTTTCGAAAATTTAGTCCCTTGGGCTTGAAAAAGGGTTAAACTTATGCTCGAGAATACTCTTCTAGTGGACCGAAGCTCCTAGAGCATACCTTTATTCGTGCAATTGACCATCTGGACCAAAAAAGGGGTAAACTACCGTCGGACAGACATGCCTTCAAATTTGATTTTAGTGAGCATGAAGGACAACAATATCGATCAACAATATTTTCATGTTTAGAGAGTCTGAAAAGGGCTTAAAGAAGACTCCAGGGGGCTATTTTTCTCAGTTAATCTAGAAAATATCGAAAAGCATAAATACAGTCTCGTAGGATGTTTCTTTCGAATTGTAAAGCGATCTTGAAAGACAACAAATCATGCTCATTTGGGAATCCCAAGGGTGAGGCCAAGAATGATCAAACGGATGAGGCTCAAGATCGTAATCATGACAGGACTAACAAGGAATCCCGAGCCTATAGTCATTACTGACAACATGGATGCCAAAATGCAACAAGGATCTACCTAGGGCATCCATGAAAAGGTAGGCTCTAGCACCTAATTACAACACTTCTAGTGCAACAACGAAGGTTCTGTGTCTCACTTCGGTGGGGTCTATCCTATGGCAAAGAGGAAAATAAAATGAGATGTAGAAAGTGGAGGTGAAATCCTAACTTATATGCAAAAAGTTGGAAAAACGACTTTTACCAAAGGATACCAAAAGTGACCCATCCCCAAAAGGTTACCAAACCAAAATATAGTGTATCATAACATCCAATAAGAAACTCAGAATTGAAATCAAGTGATTGTCAAGCGCGAACAAACAACAAAAGGGGGTCAAAAGTGGAAAAAAGGCCAAAAAAGTCTATAAATAGAAGTTGACAACTCATTTTCACCATTCCATTTTGAAAATTGACCAAAAGGAAAAAAATCCCCTTTGCTAAAGAAGTTGATTCCAGGATATTCAATGGATGAAATGAACCTCCACTTGGACCAAGTAAGTACAAATGCATCCCTCTTGTAATTCAATTGTTCAATTATGCATTTTTATTTTTTTTGAGGGGGCATACTCTCCTAAAAATAGCGGACCTGTGTGTACGCTGGTTGTCCAAGGACAACCAACGTATGTACTTAGGAAGAAAACACTATGCCCACATACATACATGACTGAGGCCAAAACAACCCACGTACACCCTCAAGAGCTTGGAAAAAAATTAAAAAGAAAGAGCTAACTTCTTTTTATTTTCCATGGAAAAGGATGTCT
>JASDQU010101249.1:429327-460916 GCA_032191745.1 Picea mariana | reverse complement strand
TTATACTACATGCCACCCCCCCTCAACTAGGGGGCACCGTTATATCATCATAGCAGTAGACCAATTTACCAAGTGGGTCAAAGCTATGCCGACATTCAAGGATGATGGAGAGATAGCAGCTCTCTTCTTGTTTAATCAAATAATAGAAAGGTTTGGCGTCCTGAAGGAGATTGTCACTAACCATGGCAGTCACTTTCAAAACAAAATGATGTCTAAATTAACATCAAAGCTTGGATTGATGCAAGAAAACTCATCACCTTATTACCCACAAGTGAATGTTCAGGTGGAAGCTGTGAATAAGTCGCTCAAGACCATTCTACAACGAACGATCAATTCGGCCAAGTCAAATTGAAATTTGATGTTATACTCGACATTGTGGGCCTACCGAATGTATGTAAAGACTTCCACTGGTTTCTCACCTTTTCAAATTGTTTATAGGTTGGAAGCAGTCTTGCCTACAGAATTCCAGATCCCATCTCTTAAGTTGGCAGTACAGTTATTTCCAGACACTTCACCGCTTGAGGAATGCTTATTATATCTTGAGCAGCTCGATGAGAAACGATGTGATGCAGCCTTGGCTAACAAGGCTCACAATAAAAGAGTCAAGTTTCAATATGATTAGTCTGTTAGTCCTCAGATTTTTTTCGAAGGCGACCTTGTCCTAGTCTATGACCAAGATAAGGATTCCCTGGGGGTAAGAAAGTTCAAACCGTTCATTGTGAAGGAATTTTTAAATAAGGACACTTATCATTTGGTTGACTTTGAAGGGAAATATTTAGCGGATCCTAGAAAGGGGCTCTACCTCAAGAAGTATTACTCATAGGTGGGTCGCCTTGGGTGACTTCTTGTACATATGTATAGTTCTTATACAATTTTAGTTTTTGTCTTTTTGGTCTTATGGACGTGTCATTTTGATGTCATATTTTCACTGTGTCAGATGTCAAGTGAATCATATGTGTTCGTTGGATTTGCGGATGGTGCTAGCCGACACACTTGGAGGCTTGCTTCTGCATCTTGGGTGATTTTCACACCTCAAGGCTAGTTTTTATCTTCTGGAGGTATCTGTTTAGGTGACGCCACAAATAATGTCATTGAATACAGTGTAGTAATATAGTTTCTTCGTGACACCTTGTCGCATGGTATCTCTTACCTCTGGGTCTACCTAGATGCACAATTGGTTGTGTCCCAATTAAATGTGGTTTACCGCATTTACGATCCTACTCTACATCGATGATTCCTTAAGGTACGTCTCTTAGGACATTGTTTTGATTACATTACATATATCCATATTCCTAGGACATTGAATCAAATGACAGATACTCTAGCTAATCAAATATTAGATTGGCATATTTCACATATGTAAAGAAAATCACAAACATACACATGTAAATACATTTGTAAATAAATGCAATCCATAAGACATAAAAAGATGTAAATATATATATATCGAAAGTATCAGAGTACATAGGTGGGCACAAGCACTTCAAAAAATAATGAGTCTGGTATATAACGCGGGGCTTATTCCCTCAAAAATATACAAAGAGTGCCCCCAGCACAAAAATGGTCCACCCCAAGCTAAGAACGAGGACGGTTGGCCCCGCCATAGTGGACTACAACATATTTCAAACACTGAAATAGTTGGACCCAGGTCCGTGGCACCCCAACAACATGAGGCTACATAGGTGACGGGAGATCCTTGATCTCATCCATAGGCACAGTACGAGTAAGTGCAGATAGGTTCCGCTCCACTCTCCTCAAAACTCTCTTAGCTTCTCCGGCTAGAGGTACACCCACTGCTGCTACTGGGTCGGTGGCAGTTGCTTCTACCTCTGGTCGTCGACGACGCCTGCTCCATGGAAAATCAACTAGACGCACTGGTCCCACATCTATACATAATAGATACATAGTTGTCAGGTGCTCTAGTACACATAAAAAATGATATATATAAAATAAATAGAACTTTTAAAACTTTTAAAGAAAAACATACCTAATTCTCCTCGCTCCGCTCTAGGAGGTATGGGCATGTTAGGATCTCTGGAGAAGTTCATCCCAACATAGGGGTAGTCCTCTATAGTCGGAATCTACCAAGACCACCAATAAAAAAATGTATCATTGAAGGCCTCGATGGTCCTCCCTCCCCCCTGTCGTGGAAACAATGTTGCCCACATGCACACTGCTGGGAAGGAGGCCACGTGCCCCCATATAGTCTCTCAGGGACTAAGACTGGGTACCCTCTTGAATAAGAAAGAGAAAAGAACAGTCCCGAACCCGAAGTTCTTTTTGTTCCACCCACGACACTCTGTGAGTTGTCTCTTCATGCACTCTAGCATGGTTGTACTCCAATCAAACACTCGTTCATTTAAGCACTGTACTGCACAATGCATATGTGCCCGAGAGGCCTGATGTAAAGCCGTGGATCCAGTGATCCACCCAATAAGTAAAAATATCACTTTTAGTCATAGGTTGGTGATTTTATGGATCGGTACCTGGGAACCCACTTTATGTGTTCCGAACTCACAATGTTGTTTGATCAACTCATAAATGTTGTGAGACCCAGAGGGAAAAGCACGAAGGTTGACTGGTTCCCCTCTCCTTGAGAGGCCAGTCAAAAAATAAATATCTTCAGTCATTGGAGTCAACGATTGTCCCTCGAGCATAAAATTCTCTACATCTAGGTGCCAGTAATGCACCAAGGCATTCAGCAGCCTGGGTTGTGCTAGCATGAGTGGACACTGAAATAATTTCCACAACCCGCATTGTTTTAATGTGGCGACAACAGCAGGGTCTTCCTCAACCATTGAATCGATGTCCTCATGCTCTCTCTCTCTCTAATGGACATACATCCTACAAAATGAAAAGTTCAAAGGAGAGTCAAATAATGTTTTTTTTTAATTTTTCATATGTTGGAGGATGTANAAAAAAAGGAAATTTGGGAATGCAAGAGGGACTAGATTGTACTTACTTGGTCCAAGCAAAAGTTTGTTTCATCCAATGAAGCTCCCAGAATCAACTTTTTTTACAAAGGGGTGTTTTTGGCTTTTTGGTCAATTCTCAATTTGCAATGGTGATAATGAGCTGCCAGCTTCTATTTATAGACTTTTTTGGCCCTTTTTGTCATTTTTTGACCCCCGTTGTCATTTTTTCTGGTTTGAAAATCATGTCACATGGTTCTTGAGTTTCTCATTGGATGTTACGATACACTTTACTTTTGGTTCGGAGAAATTTTTGGGAGTTGGAGCACTTTTATGGTCCTTTGGTGAAAATTCATTTTTTCCAACTTTGTGCATTTAAGTTAGGATTCCACCTCCACTTGTTGTACCTCATTGTCTTTTTATCTCTACCATTGGATTGACCCCACTAAATTGCAACACAGAATGTCATTGTTTCTCTAGAAGTGTCGTAATTTAGTGGTAGAGCCCACCCTCACATGGATGACCTAGGTAGATCCTGGTTTCCTTTTGGTGTCCATGCCATTGCTAATGACTATAGGCTTGGGAGTCCTTTTAGTCTTGTCTTGATTACGAGTCTGAGCCTTCACATGTATGATATATTATCACTCTTGGCCTCACCCTCGGGACTCCCAAAAATGAAATAGGTCTTCTTTTAAGCCCATTTCAGACCCTCTAAACATGAAAAGATTGTCGAGCGATCTTGTTTCCCTTCACACTCGCCAAACTAAAATTTGAAGGCACGTCTTCCAAGTAGTAGTTTAGCCCTTTTTCAGTTCGGATGGTCAATTGTATGAACAAAAGTATACTCTAGGAACTTTGGTTCACTAGAAGAGTATTATCAGGTATAATTTTAACCTTTTTCGAGCCTAAGGGACTAAATTTACGAAAATGGAACCACCACGGAGTCCATAATTAAGCTCTTTTGAGACTCCCTAAAAGTTAAAAGATCGCCAAGTGAGCTTGTTTATTCACACTCATTAAACTGGTCCAAAAGAACATCCATTACAGAGTCCATAGTTAAGCTCTTTTCAAACTCCTTAAAATTGAAAAGATCATTGAGTGACCTTGTTATTTCACACTTGTTAATTGGTTCAGAAAAACATCTACTAGAATGATTTTGTCCCTTTTTCCAGCCTATAGATTAAGGAGGAAAAAGGTACACCTCGGGATATTCGTCTCCCCGGGAGAGTTCTCCTCAGTAAATTTCACCTTTTTCGTGCTAAGGAGACTAAATCTAGAAAAAGGCAGGGAGTCCATAGTTAAGCTCTTTTCAGACTCCTTAAAATTGAAAATATTGTCGAGTGATCTTGTGTTTATCACACTCGTTAAAATGGTTTTGGATAGACGTCTTTTCGGTGCTAATTGATCCCTTTTTTGAGCCGACTAGACTATGTTCGAAAAAGGTACCCTAGTGGAGTCTTCTTTTGTGCTTTTTCAGACTCTATAAAAATGAAAAACCATCGAGCTTACCTTCTCTGGGCTCGTTTAAAATTACATTGAAGGAAATTATCATTGTGTCCTATTAATCGCATTTTCATTTCTACGTCTCTAGCCTAATGCTGGCTCCATGTGGCTCTCAACTAAAAATTTGAAGCATGTATTATATGCAAGCCTTGTAGCACTTTGCCTCTACGTCTTGACACCTTGACCCATGGAGGAATTTTCCCAAGTATCCTTTTCCTACACATGTTTCCTTGCTATGAGCATCAGTGTGTTCCTCACACTTGGAACTAGTATGTTTGCGACACTCATTCCTCCTTTGTAACATAACATTCTTTTATTATTTTTCAAGCTTTCAAAATATTGAAAAAGACAAAAAAAATCAAATATACCCCAAAAAGAGGATTGGAAAAGCATTTTCTTTTTATGGCAGCACAATGGGTCACCCTTGGACAAAGCACATCCTTTCGTTTGTTCATCAAGATCTGGGATTTAATATGACCTTAGGGATATGTTCTCATAACATAGAGTTGTGTCCTCCTACATTTGGTTATTATTCCAAACATATGGAGAGTTTGCATTGCCTCCTGCATCGTGAACTTATGTCAATGTCATGTTGCCTGAGTCTCATCATTCTTCGTGCTATTGTCCAAGGGAAGTTTTACCCAACTTGATTCGTCCCTTCTGCATTTTGTCTCTTGTCCTCATGCCCACCCATCCCGAAAGTCCAATCAAAGTCTTTGTTCAAAATCAACGAAGTTCTCTACCTGACCACCAAGATCCTCTTGTCTGTTCCTTGACAAGTCGTTGAAGGCTTCTAGGTAGTGAAGATGTATACTCACATTACACTCCTACATGATTTTAGAATATCTTGAAGTTTTTTCTCAAGATTTGAAGACCTCATCTCCAGCCATCAAGTGTCATTAGCTTCTTGAAGATGGATATTATTCATGTATATCTTTTGATTTTGAGATGTAGATCCATTGTGTACTATTCATGGCTACACTTTATATAATTATATGGCATGGATCTGCAGTGTATTTGATTGGCATCCATGATTTATTTCATCCTAAGCATGGGTATGCCCGCCTCGATGAGACAATTGTTATTTTGCAGATGGCACCTCTCGAAATCTAGTCCCAGGCTCACTCGCTTCGTACGTTGGTAAAAATTTGTAATGTATTTCGGCCATCAGATGCTCTTCTGACCTCACACATTAGGGGGCATATGTTATAACCCTAATTTGCACCAGACATGCATACCTAGTAGCAAGCCACCTTACTTACTATTTTTGCCAAGCCAATACTGAATAGGTCTTCTTAAAAACCAAATTTTTGAAGATGTATGTGCCCTGCACCACTATTGCCTGCGTATGTATGCTAGTTGCACCATTACTGCCCATGTACGTATGCTAGCTACACCATTACAACCCACTTATACCCACAAATGTTGCAAAAAATAAAAATTTTCAAGGGAATACGAGCTTTTGGGTAGTTTCCTAACCAATTGACCGCCCATAACCCATCACCCAACTGAATAACTATCTTTTTGGCATATAAAATAAGGTGTTGGGGTCCCATTCTAGAGAGAAGCATGAAAGCAGTGAAACTCTACCCATTTCCTAATCCCCCCTTGCCCCAAGAATTTGCAACCACATAGTGAGTTTGAGCCAGAATTCCCCATTCTTTCCCTTTTTCCTCATCCATAAAACTATGCCTATTCTCTAGAGAGAAGTGTGAGAGAAGAATTATACATGGAAGCAATTGGAGCTTGGTGAAGAGGAGGCCAGGACCGGGTTCAAGGAGCAATCATCAATCTCATTTTGTAAGTGACATTATGAGATTAATATAAAGAATTACTTTTGTCATCCCGCCAGATGATGTGTTTTATCTCTATGTACAATTTACATTTTGTTATGACATCTAACCCATTAATCCATATATAGAATGCTTGTTCACAGTTTCTTGTTTGTCTTTTGGTGAATGCAGGTCATCCTTGGGAGGATATTTGCAATCGAGAAGCAATCGAATGCATTGGGATCAACACCGGACAAATTTTAAGGTAATACTACTGGATCCCTATACTTTGTACTTTATATATGAATGTGGGGTGTTGTCGGGATAGTGGTTAAAAGTAGGATACTTTAGATGGTTAGATATTCCTGCACTTTAGAACCCTAGTGTAGTCCGTAGGGGCATTTTCCCACTATAGAAAAACCCTTCAGGTATATGTTCGACATTGGCATGTTATTATCCCCTCTGTAAATCAATTACATTTCCCAGTCACACCCTCTGACATTTACCTTTAGGGTCCCTACATCTGGATCTCCAGTATCGTCACATTTTGGTACTATCACTCGGTTGCACTCTTTCCCACATGAGTTGTCCCATTCGTAGTTCCACTTGGAAACTTGACACTCATGCTTATTTCACCCCTAGGTATGGGAGTCCCAATAGTCTTATGCACTTACGAGAATAAGCCACATACTTCTTCTCATCATATTGCTAGCTTTCCCAATGGGCTCCCAGGTTATATCATATCGATTCTATTGACTGCACCTCTGCAACATCATTATCCCTCCATCTCATCCACCATCAATTTTCCCACCTAAATATTGTCCTCCATTCATTTACCTCATACAATAACCCACCCATGGGGCCCCCACCCTCCACCAGTTCTCTTTCGCAACTTGTTCCCTCATAGGCCAAGCCATCTTGCATTGTGGCACTTGTTTCTATATCTATACACTCATCCCCAATTATTCTTTATTTATTTGGTAATTGTAAAAAACCTTTATTTCTGGCATTTACTTAGCTTTTTTTCATTACCCCTGATGGCCTTATTTTTCTAGGAAAATCAGCCCATGTCTCCCTTGGTAGGGGAATCCACTCTCTCTCTTCATTTTGACATCAATCATAAATCCTGAGTATCCCAAGTCCATGTACCCATGATCTATGATTTTTTCCACTTTGTTAGCCTTTGGCACAATTTAACCCCACATCTAGTCATCCCCCCGACACTAGATATTGTTTTATGGTTTCTTCCAATCCCCCTTCAAAATTCCCCAACCAAGGGAAGTCTTGAGTCTCACTGCATATTGACTTTGTCCATGTTACATATCAATACCTGATCTCATCTCAGTGGATTTCATGAATCCCTTTGTTTATTGGAGTCATGTCTCCCTTTCTGTTGACAACGACATAGTTTTCAGAAGGGTGGTCGTATCTTGAATCTCATTACCTTTACAATGATGAGTCTCGGATGGCACAAAGAGAATCATTATTTCTCTTTGATTCAATTGACCCCCATAACATTTGACTACAACGTAATCTCATGTTATGGTGGGTCTTACTATGCGACTATTACAGTTCTTTTATACCAGTGGAAGACCTCTGAATTTGTTAGGCCATCAATGCCTATGAGTCATCGACACTTCTTACAGGCATCCTTGCCTCACTTTAGAGTATTTTCACCATTCATAATTGTCATCTTTCTTTATCAACCACCCGAGAGGGAACTGCAATTATCTACACCAACATACATCTTCAGTTACCATATTCCATTTTGGTTACATGACACGAGCATGGGGCATGCCCACCTCGTTTGTATGCAAATTTTCATTTTTTCTCCCTAGAGAAAGGTTTGGGTCCCACAGTTTCCCCTCTCCCTCTGATGGATCGCTCTTGCAGTTTCTATCATCACTTTTCATTACAATGGCACTCTCAGTAGAAGAAACATTGATGTATTTCATATATACGTATGCTCCTAAACTCACACATCAGGGGGCATCTGTTATCACTGAAATATCATCCGCAACATTGCATGAAAATGGTTACAGAAAAACAACAATGTCGACAACAATTAGTTCACATGCAACACTAAAATACATTTTAAAAGGAAAAAACTATACAAATGGGAAAAAATTGATATGCGCAAATTCACTAAAGGAAGCATGCACATAGTGTGTTGGACAACAAATCTCTCAGAGCGCACAATGCGCCAAATGCGCGACTGAGTATGAGTAAATCCACTCACTCATGTGAACGACACATTTATGGTTCTTTTTGGCTCCCCAACCACTTATGGACCAACTCCCAACCTGATTTGACCTCCATATCTAAGTAAAATCTGAATGGGGGGCTGATCAAGGACCAAAGGGTGCCCTAAAAGGCCCCTTGTTCACACCAAGAACCAATTACATTTTTCCTTGAAGAAATGTTATAAATAAGAGCCTTGGGTGCACTAAGAAACCAAGATCTTCATAGTATTGTTATGTTTCCTCAATTCTCCCTTCAGAATCCTCTTTTCTCCTTGGAGTATTCAAGCATCATTGCAATAGGCCATTCCACTCACCTCTTGAGGGAATAAGCATTGATTTTCTTCACCATTTTCCATTTTTCTTCCATTGTAAGAAGAGCTCTCCATTAGGGAACTCAATATTCCTCCCAAGGAGGAAGAGGGGACTCATAAGTCCTCATTTTTATCTACGGTGTTTTTCCAACTAATATAGTTATCCATTGCTAGAATTATCTTGGTCATTGGTTGATTATTTATGGTTCTAAGTTTCTTATGCATTCTAACTTTTATTTCTTAGTTGTTTTAGTTTGTTTCTTTGTTTATTACATGTGTTTGGCTTGTTTAACCCACTCATGAACTTATGTCTTGTCTAGAAGGCCCAACTAGGCATGTAAGTGTTGTTGTTTTGCTCACTCAAGTGACAAAACCAACATAACACATGTGTTTCTACTTTATCATCATTCATCTTCTTCATTATATGGTGTTTACGGAATGAATGACTATAATTTAGTAATACATCTATTGCGGTTCACTTAATCAGATGTCTATTTAGGTACATATTTTCCTCTGTTTTATTGTAAGTGAAACCAGGCTTGTATCTGTATAGATGATCTTATCTTAATTCATGTTTTATACATACATTTAATGTTTCTTCTATTGCAAATAAGGTAATATTTATCAGCATTTGATACCTTGCTTTGTTTGTTAATTATGTTTGCTATAATTCTTCTTTCCATCTCTTGATTATTGATAAAATCCCAAAGGAAGAGATAATGCCTCTGTATTTCTAAATTATTAGAGTATTGAAGTTTTGTTCTAAGATGAAGGTAGAAAGGCATTGTGAAGGAAAATACTATTAAAAATTGGATGCCTGACATTGTTCTCTAAGCCCAGAATAAATCTCAGGAACAATATCATTTTTGGTGTCGTTGTTAGGGAATGGAGACATAAATTATTTTTCCTTGGGAGTTTGACAAAGATTAGTTTTGGTTCTTGAGGGTGAACATGAATCAGAAATATGTTTAGGTTGTTTTTTATTATCACCTCATGACTCCATTTTTGTAAAGTTGGCATTCTAAAGAAAGAATACCAGACATAGCCCAGATAAGAAGCAGACCACACATGTCATAGATCCTAAAAAAAATTCTCAAACCTAAAGGATATATACGGAAAACTTTTTCATCAGCATGTAAGGTTTATCAACCAAAATCTTATCAAGTTAAGGTTAATATTTCAGTGGTCCCCGAGGTGTAGGACAGTCAGTGACAAGGTTTTTTGTTAAGGCACTCTGTGATGTTAAAGTCACTGGTTCAAAATCTGTGGGGACAAAAACTCCATCCATGTTAAGGGTTGGTGTGGCTCAGCCCGGGTGTGATCCTTAGGTGATTTTGATGGATTAGATGCCCCTGAGTCATGATTTCTTAGCCACAGGTTAGTCCCACATGTCACGGACAAACTAAAAAAAAAAAAAGGTTAATATTTCAGTGGAAGAAATAAGTTTAGTTGATTTTGAAGAAACACATCAAATTAAATATTCTTCAGCAGAAGACTCAACTAGTATTCTAGAAGTTAAGTCAGAAAATCTAGAGTTATACGACTTAAAGGGTGAAAATTTTCAAAAAATTCTAACAAAAGTTTGATGGGGATAATTAAGAAAGTTATGATAGAAAATAAAATAAATATTGGCATGTATATTTGAAATATGCTCTATGGGCAAACAAAATTAGCACCAAGAAATCAATAAGTATGTCACCTTTTCAATTAGTTTATGGTACAAATGTTATTTTACCCATTAATATTACTCTTCCTGTGATGAAATTATGGTAGGATGTTGATGAACAACCAAATGATTTGATAAGAAGGATCAATCAAATAATTGAGGTCCAACAGAACATGGAAGAAGTTGATGAAAAACTTCAAAAGTATCAAGACAAAATGAATTCTATGTTTGATAAGAAACCCAAAGATAGAGAATTTCTTCCTGGAGATCTAGTTCTAAAGTGGGAAGCTAGAAAAGAGGATGCTGGAAAACATGGAAAAATTGATCATCTTTGGTTTGGTCCTTTCAAGATTGCAGTGGTTGAAGGGAGAAATTCCTTCTCTCTTGAAAATCTAAATGCAGAGATTCTTGATGCCCCTAACAATGGGTGTTTTTTAAAGAATTTCATTTAGTAATTTAGTTTTTCATTTTTTTGTTTCCCATTATACATCCCAGTGTGGATTGGATTTACATTTCCATTTAAATTTCATTTTTTCTTTTCCTTTTAAAACTCTGATTGGGTTAATAACTCATACTTTTTTATTTCTAATCCAATTAAAGTTTATTTTTATGTTTTTGGTTTGTTAAAAAATTAGAAGTTTAAGTAAATTTATTCAGAAAATCATATTTTTCGATTAAAAAAACCAAGATTTCTTGAATCATGATTTTTTTTTTCTTTTCAGTGAATAAAATAGTAGTATCTTTTGACAAAAGTAGTTGAAGATTTTATTAGAAAAGGTAGAGCTATGAAAAATCATCATAGTCTTGGATACAAAAGTATAGAGATTCTAAGTCCAAAACTGGAAGAAGTTTCTATAATAACAACCTACATCTTTGTATCTTGATCCTTCATAAGTTTTTCAACTTCATAGCTAGAAGAAACAAAGAAAAAATGAACATGGTAACCTATCATTTTCTACTAAGGAGGATTGTATCTTATACATGCTTTTCTTATATTGCTTTAACTAGATTTCCCAAATGTTGAAACTCTACATCTGCTAGGATCCCCAATTGTTGAAGCTCTTCAATGTTTTGAAGCTCTGTTTCTTGACTGAGGATGAAATGAGCTCGGGGAGAATGATCCCTAAGAGAGGGGGATGATGCTATTGAAGTTATGGATTTGACTGAGACTTCAATAACAAATATTGGTTGGTGTTTCCTTTTTAGTTGTCTTAAATTCTTGCTATAGGAGCTTATATGCTATGTATTATGACTTCCAGTTCTCATTACAATTTCTAGTTCTTCACAGTGTCACATTTCATGTGTCTGGAGTTGTTGGAGAAGTTGATCGTTTTGATTTTGAAGCTCTCAGATTATTTATGTCTTTTACCTAACCTACTCCTGAAGAATATGAATTGCATAGTTGAATCATTCACAGTTATCGCGGTTTCGGATCATTTTTCTTGTTTCTATTGGATTCCTTGGAATAGTGTGATGAATAGGCTTGATTCTTCTTAAACTCCAAAGGAAATTTGGTAAATACTTCTTCCTTTGTTTTCTTACCATTTTGTTGAGCACTTAAGTTCTTTTCAAAATAGATATGAGGGATAATTCCCATGAATTGAAGGAAAACTTCATTTTTGGATGAGAATACTGGAGAGGCCATGAAGAGGGGATTTGTAAAGTCATCATCATTGGATCTGTGATCATCACTGGTATGAAACAAATAATATAATCATGAGAAGAATGTTGAAAGGTAGGAACATTGATGTGGGATAGATTTAGGAGGGAGTCTGGATTTGACAGAGATAATCATGTGAAGCATATTCCATCCATCAGAGCTAATGAGAACTTCCCCTGCACCTGCCACCCCTAACATTAGTGCTACCGAAAAATAAAGTTTTATTTCTTATTTAATCATATTAATCTTTATAGAAATGATAAAATTATCTAATATTAGAAAATTAAAGCATGTTATTTTAACAAGTCTCGAAAATATCTTATACATTTCTTGATTCTAATTGAAAGGTTTGTCTAGGACAATCCTAGTAAATTTATATTTAATATTATATTATAGTTGGTGAGCTTACTCAAGTTTAATCCCTAAAAATAAATCTTTTTAGATATAACTTACCTATAGTTGAAGGTATACCTAGAATTGAAAGAAAACTAATCTCAAAGTATTATAAAATTGCATACAAACCAACTTTACATCATATCAAAAACATATGTCATCCCTTGTATATTAGATACATTGATTTCCCCCATCTTGTCCAAAAATATATGATGAAAGGAAATTCATACAATGATTTCCCTCATCTCAATCAAATGAAAGCATGTTTTTTTTTTTAAATTGTGAAAATAAATTTAATATGGGGTATATAGATAACTTCTCTAGGGTATTGAACAAGCCTGATGGAAGTGAAGCAATATCTATGATGTTAGTAAGGATATCTTACATATCTTCATCATATACTCTATTATTTAGTTTTTTTCAATGATACTTTTGTCGTAATCCAATTAGGTTTCCTTAATGAAACCCACATAATATATTTATAACCTTGAGATAAAACTAAGCCAATAAAAGTATGATATTCGAGTTAAATTTAGTTTGATTATCTTGGAAAATTCTTGAGTAAATTAAAAAAAAAAAGTCTTATTTAACTTTACATGAAATTTATCACTAAGCATGTTCTAAATTTCTATATATGGTCATTTTTGTTACTTCTATATATTATTAAATTTCTAAGGAAAAGAAATCATTTAGTTAAAAATAATAATGATCCATTTACCCAATAAAGGCACCTGGTATTTTGTTCTTTAGTGCCTTGCAAGGAGCCACAATCCCCAATTGGAGCCTATGTTAGAACATAAGTCAAAATTTGGAATAAAAATTCAAATTCTGAATCCTTTCTTAAATTATTCCTGATTTTGTCGTTAATAAATAAAATTTTACTTTAGGATTTCTATTTTATACAATAATGATTTTATTTTTATGTTTTGATAGGGTGATTCAATCCTAAGCTGTCAAACCTGATGCTTATCAACATCAAAGATTCACGGGACTTCGGGGATTTAAAGTTGTGAAATTATTAATAAAAGTACAATTCCCATTTGAATTTCCACTTCAGGGCTTTGTGCTTCGACAATCCAAGATTAAATGTTTAAAGGTCTTCTTAACCCCAAAGTCGTGAAGCTCCAGAGTCCCAAAGTTTTGAAATATTTCTTTATAAAGTGAAGTACTCAACTAATATGTCCTATACCACCTGACATTATTTACACGTGGAACTTGTTTTGGGCATTTTTGGACACATAATTCACACATTTCAAGATGACACATGTCACCCATGTTCTCATGAAATGTCATCATTTGTGATGTCATCATGCCACATCACTCTGAGAGACTATCCTTCGGAATATCATATTATCAACAAATCCAATAAGTGTCAAAGTGTCGAAGATTAAAGGTTAAGTAATGATTTAATAAGCTCAATTAAGGGTAAGTAATCACTTCGTGACTTCGATCTTCGGATCATTTTAATATTTTCTATTTCAATAATCCTAAAGTCCCAAAGAGTTGAAGACTTAAAAAGAAAAGAACAGTTATTTAAGTAAATATTGATTAAAGATAATTAATCACTCTATGTCTTTGGCCTTCGGGACATGTTTAAGATTCTCTATTCAAATCCCAGAACGTTCAAATGACTAAATACTTACTTTCAATAATCACAATTATTAATGTAAATTAAATATGATTAATGTGAACTATTTGAATAAAGTTCACTACCTTCAAGTAATAAATTTTCCATCTTTTAGCATGATTACCCTATCATTTGGATACAAAGTGTTGAATGTAGAATTGATTAGTGTCTTAAATTTTGATTTTGTAAAAGATATGAACTTTGTTCCATCTCGGTAATCTGTATTCACAAGATTTATTTTTCTTACAAGGGTGAATATCATCAGCAAGAAGTCATGGTGCCTCACAGGGGAGCAGAAAAGCGGGTCCAAGACCAATCTACAGAGGAACAAAACCCAAATTATTACTTGTATTTCGATACTACTGCTTGTTTAACACGAAACATCGAATATTTGGAGTAGGTCTATGAAATCCTCGAGGAAGAGAAATCCACAATTTCTGATGATGGAAGTGAGGAGGAAGATTTTCTAAATATAAACAAGCTCAAGGAGGTTTTCAAGTCTGAATTACATAAGGTTGCAGCACGACCAAAGCTATTACCCTACACAGACATGATATGTTGGGATATGAAGCATGTGGATATACTAACCAGAACCATATACAGCCATCAAAGGAATATTTTTGGTTCATTTCAACCCAAAGATATCCAAGTAATGTATAAATTTTCTAGTAATCCCAAATATGTTTACAATGCAGAATTTGTGAAGAAGTTTGAGAAAGATGAATGTATAGATTATGATAGAAGTATCCATGATATAGTTAAAACTTGGTGGGGAAATGAAAACAAATTCAAAGTAGATAGTCATGGTATATATTCTACAAATTCTTGTGATGCATATATTATGTGCATAGCTATGATGCTTTGTAGACTATATGGAAAGAAAAACCTTGCACATTTCACTGTAGAGTGGGTCCCTATTATTCATGAAGTTTTAGAAGGTTTTACTTTTAATTGGGGAAAGTTGTTGTCTGATAAATTGGTCAAACAAATAGGGGTTTATACAAGTCAGAGATCTAAAGGTAAACCAACTCCTTTTTATATGTCAACATATATTATGGATGTTGTATGTTACAAAACCCCTTTCCCTTTGATGAATTGGAGTTGGACTCCAAAAAATTAGGAACCAATACATATCTATCATTCCAAATTGTGGGAGAAAAATGAAAAAGATAATTTTTATGAAATTTTCCATAATGTTATCATTCCAATTCATGAAACTCTATATGGGAACCCTCCTCCTCAGATCTCTGAGAAAATCATGGGAAATTTAGGAACAATTGCATATTGGTATATCAAGGAGGGATTTTGTTATATCAGAGTGTATGGTTGTTTCACATCTCCTCATGCTTTACCAAAGTTTTTTCTAGATAGGCTCATTTGCAGGGAAGTGGCGTACCAAGCAGTTTCTCTGGGAATAGCAAAAGAATTTAAGGCAACATAAAAGAGGGTATGGTCAAATTATCCCATACAAGTTAGTGAATATTCATTTTTAGATGTTGGGCATGCCAAGTTTGAATCTTCATTCTTAGAATATATTGTATTATCTTCTAGTGAATTCAAAAGAAATGACCCTCATAAGGTGGTTGAAAATCATCTGGCTCAATTCGACATGAAAAAGTAATTTCATGAAGATTGTCCATTTGATGATATTTTCAGAGGAGAAAATTTATATGATGAAGTTATATCCAAGTTTCAGAATGTTCCTCACAAAGAATGATCAAATTTTGTTAATTTCCAAAAGCACAGGAGGAGTTATTTTCCAAATATTTTACAAGCAAAGAAAATTATTACTCATAATGGTAATCCGAATTTAGAAGTGATACCGTAATCCAATCCAAAGAAACATGATTTTCCTGAGGTCAAAGCCAAGTGTTATAGCCCTAAATTTATTTGCACATGCATACATGGCCTTGGCCCTCTTACTTTTATTTTTTGCCAAAGCATTGTTGAGAAACTCTTCTTAAAAAGCCATTTTTTTGAAGATGTATGCACCCTGCACTATTATTGCTCATGTACATATGCTTGTTGCACCACTATAGCTTGCATAGATACGCATGTTTCAAAATTACAACCCGCGTATACTAGAAAAAGTTGCAAAAAACAAAAAGTTGCAAAGAATTCGTTGAAATTGATGGGCTATTGGAGGTTTCCCAACTAATCCACCTGTTATAGCCTGTCACCCAACCGAATAACCATCCTTTTGGCATATAAAAGGAGGTGTTGGGGTCTCATTTCAAATCTAAGCATAAGAATAGTGAAACTCTACCTGATTTCACTTCCCCTCCTTGCCCAAGATATTGTTGCCTTTTGTGAGAAATTTCCTTAGCATTCCCTCATTAGCCCCTTCTTCCTCCATTTAACCCATTCACTTCCTTAGAAGAGATCAAAAGGTTGAGAGGAGAAGTTCATACAAGGTGCACTTGGAGCATGGTGAAGAGGAGCCCAGACCAAGTTCGCGGAATAGTAGTCGATTTATATTGTAAAGGTATAATATTCATGTTATGAATAAAATAATTACATTTTCCTATCCCAAATGTTGGTGTCTTGAATATTTTTATTGGTTTATGCTTGACATTCTAACATATAACAATAACTTATATATGGAATAACATGTGTGTCCTCTATTTCTCAATATTTGGATGCAGGTCATCCCTGGGAGGAGGCGTGCAGTCATTGGAACTTCCAAGCATGAGGAGGTCATCATTGGACGTGGGATTAGAGGTATAGTTAACCGATCTCCTTTCCCTGTGATTTATTTATACTAGTTTTGGTATGTTTGTGGTAGTATTGAGAATTAATTAGATTTTAGATAGTTATTTTCTCTACCTACATTCTGAACCCTGGTGTAGTTAAAGGGGGGTTATTTCCCGCTAGAAGAATTGGTGACCAGAATGGGGATATCCTCTAGGGTTTTTTAGGGGATTTTGGGTTGTTTGATTGGTTTGTTTTCCTTTCAAATTTCTGTCGAGTTTTCTCAGTTTGTCAAGGGATTATGGTCACCTTCAGGTGCTATACCAGTTGTCCCTGCCCTATAAGACTGTCTCATATTTTCTTTTTTGGAAAGATACAAAGGTGTACGCACCCTGTCTTGAGTTAGCCCGTGTACATACATGCTCTGCTTAGTAAACATCCCATGTACATAACACTATGCTCAGTAAACATCTCGCGTATATACATAGGTTGTTGACGCAACAACCCGCGTCTTTGTTTCAAGAAATTTTTTAAAAAGAGGGAGTGTCTCTTTCCTGATTGAGGTTCACACTTCTCAGGGTTTCTTGGATCATTCTAGAGTCTCTGTTTACAGCCATAGCCTAGGTTTAGAGATCAGTTTACTTGTCTTCTTGATTTTCTTGCGTTTACTTTTAAAAAGGGTTTTAAGCAAGCTGTTAAATTAAAGATCTTCCTTCTTGGTTTCTTGATTGATTCCCTGCGATCCAAAATGGGCTAAAGATCTGTTTCAATCTTTTTTTAGTCTTATTTTTATCCCTTTTACTTGCTTTGGAAAAATAAAAATATTTATTTCAGTTTTTCTCTTTAAAGCAATTTCAAAAAAAAAGATTTCCTTTTCAGTTTGGTAAAGTAGTTAGAGTTGGTTATTTGCAAAAAAGGAAAATGAGTCTGTTTTTTTTAAGTTCTTGATTTCTTGAAACATAAGTAGCTCGTAGTCAATCGAAAGTATGTTTTAAGTTTTCTTTACAGGATCTTGAAAAAGTTAGTTAAAGAAAATTTGGTTACAAAAAGTTAGTTATAAAACTTTGTTTTTGGATTATAAGTAATTTTTCTTTCAAGTTTCGTATTTTCTCCTCTTTTTCGTCTCTTACAACATCACTAGTTTCACCACCATATCCCATGAGTAAATAAATCCATTAAAAAGAACACATAATCTAAAATAAACTAGACTTTTTGTTTTTGTAGGGTCAACCAACTAGTTTAGGGTTAGGGCCTTGAATTAGGTTGGAGAGAAAACTTTTCAAGGTCGTTAAACAAACATTGGAGTCTGAGTTAGGGAGTGTTTAAGTCCAGTTTTGTAAAATTTATCTGGGAACCCCCTCTAACACAGGGGGTAAACATGAGGTTGCATGAGGAAATAAAGTGGAGATAACCCCTCCAAATCTTAATTGAACGTAGTGGGGAACACATATTGAAGATCTGTCTTGGGAGTACTACGGACTGCATTTTCCTATAGTTCTTCCTAGAACTCGAATCCATTTGACATCATCTGTTGTATTCCATACCACTTTATCTTGATACCCTTGATAGGTTTCATATTTGTTAACCTGCTCACTTCCATACTCCTGAGTGTTGAGTGTACCCGCCTGGTGACTGACTGTGAGCTGGAAACTTAGTTGCCCATATTCTAGGGACTAACACGGGTGACTATGGGGGTATACCATGGTACCTAGGGAAGACATTGGGTCATGCTTCACAGAGTATACCCAGAGGGTGCTTCCATGTTCAAGTTTCACTTACACCGGTTAGTTTTTCTAGTGTTGACTGGCATAATTGTTCTTCTTACTAGATAGTTGGCTTCTTGACTTGTCTTATAGGAATGTTTTATTGTGCGCTTGGTGTTTAAACGCTAGATAAGACTTACTGTGTCGATTGATATCTTCAAAAAGTGGAAGATCAAGAGCTTCGTCGGTCCCGATTTCTTCAGGGCCTACCGTTGGTTGCATTTGAGTCACCTCTGCCAACGTTACGACAAAAACTTGACCAACAAGGGTTGTTTGAAGCAACTGGGCCTCAGGAAACTGTGCCCAAACCTACTCTACAAGGAGACTATTCAAATCTAGACGAACCTATTGTTTCTGACCTTGGGGCAGAATCTCTCAAGCCATCCAACCCTCTGATGACTGGCTTTTCGGTGTCGATATTAGTACAAGTTGTCCCTCCTGAGGTGACACCTTCCGAGGATTAGTTAATTTTACAAGAAGCCATGGAAGCAAATGCTGCTACTTCATTTGAAATTCCTCATACTCTCATTTTGGCTATTACCATAAGGGGTATTTTTCCTCCTAACCCACCTTTGCCAATACAGACCATAGTGGTCTCAACTCCCTCTACCTCAGGAAGTGGTTTGATACTGTCATCTGTGGCGATCACTACTCATTTTACACAGAGTGCGATGGGCCCTCCACTCTCATATGGGATGATCGGCTTCGATTCAAACTCATTCCTTACCTACTCCACCTTACAAACCATGGGTATGGGGGAAAGGAGCTCAAATGATCCCATGCAAGGGTCTACCAGGGGCACTTCAGTCCCCTTTATTGCTATCCCTTACAGTGGGGGTCATATACCTCCTTCATTCCCCTCTCCCGGTGGTTCTTTCTAGCAACCCATTGGGCCAAATGCTAACTACAGCTTGTTTGGAGAAGGAATTTTAGGACCTTCATCTTACACTACGCCGGTGGGATCTATGTAGTTCTCTTTGTTCAGCGCATTTGGGAACAATGATTTTTCTTCGGCTTCTATCTCGACTGGGGGAAACCTATTTTTGGACAACAGAAACCCGTGTAGGGTACTATTCCTACAGAGGGAGAAACTATAGAAGTTTTCTCCTCTCATGGTATTTGGAATCCTTGGAAGGGATCAGTTCCCTCACAAGGGATGTCGGTTGGGAGCAACCCCTTCCATAATCAATGGAACCTCAGGGAGGGCTCAGTACCTATGTCCATCGGATCGACTAGGGGTTTTATCTCCTCAAATAAATCAATTGAGTTTTTGCATTTTCGGTGATAAGATGTCATTTAAAAAGGTGCTTTTTAAATTTAAAAAAAAAACTCATTTCTCAAAGCTTTACGCATGTAATAAAGTTTAAATAAAAGTTTGTTTAGTTTTTATTTGATCAAATTCAAATCTCAGGTTTCAGTGGCTTAGGAAAACATTTCAATTGTTCATTAGCCACCAAAAGCCTTAGCTTTTGGAAGCTTAAACAAAGGAATCCAGGGCAATTTAGCCACCAAAATCATAGAAGCGGGGAAAGAGCCAGCACATCCTATCACACGTTTCAACCATAAGGTTCGACATTTTATGATTGAAATAAGTTGCCTAAAAGACTGGAGAATGAACCATTCACGACCAGAAGCTGATCTCTCTATGATATAAGCAAATCTTTCCAGATCATTATATCATTAATCCATGTGCTTACGTACCCTCCATTTATTATAGTTATCCACCATGACTGCTGCAAATTATCAACCATTCTGCCCCATCCCTTGTAATCAGTGCCATCTTCTAAAACTCACCCAAATTTTCTCATTTCTATCACAACCGAGCCGACTTTCGCTAATTCTACACAGTGCAACTCTCCCCCGAAATATTCTCCTTCGATCACAAGTGTGCGAAAACATTGTGTAAAATGAAGAAAGGAACGTCAACCCTGAGGAAAGAGCTCAATGACATCAGTTAACTGGAATCACACCCGGAGGTATTTCAAATGTTTAAGGATGCAGAGTGTTACAATTTTTGCAAAAAATTATAGAGTTCTCACCAGCAGGTGGCAGAGGCCTTTGCCCTCAATTTCGATGGAAAGAAAGCAATCATAGGCTAGGATGAATTCGAGATAGATGAAGCCCTCATAGATGAAGTGACAGAGCTTCCCATGATTGGAGAAAAATGTTTTAAAACTACTGTTACTAAGAATGTTGAATTCAGGACTTATTTGAAACCAGAACACAGGGGTTTGATATGGAAGAAATATATTCTTGTATCTTTCCTTGAAGAGAAATGGTAGCAGTTATTAAAAGCCATAATGGTTTATGTAACTTGTGAAGGGCGATACAACAGGGTGATGATTTACCATTTTAAACTTATAAATCATTTGACTGGTAGAAACCCACTCAATCTGCCCTATTTTCTCCACTGAAGTTTATTCAAGATGGCTCATCAAGTCCTGGCCAAGCCTAATCAAGTTGCAGGTAGATTATCCCACCGTACTCTGATCAAAATTTTGGTTTGTGAATTGTTGCAAAGAAGAGGTAAAGAGTGGAATTACTTCTTATTCTGGAATGATTTCCAAACCGAGGCTCATCCAGAGGGAAAAAAGAGTCCTCATTCCAAGAAGTCTTCCACTCCCAGAAGTGGTAAGAGGAGGAGGAGAGCTATCTCTCCAACCCCAGTCAATCAACCCTCTCCTTCCTCTAAGCTTGGAAAAACTAAGAAGAAATTAAATTTCAACAGTGAAGAAGAAAAGGCCAAAGAATCCCCAGTGAACAAAAACATTCTTAATCTTCCTTACATAGACTCGTAGGATGAAGAGCACTAGATTGAAATAGGGCACGAGGATTCAGTTACCACAGGGCGTGAAAATTATGTTTTTGTGGATATATACACAACAAGTTATGAGAACCTTCCATCACCTACACCTCAAGAAGAACAAGAGCCACAAATTGCAGATGCCTCATCTAGCAAATGAGTGAAGCAGAGTAAATCAAAAGAAATCAAGAAGCTTAATAAGAAGTTAGCCGAGAAAGAAGTGATAGAAAGGGTAATAAAAACTAGGTATGAAACTCTGTCAAAGAACTTTGCAAAAAACAACTCATCTTTGGAAAGATTAGCCCATGAAATCATAAAGGAGAAGGACAAGATTATAAAAAACTACAACAACTTTTGGAGAGTAGCTCAAGGTTTGAAGAAAAAGGTCAGGGCTTTGAGGAAACAAGCTATGTCTTCAAAAAACTAGGCTCAGACACATGCTTCTCTTGAGGCCCTTGCAGAGGTGGCAGTTCAGTGCAATGAACCAGAGGCAGCTAGTAACCCTACAAATTTTAAGCAAGATGCAGAAGCCTAAAAAGATCTATCCTAAAGAATTTTTGGGCTAATACAAGGGTATTTTTGAAATTTTGATAATCTCAAGTTTCGATGGCTTAGGCAAACATATCGATTGTTCATTAGTCACCAAAATCAGAACTTTCGGTAGCTAATCTACCTGAATTCTATCTACTCTAGCTACCAAAAGCACTGATAAGGCAGAAAGCTAATGTTTTTGCACAGGTCCAAGTTTTCCTTGTTCAAAAGCCTCAGAAATGGTTCCAATCGATGGAAGATAATTAATGACATCCTTATCAAGAGTTTGTTTTGGTTTTGGAGATGCTCTACAAGACAGAAAGGTAAACAACGGTTAGCTATTTTCAAGGATATAAGATTGTTTGACTGTCAACAGGTGTCATGTTCGACTCCTCCTATATCACATAAGATCCAGCAGCCTCGGAAGGCTCACTACACCTGCCAAAGAATCTGGAGAACATAAAGATCAGTCGAGAATTTGAATTGACCTAGTTTATAGGATCTTTATCTACATTCTTGGGCTAGTTATTGATTTTCTATTTTTGACAAAATTCGATCTAGTAATCTAGGATCTGGAAACTGTTTGTAAAAGGCTATAAAGCCAAGAACATTTGATGAACAAAGGGTTCGATTTTGAGTTCTATAATCCATTGTTATTGTGAAAAGACACTTTCTTTAATATATTAAGCCTACAAGCTTCTTTCATTTTTTATTGTCAGACTCTCCTTCATCTTTGTCTATGCATATGAGTTGAAATCATTCTTTTGTCTATGTTTAATGGTCCCATGGTAACTGTCATCTTACTTTTGACTGTTAAGCAAGAATCATAAGAATCCTTGGCTAGTTTGTTGACCCATCATATATATTTCCTATGTATGTTCTGGTTAACTGATTGGTTTTCTTATCCATTTGATTTACAAACCTATATGATAATAGCTCCTAAAGGCCTTGTATTGCATGAATATAGCTAGATTGTCTTGAAGATGAATATAGCTAGACTATCTTGAAGATACAATCCAGTGATTAAGATATTCATATTGATCCAAACCCACACCCATTATTGAGAAAATAGTTACAAAAAGGTTAAGTTACCAGGCATCTCTGAGATACAGCCTAGGAGAGTTTCCTAGAGTGATAACAGGGGGAATCCCCTTCCAAAACCCTTGGAACACAATGTAGGTAGACATCCCCACCCAAGCCATGTCCTCCAATTATGGGAATCAGCCAATGATATCCCAACAAATCCAATTTCCTCACATTGGTCAAGGTCACGGTTTCTACCAAAACCCTAGCCAACAGTCCAACATTTCCTGGAAACCTGGTGCCATTCAAAATCCAGAACCCCTTTTTCTTGTACATAGTACTGAACCTAAACTACCATTTATGGCAACGCTATGTCTGCCATACTTGTCAAGGTTACTCAATAATCCAATTTGTCATGATCTGCGTTGTCCCCCCCATGATGACTAAGTTTCCCTCAGATATTCCAAAATTTGAAGGCAAGCCTTGCAAAGATCTAGGTGATCATGTGACAACCTTTCACTTATGGAGCTCGCCAAACTCACTGTGAGATGACTCCATCCAGTTGTGCCTTTTTCAATGCACTCTTATCGAGGGTGTCATGAAATGGTATATTGAGCTCGACCGCTCAAGGTATTATTACTTTAATGAATTGGTGATGGTATTTTTGAACCATTTCCAATTACCTGTGAGATACGATGTCGACACTGAATTACTAGCCAAATTTGAGTAGACCAAGGCTGACCATATATTCAATCACATCCGAGAATGCTATCGTCGAAAAATATTGATTAAGGTCAAGGTCCCTCCGAATTTCTTGTTGGAATGGTTCCTGAAGTCTTTGGTTCCTTCCATATCCAAGGACTTAGCAATTTATGGAGTGTTTTCGGAGAAGGAGGTGATAATGAGAGCAGAACAACTAGAGATGATCTACTCTCAGTCTGGCATGCTCTATGAGAGTTTTTCACATGCACTATGGTATATCCTTGATAAGGCCAAGAAAAATTATGGACCCCATGACGATGGTTTTGTGGGCTCAACACAAGTAAATTCCATTGATATGTTGTCAAATAAATTGCAAAAATTATCGATACAATAGGCCATGGCCAGCCAAACCTCAAGTTCAACTTCTACCACTTCCCAAACGTCAGACGTACACAGTGTGTAGTCAAAAAAACCTAAGGCCAATTAGGAGGCCGAGGGAAATAAGAAACAACAGGAAAAGAAGGTTAAAGGGGACAAAAATGCTACTAACGGTGTTGGGGAGGAAAAAATGAAGAAGAGGAAGTCAAAGTATCTATGTAACCTTTGCACGAAATACCACCCGACTCATCTATTCCCTCGACTTGTGGAAGATCATAAGTTATTGGTGCAGAAACAACCTATTGTGTTGACAAACCCATTTCCAGATGGGAAAATCATGGCTCAAGATTCAGTATCCTCGAGTGTGGAAAGAGGCAGTCAGGGACCCCCTTCATCTAACAATAATAACCCAGCCACGAATGTTTACATGATGAAATTCGAGGCTCAGATAGTGACCAGGGCTCGAGATTGCGGAATGTCGGAATCTACTGAAAAGGGAAAATAAGCCACAAACCCACCAATTCCTCTCCATATTGAGAAAACGCTGGACAAAACAATGACATGCATCCTGAAAGGTGCGTTCAAGAAAGATTCCCATAATCCGAACGTGAGGGTTGCCCAGAATTACTCTGTTGTGGAAGATTTGGCACAAACCCCTTGTGCGATGTCTTCTTTGGAGGTCCTCCAACATTTTCCTTTGTAGAGAAAGGATTTGTTATCTGTCGTGGGATCAAAAAATACTTGTAGCCCAGGAGCAATAGTTCTTGATCCAACTGACTTGAAACCTCATCTTTCTTACAATGTTGCGTTTTATATAGTAGTGACTTACATCATGAAATATTTTACTTGGAACATCTTATGTACTATGGTTGAAAAGGGTGCCTCGACTTGCAAGATGTCATTGGTGTGTTGGAAGACCATTGACATTCGATGGTAGATCGTTCAAAAAACATGGAGTCATTCTTTCTTTCCCCATGCAGTTTGGAGGAAAGGATTTGTGCATAGAAGTTGAAGTGTTCGATGTCCCTTTCAACTATAACCTTTTATTAGGGAGGATTTGGACTTATGCAATACATGCAGTGGTCACTATAGTTTTTCGGCTCTTGTTGTTTCCACTTGAGGGTCAGATTGTGACCATTGACCAGTTGTCCTTTTGCCTTCCTAACCCTTGATCAGGGGCATCCATGGTCAACTTAGCTTTTAGTTTGTGCCCATAATTGATGGTTACTTTTGATGACCTACCAGCTTCTAGCGATGACAAGCTTATATCAACTATCCCCGACTAGCCTACGGATGAAATATTTCAAGTGTCATTGTTTTGAACGAGTTACTTTCATGATCCATGGACTCTTCCTTCTCCACCAGCTTCGATGGAAGGGACAGGGAATCCTGGAATGGCCATGCCCTTGTCCACAGCTAAATTTGCGTACAACATTGTCCAACAAGCTTTGTTCGACCCCGATCTGACTCCCGCATAGGAGTTAGATCCATTTCTCGAGCCTATTTGGGCTCAAGGTTATCTTTCCACTACAGATCCTTTAGAACTAGTCTTCCCCCCTCACAAGGAAATTCTTAAAGCATTGACTAGTCCAAACTTACCCTGGGATGATCTTCATCATAGATCTTACTTTCTTCCAGAGTTAAGGAGAATAGAGGCAGGCGAATTTGTTTCGAACATGAATGGAGATAGGTCTTGTCCTATTAATCCTCTGGCTATGCACTCAATGTATGTCGAGGGTAATATGGAGAGTATCATTGAAACGATTCCCATAGATATCTCCAAAACCCCTGACATTGTGGAGAATGTTTTCGTCGGAGTAGACTGCTCCCTCAAAGAGATTCGACTTTATACAGAGTTATTCAAAGAATTTTGCGACGTTTTTTCCTGGTCTTACGAGGAAATTCCAGGCATAGACCCAAAAAATGTCGAACATGAATTAACGACTTATCTTGATGTAAAGCTAGTCCGATAGAAGCTTCATCCGGTAAATCCTAAAAAAATGGTAGCGATTAATGTTGAATTAGAGAAAATTCTTAAAGTCATTTTTAACTACCCCATGCAGTTGACTGAATGGGTGTCAAACCCCATTCCGGTTAACAAGAAACATGGTATGATTCACGTATGCATGGAATTCCATGACTTGAACAAGGCATGTCCGAAAGATAATTTTTCCACCCCATTCGTCGATTAGATTGTCGATGAATGCACAGGCTGTGAGGTCTTGTCATTCATGGATGGTTTTTTAGGATATAACCAGATTCAGATCAAACCCGAAGACCGGCATAAAAAAACTTTTATTTGTACTTTGGTCACGTTTGCGTATCGTAACATGCCTTTTTTCCTGAAGAATGTTGGAGCCACTTTTCAGCGGGCCATGTCATTTTATTTTCACGACCTTAGACATATAGTCAATGCATATCTTGATGATCTAGCATCATGCTCTCGCAATAGATCTGATCATCCTGCACACCTCCAAATAATATTTGAATGGTGTCGCTACTATTGGATTCACTTGAATCCTAACAAATGAATTTTATGCGTGACGTCGGTGTTGTTAGTGGGAAATCCCCCTATGGACTAGAACTTAGGGTTTTTATCATGCATGCAGAAAAGACCTAAAGATTCCTACTTTTTACCATCATCCCAGACCTCATCCCCATTATTCTTAAGCAAATACATAGTTAAGAAGATCAAGTGAACATACCTTATTTCTAGCGATTTGATATCGATCCCTCTTCACGCTTGGTTTCTCTTTGACCGCAACTCTCCTCCCAAGGCTGACCTGCATTCACAAAAGACAAACAAAGAAGTCCACATGCATTTGATCTACAGATTAATGGGTTAGATATTTAATCCACATGTACGCAATAAACAATGAAAACCTCATACGGTGGGACGGGAAAAGTACTTCTTTATTATTAACTTCACTAAAGCAACTTACAATGATGAAGTTGGCCATTGCTCCACGAATCTGGTCCTAGGCTTCTCTTTTACTGTGCACCAACTGCTAACACACTTGCTTCTCTTCTTCATTGAAATCAAAAAATGGTTGTAGAATCTTGGGCAAAGGGGAATACAAATTCGGGTAGAGTTTCTTTACTATGTTTTTCCTCCTTTCAAATGGGACCCCTACCCCTTCTTTTATAGGCTAAAAGGAGCTAGGTATTTGGTCAAATGACCAGCCATGCATGGCCGAAAGGTTTAGTTAACTTGCCCAAAGCTGTGTGTTCCGTCAGCAACTTTGCTTTTTTCATGCTTCTGAAGGTCCACGCGAGCTGTAGTGGGTCAGCTAGCGTGGACACTGTACATACATGCGGTCTGTATTGGAGCAGGGTGTGTGGGCCTTTATAAAAGGGGTTTTTAAGAAGAGTTGTTCAACATTGTTTTGGAAAAAAAGGAATCTGAGATGGCCTGATGCCAGGTAAGCATGTCTGGTGAAAATTAGGTTTATAACAGATGCCCCCTAATGTGTGAGGTTAGAGGAGTATCTGATGGACGAAATACATTAACAATCTTCACTGATGTGTCGAACAAGTGAGCCCAGGGACCAGAAATCGAAAGGTGTCGTCTGCAAAATAATAGTTGTCTCATCGAGGCAGGCATACCCATTCTCGGGATAAAATAAAATCATGGATACTAATCAAATACATTATAGATCCATGTCATATAACTATATAAAGTGTAGCCGCAAATAATACACATCAGAGCTACATCTCGAAATCAAAAAGATATACATGTAGAGTATCCATCTTCTAGAAGCTGATAAGTCCTGATGGCTGGAGATGAGGTCTTCAGATATTGAGCAACAACTTCAAAATATTCAAAACTCGGGTAGGAGTGTAATATGAGTGTATGACTTCACTACCCAGAGGTCTTCGACGACTCATCGGTCATGGACTAGAGAATCTTGATTATCAAATTGAAGGCTTCATTGATTTTAAACAAAGACTTGATTGGACTTTCAGGATGGTCGGGCATGAGGGAAAGAGACAAACTGCAGAGGGGATGACTCAGGCTTGGTAAAAAATTCCCCCGGACAATAGCACGACAAATGATGAGACTCAGGCAACATGAAATTAACATAAGTTTACGAGGTAGGAGACAACATAAACTCTCCATATGTTTGGAAGAATAACCAAACGAAGGAGGACACAGCTCTATGTTGTGAGAATCGGTTCCTAAGTTCATATTAAATCCCAGAGTTTGATGAACAAACAGACATATGTGCTTTATCCAAGGGCAACTCATTATGTTTCCAATAAAGAAAATACTTTTCCCTTCCTCTTTTTGGGGAATATTTAATTTTTTTTTGTCTTTTTCAATAATTTTGGAAAAAGAATAAAAGAATGCTACATTACAAAGGAGGGATGAGTGTTGCAAACATACAAGTTCGAGGTGCAAGGACAAGAATAATGTTCAAAGTAAGGACACTCGAGAAAAATCCTCCAGAGGCCAAAGGTGTCAAGATGAAGAGGCAAAGTGCTTCAGGGCTTGTGTATAAGGCATGCTTCGGATGGTTCAGTTGAGAGAAACATGGAGCCGACATTAGGCCAAAGACGCGGGTATGCAAATGTGATTAATAAAACACACAATGGTAACATTCTTCTATGTAAGTGTAACATTCCTAGAGAAGGTAAGCTCGGTAGTTTTTCATATTTAGAGAGTTTGAAAAACGTAAAAGAGACTCCACTGGGGTACCTTTTTTGAAGGTAGTCTAGTCGGTTCGAAAAAGGGGTAAATTAGCACCGAAAAGACGTCTATTCAAAACCATTTTAACGAGTGTGATAAAGACAAGATCACTCGGCCATTTTTTCATTTTTAAGGAGTCTGAAAAAAGCTTAACTATGGACTCCATCAGGAATGTTCTTCTGGACCATTTTAACGAGTGTGAAAGAATAAGGTCACTCGACGATCTTTTCAATTTTAGGGAGTCTGGAAAGAGCTTAACTATGGACTTTGTGGGGGTTCCTTTTTCATACATTTAGTCCCTATGGCCCGAAAAAGGGTTAAAATTATACCTGAGGGTACTCTTCTAGAGAACTGAGGCTCCTAGAGTATACCTTTGTTCGTATAGTTGACCATCCGGACTGAAAAAGGGGTAAACTACCACCGGACAGACATGACTTCAAATTTCAGTTTAACGAGCATGAAAAGTCACAAGATCGCTTAGCAATCTTTTCATGTTTAGAGGGTCTGAAAAGGGCTTAAAAGAAGACTCGTTGGGGGCTACGAATCATGTATGAAATTGGTTCAGGTAGAGCCCCCTGCTAGGCTCAGACCAAGAGTCTCTTCAATAGTCAACTTGGAAAGTCTCCCAAAAGGGAAGAAAACACAAACCACGGTGTAAGTCCTCCCTCAAGATAGAAACCATAGTCATGGCTTCAAGGATAGCCTCATCTAAAGGAAATTCAAAATCCAAGAAATCACGCAAATGAGGGTCGACAGTCCCAAAGGGTGAAGTAAACTGACCATACTCCATATGGTGATGGAGGTTCTGGCCAGGACTAGTAGAGTCTATCAGTGAAGAATCACAAGCACGAGGGCTTGAGGATCTACAAACAACGAGATCATACTCGAAAGGATACTCAAGCCTACTTGGACCAAGAGGGGGAAACAAGGGCTCCCATTCCCCCATTGGATAAACCAATGGATCAATTGCTGAGACCAAGTATTGGGAAGGCCAACATGATTTCACAGGTTACTGCTCAGAAGCAATTGAACATTGAGGATAAGATGCCACATAATTAACCCATGGTGGGGTAGAGTCTACATGAACGTTAGGAACATATAAAGGGGTAGTCTAAAATAATGTCGAATTAGGATGGTGATTATCATATGCCAGCTGGTCGATAGTGACAATGCTTCCATTGTGAGGGAAATGCATCACCTGGAAGAGTGTAGAGACAACAAAATTCATAGCATATACATAATTATGCCCGAGAATCATATTGAAATCTAACGGGCCTTGCACCACTATAAAATCAACAAGGACAGTATTCCCACCTAAAGATATAGGTAACTGAGGAAGAACCCCCAAATATTCACTAGCACATCTGTCAAAAGACAATAGTTCATGCAAAGAAGACACAAGCTCGAGAGATCCCAAGACTTTCCAAACCAACAAGGATAAAATACTTGCAGAGGATCCTTCATCCACAACACATCGATAAATGTTTGTTGAATTAACTTCAACCCTTATTTGAAAAGGTGTGGCAGAAGGAAGACGAGGCTCAACAAGGTGATTCCAATCAAAGGAAACCATCCTAGGGCTTGGAGGGGGTGTACTCGAAACGAGCGAAATTCCCCCTTGTTCTGAAAGTACTAAACTGGAAACGCTAAAAACATAGTCGGTAGACACTTCACTCCCCAAGAGAGGAGTGGGATCATTCGATGACTGCATCGGTATGACCACTTTCGCAACCAATGGATGAATAGGCTATGGGACTACATGGTCTAAAGGCACCTCACCCCCCAAAAGAGGAGTGGGATCAGCTGATGACTGCATCGGCATGACCACTTTCTCAACCAATGGCTGAATAGGCTGAGAGACTACAAGGTCTAAAGGCACATCACCCATCAAAAGAGGAGTGGGATCAGCGGATGACTGCATCGATGTGACCACTTTCTCAACCAATGGCTGCATAGACTGAGAGGAAATCTCAAAAGACTCAGAATCAGAAGATCTTACAGACAGGGACCATAATCTTTGTACCTCTGGAATGCCAGGGCACAAATGAGTAAGGTGATCTCCCTTGCAAAGCTTACAAGGGAACTTAGGCTTACGTCCTATCTGTCTAGGTTTCTCAATAGAATTAATTCCCCCAACATGAATAGAAGTGGTTGGTTGCACATCTCCAAAATGACTTGCAGAGGTTAGTGATGGGTCAATAACATCACTTGCAGAGGCTACAGACCTATTACCAGTATGACTAGTAGTGACTGGACTTTTTCCCCCAGCATGACTTGCAGAGGGTGGGTTTGTGCCCCCAACATAACTTGCAGAGGTTGGGTGCTGGTCTTCAACGTGACTTTTAGAGGTTGTTGACCTATCTCCAACATGATTCGTAGAGGTTGGTTATTTCTTCTTCCTATTCTTCCTCTTTCTATTTCGTTTAGACTTTCGGTTACTAGTAAGTGTACTTTCACCAGAGGCGGGAGAAGGAGGAGGAGAAGACTTTGTTGACAAAGAAACATCAACAGGGTTCCCGTGACATAAAGTGATTAACTGAGAAGCATTAAGAGCCTTTGGGACATTTGGAATGGTACTCAACCAAACCGGTAATCCCACATTCAACCTAGGAATGTACAAAGTGGCCATCAAAGGGACACCAACGTTTTCGAAGAAAGAAAATGCACAAGAATCCCCTTGCGAAGGGGTTCCTTGGTTGGTATGATTGGGAACTTTAGCCATGAATATCTTATGCACAGGTTCTCCCTTTTTAGGATCATTGAAGTCCATAAAAGTCTCACACACTGACTCTGAAGAACCAATGTTATCAAAACAACGCCTATAAAGAGACGACTCCTCGTTTCTAAGCAGAAGACTAAAAAGTCCTCTCAACCGGCGAAGTGGGCAGTCTACCACCCTAGGTCAGAGACCCAAAGCCACA
>JASDQU010101249.1:390114-428695 GCA_032191745.1 Picea mariana | reverse complement strand
TGGATTGTTGATTGTTGACTATGTAACCCTGTAACCCCCTGTGTGCAAAGAAAACAACAAGTGGGAGAATGTTGGGTATGTGTTATATTCTTTGCACGAGTAGTATTGTCTGAGCGCCTGCGCCGGGGGGTAAGAGGGGGGGTGCAGGGGGGCGGAGCCCCCCGCAATTTTTTTTTTGGGCCGACATATTTTCGCCGGTTTCGGGCCGACATATTATCGCCGGGCCGACATATTTCCGGGACCACATGATATTAGGTGGTTTTCGGCACATGGTTTTTTCCGATGGTTTTCTATTTCCGTTTAAGGAATTAGGGTTTTGGACTAATCCAGGTCATTGGGTTAGGGTTTTGGATTTCACTGGCTCCTATATGTATATTGTATTGTAAACAATGTAACACAAGTGTATCAATATAATATATGCTGGTTTTCCCGGTTTGGGTTTCCAGGTGAAAAATCTCTCTGTAATGTTTGTATTTGCCATTGTATCTTTTCTGTTCTTTTCTAAATATCAGTTTGCAGTAGATATTGTACAAGGTTAGAATTTACAGTGATCTCTTGGATTAGGTGCCACACGTCCCCTTTGATCAGATGACCCAGATGAATATCGTCATTTCGGGACCTCAGCTATCGACATTTTGGGACCTCGGATATTGACATTTCGGGACCTTGGCTATCCCGAAATGACTTCCTCCGTGGTTTGAATATGGTGCCACGCGTTCTGCTGGATGGACGACTCTTGCTGATTTTAGATATCGTGGGTTCGAATCTTTCACAAATACTTCAAAAATGTTTCGAACTCCCAAATCCCACGATTATCATTTTTCGTTAACCTCTGAACTTTGAATTTCCCCACCAAACTGAACTTGCTCGTTCACTTGATTCATTCCCAGAACATATCATTCTAAATGTTTCACTTGTGCCTATGGTTGCGGTCTCTGTAAATGAGTACTTCTATGACTGACTGAGGGCTCAAGAAGGAAAAGGGATCAGTGACAAAGGTAAAGAGAGAGAAGTGCTCGACCATAGAGAAAACAAAAAGGCTTAGGGATAACACCTCTCAGGGAGGCAAAAAGAAGAAAAACTATAAGCTGAAAGGAAAAATCCTTATGATTGGTTCTATAAAAGGAGGAAAGACAAGAAAAATTACAGACTTAGGCAAAACCCCAAAATTCAAAAGACTCTGACAAGTTTATGTGATAAAATTTTGGCTCCACATGGGATGGCATGCTCCCTGCGAGCTGCTAAGAACAAGTAGTTCAAGTGCCTTAGATTTTTTACTATGGAGTCTCCTATTAAAAAAAAAATAAGCATACACATGAACGGTATTTACAATGGCGGGATGCCGACTGCGGCTTTAGACAAAAAAAAAATTCAGGAAGTGCCCATTCACAGGGCCACCAAAAACTTCGACACCCTCCAAATTCTGCACCCTGTAAGTATTATTTGAATGTAAGTATTATTTGAAAGTGTCTCAGAAATATTGAAGGGTCCAATCCAAAGGGCTTCAAATTTACCATGCTTGCCCTTGTCCTGTCTAGGTGCATCCCATTTGAGTACTAGATCTCCCAGCTGGAAATCCTTTCCTCTGCTCTTCTTGTCAAATGACCGCTTGATCTTCTGTTGATGGTCATGTGCCCTTTCCAGTATCTTTTCTCTTGTTTTATGCACTTCTACCAACTGTAATATTCTCCTGACCATGTCGTCAAGTTCTCTCTGATAGTCTTGGAAGAATTTTTCCACTGGCAAGGCGAGCTGAGAAGGAAAGATGGCCTCAACTCCATACACAATCTGAAAAGGAGAGACACCAAGAGACCTATTTGTTGTCACTCTATCAGCCCGTAGAGCAAACTTGAGCTTTGAATCCCATGCCTTCTTGTTGTCTTGTAGCAGTATTTTGATAGTTTTTATGAGGCTCTTGTTAGAGGATTCTTCTACTCCATTGGCTTGGGAATAGTAGGGGGTGGAATGGATCAATGAAATCCCAAACTGCTCACAGAAGTTGATCAATGGTTCAGCTTTGAAGGATGCAACATTGTCAGTGATGATTCTGTTCAGACAACTGAACCTTGCCATAATATCTTCAAGAAAATCGATGTTTACTTTTTGAGAAGCACTCCTTGTGGGGATAGCTTCTATCCATTTGGTGAAGTAATATGTTGCAGTTAAGATCCACCTGTGTTGAACACTTGAAGCAGGATGAATTTCCCCAATAAATCCCAAGCCCCACTATTTAAAGGGTCCTGAAGCTACCACAGGCTTCAATGGAAGAGACTTAAGCTACTGCTTCCTAGAAAATTTCTGACATTTGATACATGCCCTGATTTTCGCACAGACATCAATGAATAGGCTAGGCCAGTAGTACCCAACCCTGAGAATTTTATAGGCCATGGTTCTCCAGTAGTGATTTCCCCCACATAGGTTGTCATGAAAATCAAACATAATCTTCTAGGCCTCATGTGGTTATAAACATATCAGAAGCACTCCTAGAGGGTATTTCCAATATAAGACCTGGTCAATAAGGAAATATCTAATTGCTTTAAGATTTAAATCTCTTTTCTTGCTTTTTTCCATACCATCAGGGGGTCACAACTCTTGCAGAAAATATGTAATATATTTGTACCAAGTACATTTTGCCAACAGAGGACCTCCCCAAGAACTTTTATTAGACAACTCAACTTGCTGATTTTCTGAGAAAGTGTTGATGAGTTAACCCACAAAGCCTTGCAATTAGATTCAACCAATAACTTGGCTAAACCTTGGCCCTTAACTAGTTTGGTGGGTTTTATTTCTAGATCAAATTCAAGGATTTTAGAAATCCACTTACTCCTTCTCCCGTCTATGTCAGGCTGAATGAGAATGTCCTTCACAGAAGCTGAAGGGACATATGCAATGATCTTCGAATGCAAAACATAGACTCTGAAAGATTTGAGAGATTTCAACAAGGCATAGGCATGTTTCTCCATGATGTCATATTTGACCTCTACATCCCTAATTGCTTTGCTGAAAAAGGAAATAGGCTGCTCTATCCCTTCAATATTCTTTTGTAACAAAACATCTGCTACTGTGTCAGATGAGGCAAAGGAAAAAATCAAGAAATCCTTGGAATAATCAGGACCGATGAGCACAGGTGCTTCAGTCAGTGCCCTCTTTATTTGATCGAAAGAATTTATGGATTCAACTGTCCATTTCACTTCATTCTCCTTCCTGAGCATGGTTGTAATATGATTCACCAATTCAACAAAATTTGAAACAAACCTTCTCAGAAAATTAATTTTTCCCAAGAAAGACTGGACTTCCTTCTTGGATCTGGGAAGCACCAAGGTTCGGATAGCTTTTAATCTGCTTGAATCAACTCTGACCCCCTCAGCTGATACTATGTGTCCCAACAATTTTTCCTCTTGCATAGCAAATAGTGACTTCTTAGGATTCAGGGAGAGACCGAACCTTCTGCATTTCAAGAATACCCTTCTTAGATGATAACAATGCTCTTTATCAAATCTGAACAAGACTGTAATGTCATCCAGATAGATGTCTACAAATTTATCCCTTTCTCCATTGAAGGCGATGTCCATGGCTCGTTGGAAAGTTCCCCCTGTGTTCATCAATCCAAAGAGCATTTTGGCATACATGAATGTGCCCCAAGGAGTGGTGAAGGGTGTCTTTTCTTTGTCTTCAGGCATGACAGATATCTGATTGTAGCCAGAAAATCCATCAATCATGGAAATCTTGATGCACCTGTCACCCTTTGCAATATATGTTCCATGTTTTGCAAAGGGTAATTATCCTTCTTAGAGATTCTGTTCAGGTTCCTAAAATCAACACAGAGTCTGATTTCTCCATTATTTTTCCTCACCGGGACCAGGTTGGCCACCCATTCAGAATATCTCAAAGGGACAATGATTTGGGCATCCAACAACTTATTTACCTCCTTTTCCATAATAGGCAACAACATAGGATTTATTTGTCCTAATTTTTGCCTAAATGGTTTGGCCCCCTCTTTCAATGGGATATTATGCTCAATGACGATGGTGTCATATGTTTTGAGGTATTTATAGGTCCAAGAAAACACATCAGCAAATTCCTTTAATAACTCAACATACTCGACTCTCTTCTCCCTTGACAAGCTACTTGACAGCTTGACGAATTTTGGATCCTTCTCTATGCCAATATTGCACTCAATTTCATCAGCATCATCATTTGGCACTTTACCCTTTACTGCCACGTCATTCCTGTCAAATAGTCTTTCCAAAGGAACTAGTCCTTTTGGGATATGATTGCTAGGAAACTGAACAATATAATGGTCAACAATTTTGTTCAGAAAAACATTAGCATGAGGATCTGTCTCAGAATTAGGATCTTGATCAATGTGTGATGCAAAAAACTCATCAACAGTCTCCAGGAATCTTTTGATTTCAAGATAATCCTCAAACACTTTCCAATGCTTGACGTTGTCAGGTATACAGGGTCTATATTTCACTTCTACATCATACCTGAGTTTGGGTGGTAGAGGGACTCTAAAATTTCTCATTGAAACAACTAAAGAATCAACCGTTGTATTTTCCTTTCTCGGAATGAATGAAATGTTGAAAGCCAAGAAAAAAATGTCAATCAAGTCCCACGCTTCTTTTCTATATGATCTCAGCCAAGGATGTTTAGCTCGATAAATATTCCTAATCTGATTAATAATCAATTCTGCATCCCCAAACACAGATATTTCCTTGTTCCCGATGTCTTTTGCAACCCTTAAGCCCAAAACAAGAGCTTCATACTCTGCCACATTATTTGTAGTTTCAAATTCTAACTTGTAGGATAGAGATATAGTTTCTTGGGAATGGGAAAGAAATACTAAGAACCAACACCTTCTCTAGAAGAGGCCCCATCAAAGAACATTTTCCAAATGGAGGTGATCAGAGGAGGATCTTCACAACGAGGAATGGGATTTCTGATCTCAAGAGGAGGTTCAGGGGCACCAGTGAGCTGAATAAGATGGATCCCAAATCAATATCAAGGGAAAAGATAAGATGATTGGTGGGGTCTGCCTCATCAATGATAATGTAGGCCAATTGAGCCTCTCTGTATAGTATTCTATGATCCCCTCCAAAGAATGGAATGGTAGCATATGTGAGGTCCATCTGTAATGTTCCCCCAAGTCTTTTTTATCCAAGATCTTGACAATAACATGCCAAACTTGGGGGGAACATCAGCCACTATAATATCCATGACCACACTTTTCATGGGCAACTGAAACAAGGTCAAAATGAAATATTTGATGACCCCAAGACAATGCACCCTCCTTGAATCAAAAGAATACAAATCATGATAAGCTTTAGTGATTTCTAGTCCAAGTTTTTTCATGACAGTTTTGGGCACAATATTATGAGATGTCCTTGAATCCATCAAACAATTATGCAATCCCTTGTCATGTATGTTCAGAGATGTATAGAAGGGAGGAGATGAATCATCTCTATATTCTCCCATAGGACCTAATATGACTGCTGGCTTTTCGTCTTGGAGGTTTACTGAGTATATGGGATGATAAGATGGCTCGGGCTACAACAACTTGGAGAGGGATTTTTTGAAATCTTCGTGCTTGACTAGCTCTGAAATGGGCACATAGATCCTGATTTTTTCAATTTCATGCTCAAAACTAAAGGAGGAAGGGGGCTTCAAAATTTCTCTCACCTCTGGGACAGGGTCTTTGGCTACTGGTGAGGGATTCTGAGCTCTCTTTTCCATGTTGTTGTTTGTTGTGTCTTTAGCAAGATTTTATGATTTGGAAGGTTGATCGAGAATGTCAAACTTTCCTTCTTTCTTCTTAGACCTGAGGTTGTATTTACTGGGATTACTATTTTCCTTCTCCCCTTCGCTTAACTCATTTATTTGGTTGTCCATGAGGGACTCCTCATATGCAGATTGAGTTAAATGGGGAAATGGGTAGGTGTCACCAAGATAGTGGATTTCAGGATCAAGCTCTTCTTCCTCTCTCCCCTCATTAGCGACAAGGTTATTTTGGAGAGGGGTTTGGATTTTCTGATCATCCCTATCTTTGTTTCAAGGCTCTCTTGGAAGTATCTGAGGAGTATTGTTTAGTCTTCTAAAGTTGCCTCTGCTTTCAACATTTTGGGCAGCTTTATAACCTTGCTTCCCTTCGAATTTCATCGTCTCCATCTCTGCAGACAAGGTTTTCACCATCTTGGTCAATTCATCCACTTGAGGGTGGGATGCAGAAGAACCAGAGGTTGAGGCCTTAGATCCCCCCCTTCCTCTGTCTCTGTCAGCTTTATTTATGAGTCTGTCAACTGCCAACACATTGGATTCTACTTCTAGGGACACATCTTGCATATGAGCCAAGGAAGTATCTCTTCTTTCTCTTAACAAGAGGCAGAAATCAAGGTCAAAAGCACCAACATAAGTGATTTTGGTATAGGCTTCTATAGGATTTATCTCGGCAGGGATCTTATTGTACATTTTGTTGAATCTTTTGGAGAAGTCAGAGACAAATTATCCCTCCTTTCTCTTTAGGGAACCAAACTTTGTGATATAATACATAAAGTCTTTCTTATCCCCCCACTGCCTCAAGAAAACATCATCTAAAGCCTCAATCCCAACAATGGATCCAGGGGCCAATCCTCTAAACCATTTTCTAACCTCACCATCGAGGCTTTGGACAAAGACTCTCATCCACACATCTTCGTTTTCAATATTCAGATTGTCTGCATAGCTTTAGAAGGCAACAAGGTGTTCTTCAATAGTTATGTTTTCCTCTCCAGTGAATTCAAGCATATACTTTAGGTAATATCCAATAAGGAGAGTGTTCATGGGTTGAGGTAAGACTAGAGGGGCATATCTAGCAACCACTATGGCATCCATTCTATTTCTAGGGGGATTGGCACCTTCTATAGGGATGATAGGTGGAGGAGATGGAGTTCGAACAAGGGAGACTAGAACTGAGCTTCTGGGAGGAAAAGGAAACAATAGAGGATTAGGAGAAAAGGCTACAAGGCTTAAAGGAACACAATTTTCCCTTTTTCCAAAATCAGTAACTCTAACAGGAGGAGGGGTGATAAAACCCGAGGTGGGAAAATCTCCCGAGGTTCTGGGTCTAGACCAAGGTACAACTTCGGGGGAGATAGGAGTGAAAAATATTTCTCCCTCCAATCCAAAACTAGGAGGAGAAAAATTAACAGGAACACTCCCGAACTTTAAACTTTGGGAAACTCCGATGGAAGGTAAAGTAGGAAAATGAGAAGCATATATCGAAGTTTCTACAGAAGGACAATGAAAATCATCAAAAATACCTGGTTCAATAGTATAAGTACCTTCTCAAGGAGCCTTTCCCTTTATGATAATTTTCTCTAGGTCAGCTTCAAGAGTTGCTAAAGGCATTTGTGGAGTAGACCTCGTGTGTCTGCCTCTAGAAGCCACAATGGACACAGTGGAGTCGCCTTAAATGGAGTCGCCAAGTGCACAGTTGCAATATTTGGTGTACTAAGTCCTGATGCACCTTCAGAACCAATTCAATCCCAAGGAAAATCTTCAATTCATCCCCGACAATGACACCAGAAATGTTAGCACTAGAAGTCACCCCTAGATTGTTGTAGAGGTAAGCCCAGTACCCATCAGTTTGTATGTCACAATAGATAAGTTTAAAGGGGGTCTAATAGACACAGACTTGGGATTATATCTCTTTAACTCATTAAACTAGATGGGTATGCATAAGTAGATAAGGTCTTGATCTAACTTCAGTTAGTAAGTTGTAGCAAGGGTGAGTAGGGGGAAGAACTTGAGGAGAAACGTGAAGGTCTGCTATGGACATCAGCTCTTCCAGTAGACAGATTTGAAACTTTAGAAAATTGAATGAGGTTGTAACTAGACTGATATCAAACATACATCGCAAAACATTTACATCCACTCGACTGGATCATCCATGCCCGAGCCATTCAATATAAGAGGGAAAAGACAACACAGGAAATTGATTAAAACTAGTTGCGATGCCACTGATATCAAACCTACATCACGACATCATAGTTACCCTCAACCAGATGATCCATGCCCGAGTGTTTTAACACAAAAATTATAGAGAAATGAAAAGGAAACTGAATTTCATTAAACAAGAAGTCTCAAATACAGATAAATAACCAGAAGAACCATAGCTTCATTAAAACTTTATAATACGGGAGCTTGGCTCAAGCATCGACCATAACAAAATATCAAAACTGAGTATTTATACTCAGAAAAACCTGCCCCCACCAGGAGTGTGACCTGGATACTATATTCAAAGCTTCACATATGCACCTTCTTCTGTTAGTCTAAACTTGCATTCTTCTGTCAAACACGATCTCAGATCAGCATGGGTCTGCAAGGAAATCTGCTTGCAGGGGTACCATGGGCTGACGGTTCAGTCCCCACGACCAACTTTTCCATGCTTTCCATTTATGGGGTGAAATGAGGTCTCAACCACCTCCCCCATTTCCATTAACTACCTACATCGGGATTAGGATGGATCCTGACACCCATGAATGCTCCAGGAGACGTTCACGACTCCTCCAAGTCAAGCCCAACGCTTCAAAACCATGCAGATCTTCTGATGAGACCAAAACAAGAACTTTTGGCCTTTGGCGTAGCTCCTCTCCATCGCTCCATGCAACTTTGGGCCATGACCTTACGCATCCCCCATATGAAATTTTGGGATTTCACCTGTCAGGAGTCTTCACTCCCCTTGATTTCAAATATCCTTATGTTTGATCCCGCGAAATGACCCATCTAGATCAACGGTCATATTTTATTTGAACTTGACGACCAAGATCATTTTCTTGAATGATCTCAGTAGCCTGCTGCACGATAGGTGCTTTCCCTTTATTTATGGCCCTACTTCCATATGACAATGGGCTGTGATCGTGGGCCCAACTCCCAGACATGTCATGATTTCATGTTTTGTGAACTCACATTTTGCCCCATACTTAAACTTCTGAGTCGCGAAATCATGATCTCTTGGATCAGGTGCCACACATCCCCTTTGATCGGATGACCCAGATGAATATTGGAATTTCAAGACTTCGACTATCAACATTTCAGGACCTCGGCTATCGGCATTTCGGGACCTTAGCTATCCCAAAATGACTTCCTCCGCGGTCTAAATCTAGTGCCACACGTCCTGCTGGATTGGACAACTCTTGCTGATTTCAGATCTCGGGGGTTTAGATCTTTCACAAATACTTCAACAATGTTTCAAACTCCCGATTCCCACGATTATCATTTGTCGTTAACCTCTGAACTTTGAATTTCCTCACCAAACCGAACTTGCTTGCTCGCTTGGTTCGGGTCCATAACAAATCATTATAAATGTTGCGCTTGTGCTTATGGATGCGGTCTCTATAAATGAGTACTTGGATGACTGATTGAGGGCTCAGGAAGGCAAAGGGATCAGTGATATAGGTAAAGAGATAGAAGTGCTTGACCATAGAGAAAACATAAAGGCTTAGGGCCGACACCTCTCAGGCAGGAAAAAAGAAGAAAAACTACAAGCCAAAAGAAAAAAAAACCTTACGATTGGGTCTGTAAAAGGAGGAAAGATAGGAAAAATTACAGACTTAGGAAAAAACCCCAAATTCGCAAGACTCTGACAAGTTTATGTGATAACAGAATCTACCATCCCAATTAGTAATAAAAACACTACTTTGCAGAAATACAAAATTTTCACTAAGTAAATGAAACATGAAAGTAAAGCAAGAAAAACATATGCGAGGAATTATTCTAAGGAAAAGTAAATGCATTATAAAAATAAATAAATGCAGTAAAGTAAACACACAAATGAAAAGGAAAACATGCATGGAAATAAAAAAATGCATTCTAACTATTGCTCACAAAGATTATTCATGCTACAGGCTAATGTGGCACTAGGTGCCACTAGAATAATAAAGTTTTAGCATTTTCCCATTGACAAGATATGGTATCCTTCACCATCAAGGTGACTGGGATTATGTTATGACATCAATTTCCACCATTAAAGCATTGATGATCTTATTGGCCTAGTCTCTATCCTACTTGCAGACATCTCTTTTCCATACCTCCTTGAGATATTCTAAAAAACACTTTTTTAGAACTTGTACACACCCTAATATTTTTGTAGCACACATATATCCAGGTCGCCCAAAGGAGAGTCACGTACATGGTATTAAATGTTCATTTTTTTTTAAACTTCAGTTATGGGTTTGGTTAGTTACCTAACTCAATTTACCCGTACTCAATCGTCTTTAATCATCTGTAACTGATTGAATATGGATTAAATAATTAATTTGGTCCAAGGATAAAGGTAATGATTCATTGCATATCAAAGCAAACATCCATTTGGTTACACCTGCCATGTCTGTAAGCCCATATACCTCACATTTTTTGCTATTTATTGACCTGAAAACCCTTGTTTCCATCCTTCTTTGATCACATTCCTATTTGACTAGGAGTTTCCCTTATATCCTTCTTGAGTTTGTTGGTGAATCAAAGGTTGAGACCAACCTTTATAACATGAGTTTGGGTGGAGGGACCCAAAGTCTTTTTCAACAAAGCAACACTGCACAAGACATGTATATAACGTAACTACCAAAACTATTGAATATTTATAAGAAGCTCATTCCTTTGAAAAGCATTGTGTTAGTTATGTTTAATTTGCAATTATTTCATATATGTCGTGTAGAACACTAGTTGCATTGGTTATTCCTTCACATTTAATTGGACTAATGGGAAATTATTAGTCTACTACCTCTCTCCGTAGACTTGTATGTTTGAAGTTCTTGCAGGTTGTAGAGAAAACTGCCAATAAAGAATGAGAATATTCTCGAATTTGGGAACGACATCGAATGTAGGGCTGGCGGTGAGTTTATTCTTCTTTTCCTCTAGATAGTTAGGTATTTTAGTCCAATAGATTATAATACATTTGTTGTGTGTTATCTTTGGGATGTTCTTTCTTTATGGTTATCGATTTGTTGTAGTAAGTCCACTATTGTAGGGGATTTTCCCCAAAATCAGATTGAAAGAATTAGTAATGGCTACACTCTCTACCTGAAATGGTCCTCTCCACAGAGAGTCAAAATTCCCATGTTTTCCCGGTTTTTCCCTTTGTCTATCCCACATTGATACCATATTAGGTTAAAATAAGTGGCATGGTTTTCTTATCAAACAAATTCTTGACCCTTTTTTGATTACTTGCAAGTTGATCAAAAGCATTTCTTTTGTTTTCATCCAATTCAATCAGCTGGTTAATTATTTCTTGATAAACTTATTTATCATCTTAAAAATGCTCAAGGAGTTGATATATTGGGAGTTTCAAGTGGACAAGTAAGGTTACATTCATCCGATATACCAATTCAAAGGGGCTCCATTCGATGGATTGCTTCTTTCTAATGATGTCAGCCTAGAGAGCATATTTGATCTATCCCAACTCCTTTTATTATCAACAACAATTTTCTTGATGACGGTCATAAAGGTTTTGTTACTTTATTTTGCAAGACGACCCCCCTGAGTATAGTAGTTGGATGAATGGGAGAGGACTATGTCATATTTGAAACAAAAGGAAGATAATTCAAGAGAACTAAATGACTTGGAATTATTGATAGTGATCCTAGTTGGAACACCAAATTTGGTGGTGATCCTTTCCTCAATGGATTGTATCACTACACCATCATTTTCTCTCTTGGTGGGAATTGTTTCAACACATCTAGTAAAATAATCAGTGGAAGTAAGAACCCATATGAATCCATTGCTTGAATTTTCCTTGAATTCACCTTAGAAATCAAGACCCCACTTTTGGAAAAGTGCCTCTACCAAAACTTGTAGGGATAATGATTCTAAGTGTTGTTTCCCAACAAAAGGTTGAAATTCTTGGCATGATCTGATATATATATATATATATATATATATATGAACATCATGGAAAATGGTAGGCCAACAATATATTTCCCTTAAAATCTCGTGGGTTGTAGTTTGGTCTACATGATGTCTCCACAAAAACCTTTATGCAAATATTCCACCAAGTTACCCTTTATCCTCCTTATCATCAACACACCTCAACACTAGTCCATCAGGGTTCCTCCAACCTAGACCACCTTGGATAATGCAATATTTTTCCTCTTTGAGCCTCAAGTCCCTTCTCTAATGATCAACAAGGTGTTATGGGTAGGTTAGGTTGTTTAGATAATAGATAATGTATGAATACCATTCATGCTTTTTGAATCTATCCAACACATCAATAATCATATTTATACCCAAAGCTTTATCGTTCCCTTCGACAAGTAATTGTGCAAGACCTTGGATCTTTATCAATTTGGTGGGTCTAATTTATAAGTCGTATTCTTGGATTCTAGAAACCCACTTGTTATCTCCAAAAATTAATCAATTGAGATTTTTCATTTTAGGTGATAGGATGTCTTCTAAAAAGGTATTTTTTTAAATTTAAAAAAGTTCATTTCTCAAAGCTTTACGCATGTAATAAAGTTTAAATAAAAGTTCGTTTAGTTTTTATTTGATCTAATTCAAATCTCAGGTTTCGGTGGGTTAGGTGAACATTTCAATTGTTCATTAGCCACCGAAAGCCTTAGCTTTCAGAAGCTTAAACAAAGGAATCTAGGGCCATTTTAGCCATCGAAATCACAGAAGCGGGGAAAGAGCCAACACGTCCTATCACACGTTTCAACTGTCGGGTTCAACGTTTTATGATTGCAATAAACCGTCAAAAATACTGGAGAACGAACTGTTCACGACCGAAAGTTGATCTCTCTGTGATATAAGCGAATCTTTCCATATCATTATATCATCAAGCCATGTGCTTACGTACCCTCCATTTATTACAATTATCCACCATGACTGCTGCAAATCATCAACCGTTACACCACATCCCTTGTAATCAGTGCCACGTTCTAAAGCTCACCTCAGTTTTCTTGTTTCTTTCACAGCCAAGCCGACTTTTGCTAATTCTATGTGGTGTAACTCTCCCCCGAAATCCACTCCTTCGATCACAGGTGTGTGAAAACATTGTGGCAAATGAAGAAAGGAATGTCAACCCCGAGGAAGGAGCTCAACGACATCAGTTACCTGGAATCACACTCGGATGTATGTCAAATGTTCAAGGATGCAGGGTGTCACAATTTTTGCAAAAAACTACAGAGTTCTCATCAGCAGGTGGCAGAGGCCTTTGCCCTCAATTTCGATGGAAAGAAAGCAATCATCGGTCGGGATGAATTCAAGATAGATGAATCCCTCATAGCTGTGACAGAGCTTCCCATGACTAGAGAGAAATGGTTTAAAACTACTGTTACTAAGAATGTTGAATTCAGGACTTATTTGAAACCAGATCACAGGGGTTTGATATGGAAGAAGATATTCCTGTATCTTTACTTGAAGAGAAATGGAAACAGTTATTAAAATCCATAATGGTTTATATAACTTGTGAAGGGCGATACAACATGGTGATGATTTACCATTTTAAACTTATAAATCATTTGAATGGTAGAAACCCACTCAATCTTCCCTATTTCCTCCATTGAATTTTATCCAAGATGGCTCATCAAGTCAAGGCCAAGCCTAATCGAGTTGCAGGTAGATTATCCCACCATAGTCTAATCAAACTTTTGGTTTGTGAGCTGTTGCAAAGAAGAGGTAAAGAGTGGAATTACTTCTTATTCTGGAATGATTTCCAGATCGAGGTTTTGCCAGAGGGAAAAAAGAGTCATCATTCCAAGAAGTCTTCCACTCCCAGAAGTGGAAAGAGGAGGAGGAGATCTATCTCTCCACCCCCAGTCAATCAACCCTCTCCTTCCTCTAAGCTTGGCAAAACTAAGAAGAAATTAAATTTCAACAGTGAAGAAGAAAAGGCCAAAGAATCCCCAGTGAACAAAAACATTCTTAATCTTCCTTACACAGACTTAGAGGATGAAGAGAACCAGATTGAAACAGGGTATGAGGATTCAATTACCACATGGCATGAAAATTCTGTTTTTGTGGATATATAAACAACAAGTTATGAGAACCTTCCATCACCTACACCTCAAGAAGAACAAGAACCACAAATTGCAGATGCTTCATCTAGCAAATGAGTGAAGCAGAGTAAGTCAAAAGAAATCAAGAAGCTTAAGAAGAAGTTAGCCGGGAAAGAAGTGATAGAAAGGGTAATAAAAACCAGGTATGAAACTCTGTCAAAAAACTTTGCAGAAAACAACTCATCTTTGGAAATATTATCCCATGAAATCATAAAAGAGAAGAAAAAGAAGGATAAGATTGTAAAAAAATACAATAGGTTATGGAGAGTAGCTCAGGGTTTGAAGAAAAAGGTCAGGGCTTTGAGGAAAAAAGCTATGTCTTCAAAACACCAGGCTCAGACACATGCTTCTCTTGAAACCCTTGCAGAGGTGGCAGTTCAGTGCAATGAACCAGAGGCAACCAGTGACCCTACAAATTTTCAGCAAGATGCAGAAGCCTAAAAAGATCCATCCTAAGGCGTTTTTGAGCTAAGACAAGGGTATTTTTGAAATTTTGATAATCTCAGGTTTCAGTGGCTTAGGTGAACATATTGATTGTTCATTAGCCACCAAAAGCAGAACTTTCGGTAGCTAATCGGCCCAAATTCTATCTACTCTAGCTACCAAAAGCACTGATAAGGCAAAAAGCTAATGTTTTTGCACAGGTCCAAGTTTTCCTTGTTCAAAAGCCTCAGAAATGGTTCCAATCGATGGAAGATAATTAATGACATCCTTATCAAGAGTTTGTTTTGGTTTTGGAGATGCTCTACAAGACAGAAAGGTAAACAATGGTTAGCTATTTTCAAGGATATAAGACTGTTTGACTATCAACAGGTGTCATGTTCAACTCCTCCTATATCACATGAGATCCAGCATCCTCGGAAGGCTCACTACACCTGCCAAAGAATCTAAAGAACATAAAGATCAGTCAATAATTTGAATTGATCTAGTTTATAGGATCTTTATCTACTTTCTTGGGCTAGTTACTGATTTTCTATTTTTGGCAAAATTCGATCTAGTAATCTAGGATCTGGAAACTGTTTGTAAAAGGCTATAAAGCCAAGAACATTTGATGAACATGGGGTTCAATTTTAAGTTCTATAATCCATTTTTATTGTAAAAAGACACTTTCTTTAATATATTAAGCCTGCAGGCTTCTTTCATTTGTTATTGTCAAACTCTCCTTCATCTTTGTATATGCCTATGAGTTGAAATCATTCTTTTGTCTATGTTTAATGGTACCATGGTAACTGTCATCTTACCTTTGGTTGTTAAGCAAGAAACATAAGCATCCTTTGCTAGTTTGTTGACCCATCATTTATATATTGTTATGTATGTTATGGTTAATTGATTGGTTTTCTTATCCATTTGATATACAAACCTATATGATAATAGCTCTCGAAGGCCTTGTACTGCATGAATATAGCTAGACTGTCTTGAAGATACAATCCAGTGATTTAAGATATTCATCTTGATCCAAACCCACATCCATTATTGAGAAAATATTTACAAAAAGATTAAGTGACCAGACATCTCTGAGATACAACCTAGAAGAGTTTCCTGGAGTGATAAAAAATTGGCGCCATTGCCGGGGAGAGAAGACCGAAGCTCAGCTTCCTTGGGAGACGACAAGATCCAACTTTGATGATAGACAAAGTTTGGACACATTTTGGGTTGTAACCATCTATTTGGCGACTCCATTGGAACGAAGTGGCTCCGAGAAGGGCTTATACCAGGGTAAACCAAGAAAGACCACTGGCAGCACCAGTTCTAGATCATGAGAAGATCATCAGAAGTGGAAAATATTTGCAAAGACAAACTTCCAGATCTGCAAGAGCATCTAATCCAGGTATTTCAAGAAACACTTCTTCTTTTTTATCTAGAGAACCTCTTGTCGAATCCCCTTCTGCTGAAACTTCTAGTTCTCAGAAAATTGATATTGTGTCAGAAAACTTGAAGGGTGATGAGCCTTCAATTTTCTCTGATGTTATAGATTCTATTTTTGAGCATGTTACCATATCCAATTTAAGAGAAGAAGTTGTAGAATCCCTCCAAGAAAATGACTCTTCCTCTTCTTTGAATTCTTCACCAACTAAGCCTATAGAGGGTTTTTTCCATACTCATACTAGTCTGCTCGTTCATGAAGATATTTTACAAGATCTTTCCTCTAAGGGTGAAGAAAACTTGGCCTTACTGCTCGGTCAGTTTTACAGAGCTTCTTATTTTCCACCTTATTCAGGAAATTTTGCCCAGGATAGTCATCCTACCAGTTCTTCTCTTTCTTTCTTCAGTGAAGTCAGACAACCATTGTCTATAGTCTCACCTATCCCATCTCAGCCATCATCTTCAGAATCTTCTTCCTCTGCATCAACCCCCAAGATTTCCATGGCTCTCCCATTGAAAAAAATGGAACAAATCTTAGCCAATAGGTATGCCCCTCTTGTGTTGCCCAATCCCTTATTAGCCATGCCAACAAGAGATTATCAGAAATTTATTTCGAATTTTACCGGATCCGGGGATTATACTACTGAAGAACATATAGAAGATTTCTATGCTTATGCTGAGAACATTAACATTTTGGAGGAAGATGTTTGAACCATAATTTTTGTGCAGAGCTTGGATGGCCAAGCGAGGAAGTGCTTCAAGGAACTACCAACAAATTCAATGGTAGGCATTGAGTAGTTAGACGAGGTGTTTTTGAAACATTGGGGAGAAAGAAGAGATATCTTGTATTACATTTCTGAATTCGGAAATCTAAGAAGAGAAAATGGGGAATTGGTCTCAGACTTCACCAAAAGATTTAATAAGATGTTCGGCAAGATTCCATCAGAGATCAAGCCGATTGATGCATCAACAAAGATCACGTACTCTTCTGCTTTTGATCCAGAATTTTTCTTAATCCTTAGAGAAAGAAGATCAACCACACTCGCTTTAATGAAAGATGTTGCTCTTGAGGTTGAATCTAACATTATGGCATCTCAGAAACTTAAAGGAAAATTTGAGAGAAAGAAGTCGTTTGTTGATCCTCCTTCTTCTTCAAATACCAAAATGGAAAAGATGGCCAAGATGTTGGATAGCTTGACCTCGGAAATGTCAAAACTGGAAATTCAGAGTCAACAGCCAGCAAGAAGTAAAGAGCCTAATTATTATGCTCCCAGGAATCCCAATGCATTCCCTTACAAAAGGAACAACCAACAGGTCCAGATCCTTCAGAGAGACAAGAATGCAGCTGATGACCAAAGAATCAGAGCCCCCTTCCAAAATGCAATGCTAGAAGAAGAACATGAGCTATCTCATGATGAAGTTAAAGAAGAATATGACATCAGTTACTTTGGGGATGAAAATGATTCCTCCTTTTTGACACAAACAGATTACAAGGAAGCCCAGATGGATGAGCAGATTCATGAGGAAAGCATTGAAGAATGTTTTTATCAGACAGATGATCAACCAGGTTACAATTTAAGATCTAAGACTGTTGCTCCAAATCCATTGCTTGCTACTCTCGGGAAAAAGAAAGAGGTTGCTGCCAAGCAACCTGCTGCTCTTGTAAAGCAGACCTCCACTCCTACAAAACAGTAGCAGAAGCAATTGTAGCCCCAAGCCAAAGAACAAGTCACCCTCATAACTCCTCCTAACAAGGTAAAACCTTACAATAGATTATCATACTCTTTTAATTTCGAATCAGAAATTTAGAAGGTAAAAATACCTATGTCATTGACCTAACTTATGAAGAATGACATTTTCAAGTCTGCTATCCTGAAGTCCCTTCAACCAAAGACTCCTCCAGCTGTTGATTACGTAAACCTTCAAGATGACAAGCCCACAGTGACTATAGGACCTATGGTAGAAGACTGAGATGACTCTTTTCCACCCTTCTACACATCCCTAAATATCCATGACAAGATCCCTCACAACTGCTTGCTTGACTCGGGAACATCACACAACCTTATGCCTAAAGTAGTGATGGATGAACTTGGGCTTGACGTCACAAAACCTTATCATGACCTCTTCTCTTTTGACTCTAGGAAATTCAGATGCCTCGGCCTCATAAAAGACCTTGTTATAAACCTTGCCCAACTACCAATGAGAAACATGGTAATGGATGTTGTAGTGGCTGATATCCCACCCAAGTTCAGCCTCCTCTTGTCGCATTCATGGAGCAAAAGGTTGGGGGGTACCTTGCAGATGGATCTTTCATATGCCATAGTCCCGGTGTTTGGAGGAGAGCTAAAGAGACTTTACAAAGAGAATCAACTTGCCTACATCATTAGTGATGGAAAAAATTATGTAAACCATCCCATTTATGCTTTAGACAGAGACTTTGGATCATTCATTCTTCAAATAGATGATTATAAGCCAGCTCCTTTCCAGCTCACAAAGCCTACTTATCAGTAGAATGATGGAGAGAGTACCCCCGTGTGGACCATTTTCTTTGATGGTGCCAGTACCAAAGACTCAGCAGGTGCAGGTGTAGTTTTGATTTCTCCTTCGAAAGAGGCTATGCATCTGTCTTTTAAGCTTGATTTCAAAACTAATAACAATATAGCAGAGTATGAGGCTTTGCTATTGGGATTAAATTCTTCCAAGGAGATGGGAATCAAAGGACTAAAAGTGTTTGGAGATGTGGATCTCATCATACATCAAGTGAACAATACTTTCCAAGCAAAACATGTCAGATTGAAAGCCTACAAGGATGAGGTATGGAAAATCAGGGACTCTTTTTCCATTTTTGACGTTTCTTATGTACCCAGAGCTATGAATCATCTTGTTGATTCCCTTTCTATCTCAACCAGTATGTTTATTCCTCCCATGCCTCCCAGACTAAATTATGAAAACCAAGTCAAATATAGAACAACCCTGCCCGACAATATCAAATATTGGAAAGTTTTTGAAGATGATGATGAGCTTAGTAGATTTCTCCAGGTGGTAGATGAGTTTTCTGATATGCATATTGACCAGAAAAAAATGTAGAGGAATCCGAGAAGCCTAAGATAAAAAGAAAAATGGGTCAACATGATATCGTTCAGCTGCCCAACAATTATATACCTCGGGGTTTAGTGCCTCTTGAGAAGCTTTTCGATCATAACAATGTCCCCTACAAACCTGATAAGAAGGAGAAAGATCCTGCTGTCCATGAGCAATATAGGAAGCCAAAAACATCCTAAATCCATAAATTTGTCCGTTGAATTAACCGCTAATTAGAGGTCTGAATATTGCAACATTATGAAGGAATTCGCTGATGTTTTTGCCTGGAAATACAGTGATCTGAAAACCTATGATCCTGAGGTCATTCAACATAAGATTCCCCTTGAGAAAGACACCATCCCTTTCAAACAGAAACTGAGACCTATCAGTCCTTTCCTATTGCCTGAAATTGAAAAAGAAATCAAAAATCTCCTTGATGCCAAAATTATAATTCCTTTAAGATACTCTAAATGGATTGCAAATTTAGTAATAGTGAGAAAGAAAAATGGTGAGATCAGGTTATGTGTTGACTTTAGAAACCTAAATAAATGCTCAAAGAAAGACAGCTATCCCCTACCCAAGATGGAACACTTGTTGTAAAGAATTTCAGGGGCCACTGTCATGTCTTTCCTGGATGGCTTCTCAGGCTATAACCAGATTTATGTACATCCTAATGACCAAGAAAAAACTACCTTTACTACTCCTTGGGGTACCTTCATGTACGCCAAGATTCCATTTGGGCTAATGAATGTCGGGGCCACTTTTCAAAGGGCCATGGACATAGCTTTCATGGGAGAAAAGGACACGTTTGTCCTCATCTATCTTGATGATATCACAGTTTATTCTAGCAGTCATGAAGAGCATCTAAAGCATATGAAAAGAGTATTTTTGAAATGCAGACAGTTCGGGATTTCGTTGAACCCCAAAAAATCTCAATTTTCTCTCAAGAAGGGCAAGCTCCTAGGCCACATCATTTCAGTAGAAGGTGTGAAAATTGATCCAGCTCGGGTGGAATCAATTCAAAGGTTGTCCATACCAAGGTCAAAGAAGGATATCCAATCTCTACTCGGTAAGATAAATTTTGTCAGAAGATTTATTCCAAATTTCGCTGAGTTAGTGAAACACATAACCTCTATGCTAAAAAATGGATCCGAGATAAAGTGGACAGACAATGCAAGAAGTTCATTTCAATATATAAAATAGGCTATCATGGAATCCCCCACTCTAATCAGTCTGGATTACACCAAGAACTTTGATATTTTCTCCTTTGCTTCCTATGACACGGTGGAAACAATCTTGTTACAAAAAGATGATGAAAGTCTTGATCACCCAGTGGCCTTTTTCAACAAAGCACTCAGAGACGTTGAACTAAGGTATGATCCTATAGAAAAACAAGCTTATGCTCTCATTAAGTCATTAAAATCTTTCAGAATTTATATCCTCCATGCAAAGGTTGTCGCCTATGTTCCTTCAGCCTCTGTGAAGGATGTCTTGACTCAGCTTGATATTGATGGAAAGAGAGCTAAATGGATCACAAATCTAATTGAGTTTGACATAGAAGTGAAGCCCACTAAGCTGGTAAAAGGCCAAGGCCTTACCAAGCTTTTGACAGAAGAGAACTGTGATCTTTTGGACATAAATTTCATTGGGGAAAGTTCAGCAAGTTTGCAGACAGGGGTAGCAGCGGAAGGACAACATAACAACCAACAGGTGGTCGAGAATTTGTTTTCATGTGAGTGGTATTCAAGTATTATTCACTTTTTACAGAAGTTGAAAGTTCCTCTTGAACTTAGCATGACTCAAGCCCGAGCCCTTAAGCTCAGAGCAATTAAATTTTGCATTTATAATAATCTTTTGTATTGGAAAGATCCTGTTGATTTACTACTAAGATGTTTAGACAAAGAAGAGTCAATTGAAGTCATACATCAGTTTCATTCAAGTATTTGTGGAGGCCATCATTACTGGAAAACCATAGCTCATAAGATTTTAAGGGTTGGGTATTATTGGCCTTTTCTTTTTTCATATGTGTGCGCCTTTGTGAAATCTTGTGTTAAGTGTTAAAGATTCACAGGAAAACAACAACTAAAATCTCTGCCCCTGAGACCTATTGTAGTGAATGGTCCTTTTCAGCAGTGGGGTTTAGATTTCATAGGTGAGATTAATCCTTCATCTAGTGGTCAGCATAAATGGATCTTGGTAGCCACTGACTATTTTACAAAATGGATAGAGGCAATCCCCACTAGAAATGCCACTCATCAGGTCGTCATGAAATTTCTCTATGAGAACATCCTGAGAAAATTCGGTTGCCCAAAAAGGCTAGTGACAGATAATGCAACAACTTTCAAAGTCGATGCATTGGTTGACATGTGTAAGTCAACGAGAATTCAATTGGTACACTCTACTCCCTACTACCCTCAAGGTAATGGCCTTGTCGAGTTGTCCAATAAGAGTCTAATCAAAATCATCAGAAAGCTGTTGGAGGAAAATCAAAAGAGTTGGGATTCTAAACTAAAGTTTTCTCTTTGGGCAGACATAGTAACTAACAAGAAATCCATAGGAACTTCTCCCTTCAAAATGGTTTTTGGCACTGATGCCATTTTCCCTATTCATCTAGTTTTACCAGTGGCTAAGTTTTTTCAGGAGGAACAAACTGAATCAAATGATATGATAAGAAGAATGCTTGACTTGGTAGAATTGCAACAGTTCATAGAACAACTGGTGGATAAATCAGAGGCTCATCAAAAGAGGATCAAGGACACTTTTGAAAGAAAGGAAAAGGTGGATGATTTTCAGGTTGGTGACTGGGTTCTGAAATGGGACGCCCTCAGACAAGATAAAGGCAAGCACGACAAGTTTAGCTCTTTGTGGACCAGTCCTTTCATGATAACTCAAGTACAACACAACAACACCTTCATTCTGGAAAGTTTGGAAGGTGAAGAAATGTTTGGTGGCCCAGTCAATGGGCGTTTTCTAAAACTCTATTTTATCTAAGGCTTTGAAGCCTTGTCATTGTAATTTTTATTTTTCAGCTTTTGTTTTTTACAAAATAACTCCATGCCCAATGGAAACACTAGTAGATAGGTTTGAATTTTTGTTTTTCAGGAAATGCATTGGTTATGTGGTTATTGAAACCTCACATGGAGGCTTTCACCCCCAATAGGAGCCAATGCTATCTCCTCAAATAAATCAATTGAGATTTTGCATTTTAGGTGATAGGATGTCTTTTAAAAAGGTATTTTTTTAATTTTTAAAAAGTTCATTTCTCAAATCTTTATGCATGTAATAAAGTTTAAATAAAAGTTCGTTTAGTTTTTATTTGATCTAATTCAAATATCAGGTTTCGATGGCTTAGGAAAACATTTCTATTGTTCATTAGCCACAGAAAGCCTTAGCTTTCAGAAGGTTAAACAAAGGAATCCAGGGCCATTTTAGCCACCGAAATCACAAAAGTGGGGAAAGAGCCAGCACGTCCTATCACACATTTCAACCGTCGGGTTCAACGTTTTATGATTGCAATAAGCCGTCGAAAAGACTGGAGAATGAGCCATTCATGACTAGAAGTTGATCTCTCTATGATATGAGAAAATATTTCCAAATCATTATATCATTAAGCCATGTTCTTAAGTACCCTCCATTTATTACAGTTATCTACCATGACTGTTGCAAATCATCAACCGTTCCGCCGTATCCCTTGTAATTAGTGTCACATTCTAAAGCTCACCTTAGTTTTCTCATTTCTTTCACATCCGAGCCGAATTTCGCTAATTCTACGCGATGTAACTCTCCCCTGAAATCCACTCCTTTGATCACAGGTGTGCGAAAACATTGTGGCAAATGAAGAAAGGAACGTCAACCCTGAGGAAGGAGCTCAACAACATCATTTACCTGGAATCACACCCAGAGGTATGTCAAATGTTCAGGGATGCAGGGTGTTACAATTTTTGCAAAAAATTACAGAGTTCTCATCAGCAGGTGGCAGAGGCCTTTGCCCTCAATCTCGATGGAAAGAAAGCAATCATCGGCCAGGATGAATTCGAGATAGATGAATCCCTCATAGCCAAAGTGATAGAGCTTCCCATGACTGGAGAGAAATGGTTTAAAACTACTGTTACTAAGAATGTTGAATTCATGACTTATTTGAAACCAGAACACAAGGGTTTGATATGGAAGAAAGATATTCATGTATCTTTCCTTGAAGAGAAATGGCAGTAGTTATTAAAAGCCATAATGGTTTATATAACTTGTGAAGGGAGATACAACAGGGTGATGATTTACCATTTTAAACTTATAAATCATTTGACTAGTAGAAACCCACTCAATCTGCCCTATTTCCTCCATCGAAGTTTATCCAAGATGGCTCATCAAGTCAAGGCCAAGCCTAATCAAGTTGCAGGTAGATTATCCCACCATAGTCTAATCAAACTTTTGGTTTGTGAGCTTTTGCAAAGAAGAGGTAAAGAGTGGAATTACTTCTTATTCTGGAATGATTTCCAGACTGAGATTCAACCAGAGGGAAAAAAGAGTCCTCATTCCAAGAAGTCTTCCACTCCCAGAAGTGGAAAGAGGAGGAGGAGAGTTATCTCTCCACCACCAGTCAATCAACCCTCTCCTTCCTCTAAGCTTGGAAAAACTAAGAAGAAATTAAATTTCAACAGTGAAGAAGAAAAGGCCAAAGAATCCCCAGTGAACAAAAACATTCTTAATCTTCCTTACACAGACTCAGAGGATGAAGAGCACCAGATTGAAACAGGGTACGAGGATTCAGTTACCACATGGCGTGAAAAATTTGATTTTGTGGATATATACACAGCAAGTTATGATAACCTTCCATCACCTACACATCAAGAAGAACAAGAACCACAAATTGCAAATGCTTCATCTAGCAAACGAGTGAAGCAAAGTAAATCAAAAGAAATCAAGAAGCTTAAGAAGAAGTTAGCCAAGCAAGAAGTGCTAGAAAGGGTAATAAAAACCAGGTATGAAACTCTGTCAAAAAACTTTGCAGAAATCAACTCATCTTTGGAAAGATTAGCCCATGAAAGCATAAAGGAGAAGAAAAAGAAGGACAAGATTGTAAAAAACTACAACAACTTATGGAGAGTAGCTCAAGGTTTGAAGAAAAAGGTCAGGAATTTGAGGAAAAAAGCTATGCCTTCAAAACACCAGGCTCAAACAGATGCTTCTCTTGAGACCCTTGCAGAGGTGGCAGTTCAGTGCAATGAACCAGAGGCAGCCAGTAACCCTACAAATTTTGAGAAAGATGCAGAAGCCTGAAAATATCCGTCCTAAGGTGTTTTTGAGCTAAGACAAGGGTATTTTTGAAATTTTGATAATCTTAGGTTTTGGTGGCTTAGGCGAACATATCGATTCTTCATTAGCCACCGAAAGTAGAACTCTCGGTAGCTAATCGACCCGAATTCTATCTACTCTAGCTACCGAAAGCACTGATAAGACAGAAAGCTAATGTTTTTACACAGTTCCAAGTTTTCCTTGTTCAAAAGCCTCAGAAATGGTTCCAATCGATGGAAGATAATTAATGACATCCTTATCAAGAGTTTGTTTTGGTTTTGGAGATGCTCTACAAGACATAAAGGTAAACAACGGTTAGTTATTTTCAAGGATATAAGACTGTTTGAATGTCAACAGGTGTCGTGTTCGACTCCTCCTATATCACATGAGATCCAACAGCCTCGGAAGGCTCACTACACCTGCTAAAGAATTTGAAGAACATAAAGATCAGTCGAGAATTTGAATTGATCTAGTTTATATGATCTTTATCTACTTTCTTGGGCTAGTTACTGGTTTTCTTTTTTTGGCAAAATTCGATCCAGTAATCTAGGATTTGGAAACTATTTGTAAAAGGCTATAAAGCCAAGAACATTTGATGAACACAGGGTTAAATTTTGAGTTCTATAATCCACTGTTATTGTAAAAAGACACTTTCTTTAATATATTAAGCCTGCAAGCTTCTTTCATTTGTTATTGTCAGACTCTCCTTCATCTTTGTCTATGCCTATGAGTTGAAATCATTATTTTGTCTATGTTTAATGGTCCCATGGTAACTGTCATCTTACCTTTGATTGTTAAGCAAGAATCATAAGCATCCTTTGCTAGTTTGTTGACCCATCATATATATATTTTTATGTATGTTCTGGTTAATTGATTGGTTTTCTTATCCATTTGATCTACAAACCTATCTGATAATAGCTCTTGAAGGCCTTGTACTTCATGAATATAGCTAGAATGTCTTGAAGATACAATCCAATGATTTAAGATATTCATCTTGATCCAAACCCACATCCATTATTGGGAAAATATTTACAAAAAGGTTAAGTTACCAGGCATCTCTGAGATACATCCTAGGAGAGTTTCTTGGAGTGATAACACCACTTACCACATGTTCCAAGGTAGTATTGTTGGAAAATAATATCCTTAATTATGGCATGAGGAACATAAGCAATGACTTTGGAATAACCAACAGATTTAAAATGCTTCAAAAATTGCACTAGAGCATAAGCTTGTTTCTCCATGATCTTGTAACTCAACTTAGAATCTCTAATGGTTTGGATACATTGATGTATAGATTGGTTAGGTACAAACAACAACCTCACAAGGATATGAATTCCCCTGTTCTTTTATAGAGGTGGTACTCCTATTTGGATGAAAGATATATCTTGAATATGTTGAATATCGTAAATTAGGGAGAATGCTAAACAACAAACCTTAAAATCTTATTGCTTACTTTTATATTAAAATGGTTCTTGATAACCTGATTTGATATTTATGTGAAACAAGTATTTATCAACAATAAAACATTTAATAAAGGATTCAGTATCAGAATATATGTATACTCAACATCGTTTATGCAATCCTCAAAATCACATGCAAGTTGAGGATACATCCATATCTTCTCACAAGAACTAGGAGGAAATAGTTTCAATCATTTCAAAGAACTTTAAACGAGTTCCGCATCCAATACTGAAAAGAATTTGATAGGAAAACTCCAAAAATCTCACAGTCAGGAATCTCAAGATCTTAGAAATCATTAAAGCAATGCCCCAAAATAATTCTCCGTGGAGTTTTATTCATAAAAGGTATTCAACAATACAAAACATCTCAACAAACCAATTGACTAAATATTCATAAATAAAGCTTGTCAAACACAAGACTAAATTTCCATGAATACAATAGACTATCCTGGATTACATGTGACAATCACATATATGGTTCTAAATACTTCATGATCATATAAGAAAAGTGTCAAAATAATACAAGAGAAACACTCAAGAAATCAGCCTTATGTTCATTTCAGAAATACAAACATAAAGCCTTGAGAAAGTAGTGTAGTAGAAGAAGAATAGAGAAGATAGAGATATTTGTTTGTTGATTAGAATCTTAGATGCATACTTATGACTAGACCCTTCTATTCTAATCTTCTGATTTCCTGCCTCTAACCCTTTGATGGAGCCTTCTCTTGCTTTCTAAAATATGTTCTTCTAACTTCTTGAAGTAGTTAGGGCTTTCTCTTCTTGAATTTTCCATATGCTTTTCTTCTTGAAATAATCACTTTCATTAATTCCTCATTAACGAATTTGTATCATTGACATTTGTTACTTGAAGTGGGCCCTTTTCATATTTAATAAATGTTTTAATAAACTTTTATTTTGAAAAATTTAACTGGCTTCCTTTTTAAAGAGAGGATTGTATTTTAATTTTCTGGGCATGATAGATAAAGTATCAATCTCAGAAACCATTCTATAATTAATCTTCATCATCCCATCTTTCCAGCGAGTCTTTCTGAGCGCAATTTGGAGTTCTAGATCTCAAGATATAAGCTCGTGAAGTCGAGGTACCAAACAAATTTATCAAAAAACCATAAAAATATAGTTGACCGTTCTTTCAATTTTTGAGAGCATCATGGAAAATTTCAGATCTTTAAACCTATTCCATCATCTTCATTGTCGAATTAAATTCCCAACGAGGTATAGTTTGTCCAAATTTGACTCCCATATCTTGAGATATGACCTTCAGAAAGTCGTTGCTCAAAAGTCGTTAATCAAATCTCATGGGTTAATCTTAGTCGTCCATCCAAATTCGACTTTTTCTATTTAAAAATTCACTTTTTCTTTAATAAAACATATCTCACATGCACTTTTGGCATTGATTTTTAAGTGTTTATAAAGAAAAAGGCTCCATGCCTTTCATGTGAAGCATATGGAGACTATGGAAACTTGGAGATTCGACCTCGAAAAATTCATGAATTAATTAAATATTTTGACTGCCCAATCATCATCCACCAAGCACCTGGTCAATGCCCAGTCAACAGTGAGTCAACATCCACATCATAGCCACGTGTCATAATTCCATTGGATACCGTGAGATGACACATGTCGTAGTCTCAATGGTTGTCATGTGTCATGGTCCCATTTGTTGCCACATATCATCGTCCCATTCATTGCCACATGTAATTAAGTAATTGGTTAATGATAAAATGGAGAGGGACTTAGGATAAAAGTTAAGGAATGGAGGTTGAACAAGAGATGAGGAAGGTCATGAATTAGGAGAGAGAAGTGGGTTGGTGGGTTGAGTGGGGGTGTGGAGGAATAAGGGGAGTGAACTTGTGAAGGTAAGTGAACTCGATGGAGGAGAGATAATGAGTGGAGTGAGGGAAAATTAAAAATAAGATTAAGTCATGTGAATCAATTGGTTGTATTTGGAGGAGAATCGATGAATAAGGAGTAGGATGGGAGGTGAAGCATGGATCAAAAATGATGTACAAATCGATATTGGTGAGTGAGTAAAGGATAAATCCAAAACAAATTCCAAGTATAGGACTAAAGGGGTGAGGTGAAGAGGGAGAGAATTGGTAAAAATTCTAAGTATGGAGAGTATAGGAGAGGAAGAAGAGCATAGAAAATTTCAAAAAGAAACTAAGTATAGAAGAAAGGAGCGAAGGGAAGAGAAGAGAGATGAAGAAGATAGAAATATTTTCTAAGTGTGGAAGGGTGGAAATAAGACTAAGTATGGAAGAGTGAGTGGAGTGGTAGAATGGAATTGAAAAAAGTTTAAGTATGGAAAAAATACAAGTTCCAAGAGATTAATGGTTCCAAGAGAAATTAGCTTTGTTGCACATGGAAGAAGCGCTCTTTGGGCGGTTAGAAGAAAACATGGAAGTCTTGAGCATACAAACTCATATTTTGAATCCTTGAAATGCATGACGAAGTTGAGACTGTGGGATACACAATGAACTTATAATCATTCAAATTTTTCTTCTTATGATATTAATTTGTTTAGTATTATTCCAGGAGTGGGAAAATAGAGGTGACCAAATTTTCGATCAACAAATGGCTCCAACCACATGACTGTAATCCCATGTGGGTTGCTGAGAACACTAGAATATGAAGATAAGATGCCTTCTCTATTAGGATATGGAGTCATATTCGAAGTGGATTCTTGTAATTCTTCCTCTATGGAGTTATCTTCAAATATTGCCTCCAGTTAGAAACTGCTTTATTGCGCAAAACTTTGACTTAAGAAGCAAAGTATGTACAAAGAAGATATACCTACCCTATCCTACTTGGAGGGAAGGAATACTTTTAGGTGTAGGTAGATTTCCAATGGAGTCATTCTAACATCCATATTATTTGTGGAATAAAATCCAGAACTGTGAAACATATCGAGGTTAGTACCAAAGAATCATGGGCATGTCTAAAGTGTGCCAAGGAAAAATTGATCCAGATGTAACCAAAATTTGATTGCATTTCTTGGACAACAATGCTTTGGAACCATGATTCAATGAAATCAATTCTTGGTTGCTCAAGAATGTTGTTGTCTTTGATTGGATGAGAAGTTTCCAATCTGATAATACTTTCATTGTTCTCCTCATTTTCAACCACATCCAATATTCTTGGTTCATCAACAATATCTTGAAAGGATTCTTCCTTTGTGCAATGGAAATCTTGCCCATCATTATTCTCAAGATCAATTTCTTCCACCAATTCTTCTTGCTGTCAATGTTCTTGTGGATTTTTATAATTTGTTGCAAAATTTTCTACATGAGTATGTTGGATGAAATCTTCATGCACATTTGGTGGAGGCTCATCAATATCATTTTCAAATTTGTTGCTTGACTTCATATGGAGTATATGAAAGGATGAAATCTTCATTGTCTTGTGTCCATATGGGAGAGGGTGGGTGGGTAAACTTTTTATCAAATGGAGTTTCCAACACATCCCAATTGGTAATGGTCTTAAGCATCCATGAATTGTACCATTCAAGAGTAACACCACACAGAGTTTGTAAAAATAATCGACATGTAACATTGTCTTCAATGAGATTTAAAACATCACATGAAATTTTGAATCTAAACAAGTGATACTCTACATATTCTAAAATATTTCCAAAGAATGCGGAACATTTTTCAATAGGAATATCAAGCATATGAAAATCTACTTTTGACATATTTAAAGGGATTCTATGCAACCGCCTCCTTCTTTGGGTACCTCTTCCTTTTGCTGAATTTTGTAAGTTCATTGATGGACTTGAAGGAGAAGGTAAAGGAACATCAATATATGAAAGAAACTCCTCAGAGGATTCATAATATAGATCTTCTTGATATTCTTGAATCCTTTCAATGGAGTTGCTAGGGAATTTGAGAGTGCTTCTAATGGAATCACCAAGGATTTCATCCTCTCAAATCTTTGATTGTTCTTGTCTCTTTTTGAGGTCATCCAAATATTTATGAATAATGTTTTTATAAATCTATTGCATCTAGAACAAGCAACAATCTTTTTGAATTTTCTTTTTGAAGCTTTGAACCATGGAGACTCTGGTTCTTCAGTCAAATATGAAACAAAGCCTCAAATATCTTGAAAATAAATCATTTCCTAGTATGGTCACAAAAAATGTTGATGTCTATATTGGTTAGGTCCAAACAACAACCTCACGAGGATATGAATCCCCCTGCATTTTTATAGAGGTGGTACTCCTCTTTGGCTAAAAGATATATCTTAAATATCTTGAATTAGGGAGAATGATAAACATCAAACTTCAACATCTCATTTCTTAATTTTATATTGAAATGGCTCTTGATAACCTGATCTGATCTTTAAGTATTTATTAACAATAAAATATTGAATAAATGATTCAATATCATAATATATGTATACTCAACATCGTTTATGCAACCCTCAAAATCACATGCAAGTTGAGGATACATCCATATCTTCTCACAAGAAATAAGAGGAAATAATTTCGATCATTTCAAAGAAATTTAAATGAGTTATGCATTCAATATTGAAAAAAAATTGATAGTAAAAATCCAAAAATATCACACTCAAGAATCCCAAGATCTGAGAAATCTTTAAAGCAATGCCCCAAAATAGTTCTCCATGGAGTTTCATTCATAAAAGATATTAAAAAATTCAAAACATCTCAACAAACCAATCGACTAAATATTAAGAAATGAAGCTTTTCAAACACAAGATTGAATTTCCATGAATCCAATAGAAAATCCTGACTTACATCTGACATTCACATATATGGTTGTAAATACTCCATGATATATATAATAAAATTCTCAGAAGAATACAAGAGAAACACTTAAGAACTCATCCTTATGTTTGTTTCAGAAATAAAAACATAAAGCTTTGAGAAAGTAGTGTAGAAGCAGAAGAAGAAGAACATAGAATATGGAGATCTTTGTTTTCCAATCAAAATCTTGGTTGCATGTTGATGTCTAGACCTTTCTATTCTAATCTTCTGATTGCCTTCTTCTAACCCTTTGATGGAGCATCCTCTTGCTTTTTAAAATCTACTCTTCTAACTTCTTGAAGTAGTTAGGGATTTCTCTTCTTGAATTTTCCATACAATTTTCTTCTTGAAATAATCACTTTAATTAATGCCTCATTGAAGCCTCATTAATGATTTTTTATCATTGACACTCGTGCCATGAAGTGAACCATTTTCATATTTAATAAACGTTTTTTAATAAACTTTTATTTTGAAAATTTTAACTGGCTACCTTTTTAAAGAGAGGACTGTATTTTAATTTTCTAGGAATGATAGGTAAAATACCAATCTTATAAACCATTCCAGAATCAATCTTTATCATCCTCACTTTCCAACGAGTGTTTCTGAGCGTAATTTGGATTTATGGATCTCAAGATATAAGCTCGTGAAGTCAAGGTACCTATCAAATTTATCAACAAACCATAAAAATATAGTTGAATATTTTTTCAATTTATGAGAGAATCATGGCCAATTTTATCTCTTGAAACCTATTCCATCATCTTCCTCGTCAAATTAACTTTCCAATGAGGTATATTTTGTCCAAATGTGACTCCCAGATCTCGATATATGACCTTCGAAAAATCACTGCTTTAGAACCGTTCATCAAATCTCATGGGTTAATCTTAGCCCTCCATCCAAATTTGACTTTTTCCATTTAAAAATTCACCTTTTATTTAATAATACATATCCCACATGCATTTGTGGTGTTGAGTTTTAAGTGTTTATTAAGAAAAAGGCTCCATGCCTTTCATGTGAAGCATATGGAGACTATGGAAACTTGGATATTTGACCTTAGAAAATTCATGAATTAATTAAATATTTTGATTGCCCAGTCATCATCCACCAAGCACTTAGTCAATGACTAGTCAAGAGTGAGTCAATTTCCATGTCATCACCAAATGTCACAGTCCCATTGGATACCATGAGCTTCCACATGTCATAGTCTCATTGGTTTCCATGTGTCATGGTCCCATTTGTCGCCATGTGTCATGGTCCCATTCTTCGCCACATGCCATTAAGTAATTGGTTAATGATAAAATGGAGAGGGACTTAGGATAAAATTTAAGGAAGGGAAGTTGAATGAGAGAGGAGGAAGGTCAGAGGGAGGAGAGAGAAGCAGTTTGGTGGGTTATCGGGTTGAGGGGGGGTGTGGAGGAATAAGGGGAGTGAACCCACATAGATGAGTGAACCCGATGGAGGAGAGATAAAGAGTGGAGTGAGGAAAAATTCAAAATAGTACTAAGTCATGTGAATTGGTCAGTCAGATGTGGAGGGGAATGGAGGAAAAAGGAGTGGGATGGGAGGTGAAGCATGGATAAAAAATGATGTACGAACCCATGGTGGTGAGTGAGTAAGGGAGAAATCCCCCAAAAAATCTAAGTATGGGACAAAAGGGGTGAGGTGAAGAGGGAGCGAATTGGTAAAAATTCTAATCATGGTGAGTATAGTAGACAAATAAGAGTTTAGACAATTTTAGAGTGTAGACAATTTTGAAAATAAACCAAGTATATAAGAGATGAGTGAGGGGAAGAGAAGAGAGGTGAATGAGATATAAAATAATAATAATATTACCAACTTAACGAGAAGTATGACCTCAAAACGAGAACTCTGGCCCTTAAAACCCATATTTTTGCATAAAAAACCACAAAATTAACCCTCAAATAAAAAAGTGGTGCTACTAGTAGCACCCTTTTTTTGAGGTTAAAATTAAAACTTTTTTTCAAGCATGACCTAAAACATGCATATAGTTGCTCAGAAAAGCCTTAAAATCAACACCTAAATCAAAGAATGGTGCTACCGACCGAAAAATGTTTTTTTCTAAATGTTAAAATTATACCTCATTTGAAACCTTATCCTAGTGTGACAAGTACCATTGCAACCAAAACCTAAAAATTAACACATTTTTGAAAGTGGTGTAAAAAATTATCACTGCTATAAACCAAATCGTAAAATCAACCCTTACATATTTACTTTTTTAAGGTTAGTTTATCACTCCAACCATAAGATAATACATAATGGCATGAAAATATCACAATTTTAGATGTCAACATTCAACATAACTTTGAAATATTTTTATTTTATTTTAAATAAACAAGTCTATACAAATTACATTTAATAAAACATAAATTATTTTGTTACATTGTCCACATTCAAAACAAAAGAGCTAAGAAATTTTGTTATATATTCTCCATAATAAAAACATAGAAATGTTTCATAACTTCATGTAAGATCATATGTAACTGAGAACACTCATTTATGGTTACCATACAAACAACATATTGATAAAAAAAAATACATAAAATGTTTCATACACTTAATCAAATTCATCCATGGATTCTGACACACCATCAGAATCTACATTGTCTTCAGATGAATGACTGGATGAAGATGTAGATATCCATATTCTTCTTTATTATCAATGAGTGCACCATATGAGTCTGTATGTATGCCCAACATTTCATATGTCAAAAGCCTCTTTGATCTATGACTAGGTTCAATAGAATCCCATCTTGCACTTATTTCTTGTGGCATCGACCTCTTGATAATCTATATGGTCCTAGAGCGAAGAGTTCCTCTCTTTTTCAAATTGAAGTCATAGACAAGTATGTCAACATCCTTTAATTTTAAGAGGTTGGTGCGACGATGAGTTATATTTTGACCCTTTTTTTTTCTCTTTCTGTTGTTATGTTTCTCAACCACCATCTCTTGCTTGTACACACCATTGAATGGGTGTGTAATTGTTTCATACCAATGCACTTCAACTACCATAACATCTTCATTTTATTTATCGATCCTTATAACCTTTGCAATCCATAATTGATAACCATGTGGATCTTCAGTCGCTAAGACTGCAATCATGCAACCCTCCTTAATATCTTTTGTTGAACCCATGTAAATATATTCCATGGCTTCAAGTTGTGCACATGATCTTCTAGAACCAATATGAATTTATCTTTCCTCTAGTTGTGAAAACTCAATAGCATCTTGAGATTCTTGTTGTTCAACAATGTTTCTTTCTTCATATTCATTTGACCTATTTTGTGTCCAAATAAATGGAGTCTTCAAAAATGTATCTTCATTTGTTGAGTTTGAAATTATGCCACTTTGATCATTGAAAAAAGACTCCCACCAAAGAGAATCAACAACATCAAAGTACTCATATGTATCTTTAATGAAATATTTTTATTTCCTTCAAGCATTCAAAATAATCTACATTTGTATTATGCCTTCGTGCATTATGGATTTCAGCAACTAATAGTAATAACATTAACTTTGATGCAAATATTGGACAATCTGGAATGAACTTCAAGAATGCCAAACCTGATGAAGGCCCCCATTCTACAGTAGTTGAATACTTCTTGCCCCATATAAGTGTTTTCCCATCAACTTTTTTCAAGCAAAATTGATGTTGGAACTAATGTCATTAAGTTGCTCAATACATTTTTCTTCACCATGTGATCTCTGGAGAAATCTTTGCATGTCAACAATTTCTTCTAATATGTGAAAAATAGGCTCTGGAATGTATGATTTATTAATACATTCAATTAATGATGGTAGGCTTCCAACATTTTTCCTCTTCAATGTTACTGAAAAATGAATGAACATTTGATTGATATGATCATGTGTGTGTCCAACAAGAAGGAAACCAACTTTAACATTTTGAAATAATCCCAGTTCAACAATCATGTTGAGATATCCAAACATAATTTGATTTTTGTTTTCATGACTATTGTTATCCAACTGCAGATATAGAACTTGAGGAAGATTACCATACCGATGACTGATCACATGATGAATTATGGTTATGGTCATATTTGCATCATTATGAATATTTGGAGCTGTGAAGTAAACCCTTGGACACATTGTTCCATTAAAAACCATACAACCAACCAAGTGAAACTAAATGAAATCATCTTCCTATAAATGTTTTGGTGTACGGACAAAATGTGGTAGAAGTGTTTTTTTTCTGGTCCATGCCATCAATTATCATACCCATATATCTATCCAGAGCATCATAACACTTCTTTATATGTTTGTACAACTTTTTCCTTTCACTTGATTGTTGATTCATGTGTTCTTGAAATGCTTTGACTATAGAATCTGCACATGACACAAAATGAAAATATTGATAATATGTTTTCATAGTTGATAACTATCGAATTTAAACAAAAAAAATTGTAAATATATACCTCTTTCTACCCCTTCATATTTATCTCTTCTTGATTTAAGAGAAGTACATATACTGCAAATACCCATCCTCAACTTCTTAGGAATATGAAAATTGTTGAATTGTCTCTTCCATACTCTTGTAAAATATGCACATGAAATAAAATTATGATTTCCTTCAACACTTTCAACATATTCTTTGTATAACTTGTAGATTTCATTCCTTGAGAAACTATCTGGAATATGTATTGCCTCTCTATCTGGCATAGACTCTCCATGTTTGGAAAAGAAGTCTCGCATCCATGCCAATGCAGTGTTTGTTAATGGTCCAATCTCTCGTCCATGATGTACCTTTGAATAAGATGTAGGATTTTTTTCATCTTGTTTGGATCCTTGATAGATAGAGATTACCAATTGAGTGGAATTTTTTGAAAGCCTTTCTGCAAAGTAAGATATTACCAATGCGATAATCATATGCTCTTATTAATTGACAATTAATTCTTCCTTTTCTGCAAGGCATACATGTTAGTCTATACTTTTCAAACAATTATTTTGACTACAATCACTAGAAATCAAAGCACTGATGGAAAATGATTTAGTGAGAAATTCTTTCCCAGACCTTGTATAACTAGAATGATTTGGATTGATATAAAAAGGTCTAGTCCTCGTCTTGGACACAATATTTATTTGCAATCTCTCCACTATTTCAACATCATCACTTGGAGGAATATCATTCTCACTTTAATCATACATAACATTGTGAGGAGACCGAACAAGAGATTTTTTATCACCTTGATTTTTTGCACCTGAATGATTTAGAACGTGATCTCCATTCCTAGGTCCATCATCATCTTCACTGATAATCTCGTTGAGAAGAGAAATATCAAGATCATCATCAACAACACAATCACCTGCAAGAAAGTGTCCAACATTGACATAATCATCTTCACTACTTTTGAAATCTCCACTTGGGGGAAATTCTACATCATCCTCATTACTGCCCTCAAAATGCTGACCTAGAGCACAATCTTCAATATTCTCATTAGTACCTTGGAAATTATCACTTGGAGGAAACTCTTCATCATCTTCATTGGAACCTTTAATTTATCCAACTAAAACAATACCTTCACCATCCATGTCAGTACCTTTAAAATCCTCACTTGGAGGAAACTTTTCATCATTCTCATTAGTCCCTTGAAAATCCTCACTTGGATGAAATCTTCACCATCCTCATCAATTCCTTCAAAATCCTCACTTGGAGGAGTATCTTCTTCTTCCTCATTTGTACCTTCAAAATCATCACTCAGAGGAAAATATCCATTATCCTTATTTGTGCTTTGCAAATCCTCATGAGGAGGAAAATTTTCATCCTCCTCGTTAGTACCTTCAAAATCCTCACTTGGAGGAAAATCTTCATCATCCTCTCTACTACCTTGATAATCCTCACTCAGAGGGAAATTTTCATTATCCTCATCAATACCTGCAAAATCCTCACTTGGAGGAAAATCTTCATCTTTCTCTTTACTCCCTTAAAAATCCTCACTTGGAGGAAAATCTTCATCATCTTTTTTACTGCCTTGAAAATCCTCACTTGGAGGAAACTCTTCATCATCCACATCAGTACCTTCAAAATCCTCACTTGGAGGAAAATATATTCATCATCATCAGTAGTACCTTGGAAATCCTCACTTGAAAGAAAATCTTCATCGTCCTTTTCACCATATTCATCCCCTTCATCATTGGCACCTTCAAAGTCTTCAGAATTAGGACTTTCCGATCAATATGTTCAATATCATTGCTTGCACTATGATCAAACGTCTCACTAGGTGAAACATATGACTCCTCATTTACATTAGAAGTATCCCCACCACATTTGTTAGTCTCAGAAGAGGAGACACGTGAACAATATGTTGATGCTCCAGAAATAAAATCCTCTATATCTGATGAAGCCATCATTTCTCACTACAAACATAGAATGGTGCAAATGCCCACCCTCCCAATGACATTCTTATAGCTTGTGGAATGAACATTTCCCTCCAAAATTTCCCCAAAAAATTTCCCCCAAATTTTCCCTCTCCAAATTTCCCTCCAAATTTTTGCCAAAACTTTTTCTCCCAAATTTTCCCTCCAAATTCCGCCCCCCAAATTTTCCCTCCCAATTTTCCCCAATTTTTTTCCCTAAAGCTTCCTCTTTAATATTTTACCTTCAATATTAGATAAATATTACTCTATTAATTCATCATAAATTAATTAATTACATTATGTTTTATCTTTTTTAATTTATCCCACATTGATTAAACATAGAGATGGTTTATATAATATTTGATATACATACATAATCTTCTTGTATTTTAATTATCCCATATGCACTAAACAAACTAACAAGTGCTATAGTACTTGGTATATTTACTTTGAAGCAAGCTACAATGGAGAAACATCAAGGGCATTCAACAAGGAGAGACTACACATTTCAAAGGTTAGTTTTTTGTTTTTTTTTTTATAGGAAAAAAACAAATTAAACTTTTAATCTATGCAAAACATTGAAAACCTTAAATTTCATGTGATTTTTTATATTTTTGGGGAAATAGATCACGGATTTTCAATTTTTTATATATTTTGAAAGAAATTTTAGCAAAATTTGTCACATTTTAAGTCTAAAAAATGACAACCCCCCCCCTAAATTTACTATACTTCAAACCTAATTTAAAAAAAAAAATTACTTTAAAAAATTACCATTTTACTACTTTTAAAAGTTTTTTTTAGTTTTTTTTTTTTTTTTTAATTTTAAGTGTTTTTTGCTTTTCGGTCACTAGGATGATGTGAGGCATCGCCTCCGAAACCTTGGGACCAAGTACAAAATCAGACTTGGCCACGAGAGTGTCAGGGGACCGATTGACCAACAAACCAAAACCTACAAAACCCAAAAAAAAACTATTTTTATTTTTATTTTATAAAATAGATATAATTAACTTTTATTGTTTTTTTTTTTAAATTAATTTTAATTGCTTTTGTTGGGCCAACAGGGGAGGACGATGTCGGACATCGCCCCCGACACCCGCATGCCCAAGTCCCAGCCGGGACTTGGCCACGCGAACACCGAAGGTGATGCCCGACATCGCCCTCCCCCAACCGACCGACAAACAACACAATGTTTAATTTTAAAAATTTAAATTTGAATGTTTTTTTGTTTTGTTTTAATATAAAGTTTTAATTTTAAATTTTAATATAAAGTTTTTAATATAATTGTTTCAATAAAAAATTTAAATTTTTTTGGTTTTGTTTTAATGTAAAGTTTTAAATTTTTTTATTAATTTTTTTCACTTTTACTATATTATTTTTTTTATAAAATTAAAAATGAAATTTAATTTTTTTTGGTTTTGTTTTAATATAAAGTTTTAAATTTATTTTTATTTTTAATTTTTTCTTTCAATATATTATTTTTTTATAAAATTAAAACTTTCATTTTTAAAGTTTAATATTTTCTAAAATTTGTTTATTTAAAAAAAAAATTGTTTATGTTTATATATATATATATATATATATATTTTTTTTTTTTAATTAACTTTTTTTCTTTTAATGTTTTTCATATGTGTAATTCTTTTCTTTTTGTTTTTTAATGTGGTTTTTTGTTGTTTTTGAAAAGTGTTTTAGGT
>JASDQU010101249.1:377667-389873 GCA_032191745.1 Picea mariana | reverse complement strand
TTTTTTTTTTTTCTTAAATAATTTGTGTTTTTTTTTAATTTTTTTATATAGGACAAATGACATGAAAGACAATCTATGTAAATATATCAGGAACAAGACCTGCAGTAATGGAATCCAAAAGCCTAGTTAAGACCTTCATGAATGCTAGGCAACAAAATGCTAGCCCAACAAATGAGGTCACAAGAGCAATGAAGAATGTTAGAGAGTGGAAAATTGTCAATGGTGAGAGTGGAATGGAGCATTCTTGGTATCTTAAAGACAAACAAGCCGCCAATGGAGAACAAATAATTTTGTATTGTGCTAAATTTGAACATGTCCAAGCAAGGTATCAGTCACTTGACATGTTATGAGATATGTGTTTAGTGCCAGGAACAGATATTGTTTATGCATTGGTGAAACAATCAAAGACATATCTCAAGATTAGCTATTGTTTGAATACAAGCAATTATAAAAAGGAAGAAAATTTCACAGAATTATGTGCAATGATCGTGACAGACATTGACATGGGCGTTGTAAGTTTGTTTATTCTTATTTTTGTAGCATGTATTATTATAAGTTTCATGATAATTGTTGAATCTTATTTAACAATTGAAATGGCGTATTTTAGTTTTACAGGATTTTGCTAGGCAACTTTCAGAGATGTTAGTGGGAATTTTTTCTATAGAGAGAAATATCATGGAAGTCATCAGTTCCTTTCATATCGATAAGGCATGGGAAGGAAGGAAAGATAAGTAAAGAGTAACAAAAGTTGAAGTTGAAGGAGAAAACAAAGAAGAAGAACAAAGAATAAACAAAAGTCATCATTCTAGAAAGAATAAAAGGATTACATTTGGAGATATGGAAACTCCAGATGCAGATGTCTCTAAGATTAATGCCAATGAGGTTACCTTTGTTCCTTAGAAGAATACTAAACAACATAAGCAAAAAAGAGGTATGACCAATGATGATTTCATTCCTAGTAATTATGAAGAGATTGTTGAGTTAGATGAAACTCATTTAAATCGTAAAAAGAGGAAAGCAAAGGTTGTTGATGAAGAAGAATTGATAGTTACCTCTGAATATCATGATTGAATTCCTAAAGGTGGCAGAGAAATAATAACACCAGGTGCCGATCTAGAAGATAGTATTATCAAAACAATGCAAAATACCATTCGAGATCGACTAAGGAGGAACAACTTGGTTGATGAGGGCCATACATTTCTTTTGAATGTGAAGCAGCTATATAAACCCACAAAAGGCCAAGAAAAATACCAAATTAGAAAACCACATCAACTGCATATCCAAAACTTGAAAGCACTGATTAGGCACAATCCATATGCACATGTGGTTGACTACTTAGTTCTTGTTGAACCAATGGAAGTTCCTACCAATGATACATTTGATAGGTCAAAATGTTTTGAGTATAAATGTTATGTGATTGGAGAAAATCATTCTACAGAGGATAGAAGGGAATTGATGCAAGAGTATCCCAATAACCCTCTCTTTGAGACAATCACATGTGTAATTTATGTTGGTTTAATAGATGGAGAAACAAAGTTATTTGCATGGGATCATAACATGGATAATGAGTACATGATGTCAATGACTTTCATTCAAAGAGTGAGATTTATCCATAATGAGTTTTCTGTAATATGTGGTGGGGATAGATCAAACGTTGATGCAAAGTTTATGAAAGAATGTTGTATGGAAATAGGCTTCCCTATTGATGGGGAAAGTGTAAAAGTAAAAAATTGTGAAGGAAGTGATGCATTCAGAGCCATGGATAGCTATTTCCAATTGGGATTTAAAACTAGACAGATATGAGATTTGGTAGATGAGATCTTCAACCTATGGGAAAATATTGGTACAAAAAATTATAAGGTTAGGAATTCTAAACCCTTAGTAGGTAGCACAAGTAAGACAGGCCCTGAAATAAAAAACCTACCAGATGATATGATTATAACACATTGGAGAACGATGCAAGGAGTGAAGGATGAGAAACTTGTCATAGCTATATTATCATGTGTAAGGTTAGGTGAATTATCAATGGAGGAAATGTGTGATGAATTTAAAAAGTAAGTCTATTGAGTTATTTCTTATTTATGTTATGATTAAAAATTTAATTGTTTCTATATAACATAAAAATATATTTTATTCTATATATTATTATAACATTAACTTTTATTTTATTTTATTTTATTTAGTCACAAGGTTTATATGAGAATACAAGAGGAAATGATTAAGATGTTGAATGAGAAGAGTTGGGAGGATGTTAGACTCAACTATCTAGATGCATGCTCTTCAACAACAATGAGTCAATTTTATGTTGCATTCAAAAAGGTATGTTGATTTATTACATTCAATTTATTCATTTGTAGGTTATTTTATTTCAATTTTATTAGTTATAGATATATAATTATATGTTTGTTTGTTTTATTAAAGATGTCAAAGAAAAATATAGCTGGAGTACCTGAAACCTTCAAAAGTTATATTCAAAAAGCTAAGTTTGAAAGAGAAAGAAGGTAATGTCTTCAAAATTTTGAGTTTGATGACACCCTTGATCACTACATTTGGAATGGGCTTGACATTGTTCAATATAAAGTGTTATTAGGGGATTGTGAAAAAATTGTAAATCTTGTTCCTAAAAAGGAATACTCCCTAGTTATTGCAGATATCCCTCATGGTTATAATATCCAAAACATTGAATATGATATCGAGCCTTATACTTACCAAGCTTTCAGTAAAGTGGTTATGGGATTTCTGGAAATCACAATATCACCAATTTGGAGATTTCTGGTTTTTCATTCAGACACACAACAAGGATTAGTACAATCAAGTTTCAAGGGAAAAGAAAATACAAGGATGCAACTTTATTGGTAAGATGTTGAAATTGTATGTTTAGCGATTAAGATTAGAAATATATTTTATTAATTCACAAGTTGATTGAATTTGTACTTATTTATGTTACAGGAAAAAACCTAATATTCATATCTCCAATAGTGAACCATTTACACGTGATATTGAAAGTATACATCTTGCAAGCTGGACAAAAGATGATACTTATGATTCTATTCTTTGCAATGTAAAGGATGGAAAGAAACCTAGTAGTTTATTAGTTTACAATGTTGTGGCTAGAAAGCTAACATACGAGGAAAATGATTTCAAGGGAGAGATCGTTAACATTTAACAAAAGCCACAAGCACTAATTAATTATCTTATAGATACATTTTCAAATGAAAGAGATTGGGTTTTGGATTTGCTCTCAAGTTCAGGTAAGATTTATGATATAACATTTATGAAATCATACTTCACTCTTTATTATTTTTAATTTATGTTGTTTTACATTATTTAATTTAATTATTTATTTTGTATTTGGTGATTAGGTACAACATTAGCATGCTACTTACAAAAATGAAGGAATTGCATAGCCATTGAAAGTGACACATTGCAATGCAGTTTTATTCAACAAAGACTTAATGCTATTCGAGCTCTTCTAGATGAAATGCAAGAAATTGGCTTGAGGAAAGGAGATTTTAATGACTCAAAGGTGAAAAAAATATCACACGAACCTCAAGTACCATTAAGAGGTCTTCTTGGAAAATATCACTTTGGAGAACTTGTGGATATCAATAACTCAATGGAAGAGCTACATGAACCAAATGAACCAATGGAAGCACAAAATGATGTCCAAGAAAATGATGATGTGTCTGTTGAGAATGATGAATTTGGGATATATGACATTGTCGATTAGTTTTAGGATGCCCTTGAAGACAATGTTGAATTTTGCAAATTTTTGATGAGTTATAATTGTAATGTTTTTACTTTCAAATTTTAAAATAAGAATAAATATGCATCTATTGTTGTTTTATGATAAATATGTTTTATTATTTTCTTTTTACTTTTATTTTTATGTGATTTAATATTCTAGATAAAATGACATTAAATATTGTCAACTTTTTACTGTAAATCTATAAAAAAAAAAAAAAAATGTTAATTTTTATTAATTTTTTGTTCAATTTTGTCCATAAAAACGCTTTATTTGACGTTATTTATAGTGGAAAACTTCCAAAATGTATAGTTTTTTGTTATAAATTGCTTTGAAATGTATATTTATTTGCTAAATATTTAAAAATAATGTTATTTAGCTACAATTATTTGCTATGTATTGAAGAACAAATAAAAAGTGTGTCAAAAATACAATTTTACACTATATTTAAAAACTATGGCACCGTGAATTAAATAATGAGACATAATTGTATGATAAATATTAATTTTAAAAACGTAAATCATATATAACATTTTTAGTATCATTAAAAATCATAAAAAAAGAACATTGGTAAAAAAAAAAATTTAGAAAAAATTTAAAATAGTTGGAAAACAAGCATTTAAAAAAATGATTTAGGAAAATTTGATTATAGTTCAAAAAACAAGCATTTTATAAACAAAATGTGGATCCATTATAGATAAGAAGATTTAAAATATAAAAAAACTACCTCAAAATGAAAATGGGTGCTACCGGTAGCACCATTTTTCAAAATGTGCTAAAAAATGGGACCCTTGAAAAAATGAGAACTCGACAAGTTCTTGTTAAGTTGGTAATATTGTTTAGTGTGGAAGAGTAGAAATAAGACTAAGTATGGAAGAGTGAGTGGAGTTGGAAAAATTTTAAGTATGGAAAAAAAAAAGTTCCAAGAGATTAATGGTTCCAAGATAAATTATCTTTGTTGCAATGGAATAAGTGCTCTTTGGGGGGTTAGACTAAAACCTGGATATCTTGAGCATACAAACCCAGATTTTGAATCTGTGAATTGCACGGAAAATCTGAGACCGTGGGGTACACAATGAACTTATAATCATTTGCATTTTTTTTCTTCTGATATCAATGTTTTTTATTATTATTCCAGGAGTGGGAAAATAGAGGTGACCAAATTTTTGATCAACAGCATCATAAATGCAATAGGTTGCTCTTGATTATGTTGATCTTTCTACAGAAGGACACCAATGATATTTCTTCTAAAGTAAAGGAGAAAATAAAAAAATCCATTGGATATCAAGGCTAATTAAGACCAGTGTCATTCTTATAACATTCCTTATTGTTCGAAAGGTGGCTCTAATATGGTCATCCCACTTGAATTCCTCATATTTCCTCAACATGTTTGAAACAAATTTGGTGATCTCAACAAAATTAGGGATAAACCATCTAATGAAATTGATCTTTACAAAGAAATATTGCACTGCCTTCTTGTTTTAACAAAGAGGGATCTTTTGAATAGCTTCAATCCCAGCGGGGTCAATCTTCACACCATCATTTGACACCACACTGCTTAATAAATTTCCTTCATCAACTCCGAACACTGATTTCTTAATGTTTAGGGATATTCCATATGTTCTGCATATATCAAAAACTTGTCTGAGGTGACATATATGATCCTTCCTATCCTTTGAGAAAACAATCAAGTCATCTTGATAAATCTCTAAAATCTTCCCAATCATATCTCTGAAGGAATACTCCAATTCTCTTTGAAAGTTGGATCAAACATTCATTAGCCCAAATGGAATCCTTAGGTATTTGTATGTTCCCCGTGGTGTAGTGAATGCAATTTTACTTCAATCCTCTTCTTTATCCAAAATCTAATTATATCCCAAGAATCCATCAAGCATAGATAACATACCTACACCTATCACCCTTTGCAATAATTTTTTTGTATTCAGTAAAAGGTAGTTGTCTTTCAGGGACAACTAGTTGAGATTCCTAAAATCAATGCACAACTTGATCTCACTGATTTTCTTTCTAACCACCACCAAGTTTTCTAGCCAAGAGGAATGTTTGGTTGGGGCAATGATTTTGGCAGCAAGTATTCAAAAACACAGGTATTCCAATAGAGGACAAACATATTCAATAACCACTCACATAACCAGATCAAAGATCAACACACCAATTTTTTTACATGGTAAAACTTATGTGGGGAAATATCCACGGCCCCAACCAACATGGCCACTTTGAGCAATTTATTAATGCAAAAGAAAATATTACAAAGAGATTTAAAAGAGAGTTTCTCACAATCGATCATCGAAAAATGACCCTAAATTCTCTTTACATAGAGATCATGGATCAATCAGGTGTTAAGACATGGATCAATGTAGATGTTAAGATCAAGGAGAATATGAGCCGTCATATCACTCTATGTCAGGAACATATTATGACAGCCATATTTCCTAACTACAAATGCATACTAAAGAAACACACTAAGAAACACACTTTAACCTAACAACGCATTAGACCAAGTTGATCTGAACTAACTCACAAGTGTCTAAATATCCTAATAGTGAACATATTTTCCACCTCCTTTTGGATAAAAGGAATAATTTTGGTATTGATCGTCCTCAACTTTTGTCTAAAGGGTTTGGAATTTTCCTTGAGAGGAATATTATGTTGAATGATATCTCCGTTCTATGACTTTAGATCATCATAAGACTAATTAAAAACATCCTTGTACTCCCTCACTAATCATTCAATTTCCATCCTTTCGTCCATTAATTCCCCTTTCCTACTTTGATGAGCTTTGGACTATCATCATCACCAATGTTGATTTCCACATAATCTTCTAGTTTGGCTCTCTTGACTTCTTGTTTGCATCCATCATGTATGTCAGAGAGTTGTTCTAAATGAACTAAACCTTGAGGGATCCTATTGATTCAAGTAATTTTTTACATTTCCAAAACTTCAATCAAGCCACCCCAATCAAATTTGTTTCCAACAAATTCTCCTTCACGAGCTAGGAAACGTTCCACTTTCTTATCATCACCGAAAACCTGCCAGTAATTATAGTTGTTTGGCATTGAAGGTATGTATAGAATATCCATCTTAATTTCACCAAATGTGGTGATGTCAATTGAGTGGTTTGAAGAAACATTAATTGCTAAGGCATCTGCCAAGTCATTATTTTCTCTATGGATGACATTGAGGGAAAAAACTTTAAAATAGTTGATGAGATTTAGTAAAACTGTCTTATATATTTTCAACCTTTCACTCTTAGTGGAATACTTGTCTTGGAATTGGTAAATTATAAGCTCAAAATCTCCAAATACTTCCAAGAATTTAATGCCCATTTCTTTGGCTAATTCAAGGCTAAGGAGAAAAACTTCATACTCAACAATGTTGTTGGTGGCCTCAAATTCAAACCTAAATGAGAAACTCAAAGCCTCTTTCACGGGGAGATGAAAACAATTCCGACACCATTTCTTGATTGGTATTTTTCTCCATCAAAATACATGGTCCAAATTTCATCCTTCATACCCTTATCTTCTGCTTTATCAAGCTCAGGGGATAAGGAGTGGAAAAGAACAATGTAATTGCCCATGTAATCATCCATGGTGCATACAAATTTATTTATGGGTTCAATAGGGTCCTCTACATGATATCTTCTGAATTTTTCCCTGTACAAGGTCATGAATATGCCTTCTTGAGTCAGAATGGTGGCATATGAGAAATCCATTTGCAAAGAGCCACATAGAATCAGAATGTCAATGGAAAAAAAATCCATCAAGATTGCAATGTTAAGATACACAGCCAAATGAACCACCAAGTTTTTAATTATGCCAAAAACCTTTACCTTTATGGGATCCATGGCATAGACATTCCTATATGGTTGAGTGGTTTTAAGACCCAATTGCTTCATTATCCTCTAAGGCATGATGTTTGCAAAGGCACTTGAATCCAACATACAATTGTGCAACAACAAATCATAAATGTGTAAAAAAATGTAAAAGGGTCCATTCTTACCATTCGAGCACCCTTTGTCCGTGGTTTGGAGGATAATAGGGACATATTTAATGGATTATTTTTTTTCCTCATCCAATCCCAAGGCTTCCTTGACTTTCTTTCTCTCTAATGGGATCTTGAAAAATTCCATGAAATGGATAGAGATATAGGAGTTGTTGAAGTAAGCAACTAAATCAATATTGATATTGTCACTGGTGGATTTCGACATATCAAAATTTGAGTCGTCACTTCGGATCTTATTCACTCAAGTTGGTTGCTTCACTATCTAGGGTTGTGGGTCAGGATTATTCTATGGTTGAGGGCTACGAACACTTGGTTGGGTTGGAGGTTTCTAGGGTTAAGGTTGAACTAGTTTACTTCTTTTTCGTTAAGTGTTCCAATCCCTTTCTCAAATTCTTCTATTTATCTCTTATTGAGTGGGTTTAGGGGTTAAGGCTCTATAATTAGTGGCTTGGTAAATGTATTTTACCCCTTTAATTTTTTTATTGGTAGGATCAAATATTGTATTGATCATATCATGAACTTCACTGACATAATTTATCGAATTCCCCATCCCAGCATCATACATCTCATCCTCCAACATAGTAACTTATTGCTTATGTGGCAAGTTACATGGATTACACCAAGTCAAGGGCTCTTCTTCTACCATATTGTTGGTTTCTAAGGGATTGGGAGCCTTCTGATCTTGGTCATTCTGGGGTTTCTTAGGTCTATCCTAACCACCTCACCCTCTTGTTGAAACCTATTCTGGTGGGGCTACCTCTCTAGGTGGACTATCTTATTCTACATAGCTTGGTTATGTTGTTGGAGGGTCTCAGTCTATCTGGAAAATTTATCCTCCATTATTTTCAGGGCATCATATAGGAAGGTTAACATCTCATTCTCAAAACTAGTTGTGTTGACAATATTCTTCTTAAGCTCAACCTTAGTCCTGGAGGAACTACCGTGGTTGGGTTTTCTGGAGGCATGCAAATTTATATGAACCTTGATGGTAGACTTTTAGGCATCTACAAGGGTAGGGAGATCTTGTTGTCTTAGGTGAAATTCCATATCCCCTTCAAATGAATCAAGGTAGTAGATGAGAATGGCATGCTTTGGGGGCTTGATACTCTAATTCAACTTCTAGAAAATTTGGGTGAAACTATTGTTAAATTCTTCCATGGTTTCATTCTCATTATTCTCAGTTGTAGTCAGCCTAGCCAAGAGATATATGTTGTCATTATTCTCACCCCATATATCAAGAAAGGAATTTTGTAGCTCATTCACATTACTAATGTTATTTGTAAGCAAAGCTATGAACCAATATGAGGTACATTCTTCTAAGGATATGGAAAATAATCGCATATTGACATCCTCATGTCTTGCACCACACTTGATAGTTAGGGTTTTGAACTTTTTTCAATGATCAATCATTGACACAACATTGTTTCCTTGAAAACTTGGAAATTTCTCAATGGCCTTCTCAGGCATATCATGGGGATAGAATTAAATGTTGGTAAATTTGAAAGGCCTATTTACCTCATCAAGTCAATCACTCATGATTACTTTAGTTGGTTGAACACTAGCACCCTCAAAAAGGTATCAAATATCCTCAACAATGAGAGAGTCTAGGCAGTCTTGAAAATGGGATCTTCCTTGACCTTACAAATTCAATGGTGAAGGTAATTCTTAGGTTCTTGGATCAAAGGAATGATGCCTAAGGGTCTTGAAAATGGGAGCTTCCTTGACCTTAAAAATTCAACCGTGAAGGTACTTCTCAGGTTATTGGATCAAAGGAAGGGTGCCTTGAGATGAATCCCTGGTGAATTATCTCTTTGGCACGATTTCATGATGTGGAGTCACCAAATGAGTTTATCCAAAAATCATCAAAATAAATCCAAAGATCTTAACTCATGGAATCAACTTTGTCCTCGACAATGATGCCAAAATGTTTTTGCTCAAACTCACACACAAGGAAAGTCCCACCCTATGAGGGGAATCTTGGGGCAAAAAAACAAGCAAGCTTCCCATTGTCACCTCAGTGGCCATTATTCTACTCTTCTAGGCTAGGGTATCTAACCTAAGGAGGGATTTCCTATATGTCCAACTAATTCATATCGTTGCAAGTAAGACAATTATGGGCAAGGAATTGGTTGACTTTAGTTTGACTTCTCCAAGTGATTGGCTTCAAGGTGAACTAGAGAAAATAATGTTGTAATACTGAGAGGGGGCGGTGAATCAGTATGAGCACTTTATACCACTTTTAACCATAATATATATTCTTTCACTTTAACAACAATGTTCAACAGTATATCATCGATGTAACATCTATGAATGAATCCAATATATATCATAAGCATGTAAACATAGGCATAATCACATCAACATCACATCAAGAATACAGTACACCAGTATTTACGTGGAAACCCAAATGGGAGAAAACCATGGAATGATTTCTTATATATATCAAGAATTCATTCACATGAAGCAACAACTTCCAAATTCTCTAGCTACAACTAGAAGGAGGCTACAACCCCCTATTCTCAGGCTCCGGCCTGAAGGAAGCTACAAATCCTTGAATTCTATGGCTCCAACGAGGAGGATAAAACCCCCTGGGTTCTCCGAATCCAACCGAAAGGTGGCTAAAACCACCTAGTTCTTCGACTCCAACCTGAAGGAAGCTCCAATTCCTTGATTCTTCATCTCCAACCAGAAGGAGGATACAACCACCTTTCCTTGCCCTATCTAACCACCATGAAATATAAGTACCAAATGTGAACAACCTATCAATGTCATTGAATAAACCATTTCCACTGTCACTATGTCACTATCAACCTGTACCAACAAACTGCCACAACCTGTACCAAAAATCCTCAAAAATTTTCCACAAATATGCGACATGTCTACTCTATAGCACGCGAGTATCTGCATCCTTCTTAACTGCAACTCGCAAAATCCCGCATCTATCCTCACTACAACTTGCGGACTACCACAAACTCACCCGATTTCACTGTCACTATCATTGTCGCATCAACTTGTCCAACCAATCACTGTCGCATCCACAAAACCAAATCCACTCTCATCCACATGAAACTCATGCCAAGATCACCAAGAGAATATCTCAAACCATATTCTCAACATCACCAACACATGCATCTACCAAGCATGCACCAAGATCACCACAAACCATCACAAGATATGTGTCTCTACCATGTACGAAACCATTAATATGTACCATACCAAGCATCAACCATATACCATAACCAATACCACAACAAGTGCATCAACCATGCACCAACACCTATACCAAACCATGCATCAACCATGCACCAACACATGTACCAAACCTTGCATCAACCATGCACCTCAACTTGTACCATAAACATCTCAAACCACGTGCCTCAAGAATGTACCAACATCAATCATGATATGCTCCAATCATGGCATACACCATGTACCTCAAGTATGTGACAACAACCATAAACCATGTACCATACTAAAACAAATACCAATCAGCCAAGAATGTACCACTAACAATGTATCATATGATCACCAAGATGTACCATATCACATACTATCATCACCATGTATGTACCATAACACCATAACCATAACCTTTAAAACTTATCTATGATCATGTAGTTGACCTGTTGTACTGTAAACTGACCAGTAACTCTTCCACATTCCTCAACAACCTGGTACCAACATCTGTACACAACCTTTCACAAGTCTTTTCACATATACACAACTTGCTCTTCTACAACTTGCATATATTTTTTCTTTCCTCTATTGCAGCCCGCATACATCTACGCCCTACTGAAATGCAACTCGCAGATACCTCAGAAACTAGGGTTACTCGAGATTGTTGCAACCCCGAGATTTTCACCATCGACCTTCCTTCGTAACCTCAAAAAAATTCTATCACAAACTTGCCAAAAGATCACAATACTAGACCATAACAAACACAAGATATATATTCAATTGTAAGTGTGTGAGTGTCCTTATGAGAGACTCCTTGAGGTGTTTATATACTTTTCATAGTAACCTCTCTCCTTACTTTAGGGCTTTCTTGTTGCAACCACTTTACCCTTTGACCATTTCTTGTAACCAACTAGGGGCATCTTGTCCACTCTTCAGGGCTTCCAACTTTACAAGGTTATATCTCCCTAATCGTGAGGAACCACGTGGTGTTCCACATATCACGGGAAACAACATGATGTGTACTATCCATCTATGATAGTACTACCTGCAATATCAATGTCCTTCATGTCCATATTCCTCAATCAACTTTGGGTCCCATAACCACACCTCCGGGGCTACATGTAACATCCCGCTCTGGCGCACTGACAAAACTTATTCTTTGAGGACACTTGCTTGCAAGTGATATGGATTTTTATGATGATGAACCACTTAACCTTGATGATGATGCATCATGATTGATGACAGGATGTTTTACTATTGCTGT
>JASDQU010101249.1:348694-377221 GCA_032191745.1 Picea mariana | reverse complement strand
TCTTGACACACACATGCAACTTACAAAGTCTATCGGCTGTCACTGGTTCCAACCTCATACTTTGGGGGGCATTCTGTTACCCATGATTTTGGTTATCATGATGATGTATTAATGATGGTGTACTCAGGCTCTTCATAAGAACTTTCTCCTGAGAAAAGTTGCTTTCTTCTCTTTCCAGAAATATCATTTTTGAAGGAGGTTCGCAGGCTACTAGCATATTTGTCTGTGAGAATGCATGATTCTCGTAGGCTACCTTAAGCCAGGGTGCGAGAAGTTCACACTGTGTGTAACTGTTAGGGTGATAACTCTTTCTAAAGCAAGGAAAAAGATGAATTCTCGAAGTTTCTAGAAGGGAATCTTCTAGAAGGATGAGATGGCATTCGAATGGTTATCCTAGTACTGGATTCCCTGATATTTTGGGATCATTCTTATCCAAGTAACTAATTCATTCTCTCCTATATATTGAGGGAATTCTCATGGAAAAGGTTAAGCAAGATTTATTGGAGAATTGGTGAAAGATTGTGTGAAGGATTGAAACTACAACAGGCTAGGAAACTCCAGCAAGCATATCATAAGGATTTTGATCTTCTTCATGCAAGTGAGCAAGTGTGTGTGTCAGAGTCAAGGGACATCGAAAGGAAGTTTGCGACATCAAGGCTCAGGTTGTAATCTTTACTTTCCATTAATATGATACAGTAATATGTCCCTTTCCCATAAAGTTTTTTCCACTTTATTGTATAATTCCTTGATCATATACATAGATTGACTGTTGAATGTATTGAGTTGTCTTCACTCTGATTGGTTTGATTTGCCTTGGTCTTGACTGCACAAGAGAATTGGAGTGAAGCTGGAGCAACAAAGACCATAGGAAGCGATAATAAGGTATGTTCTTAGTTCTTTCCTCCTATTTAATTCAATGGTCAAAATCTAGAGAAAGAGTCATGTTCTGTCTTGCTTTGTTCTAGATCCAGGTGGATCTAGGGAGATCGGTTAGTGTCCGCACCTACGGATTTATCCAATAACAATAAGATAGAATGTTCACTAAACAAATATCCTCTCAATTTAATGAATCAACAAATACTTGAATATAAACAATGACTGATGGGAAAAATACAACAGATCCTCTGTTGCTTAGGGATCCATAAATCATTGACAGCCTTTGATCCTCAAATATGAAATATGTTCAAATAAGAAGAAATATAAATAGAATATTTACAATATGAAGTCACAACTCTCACGAGTCTCCAATAGCAGCAATTCTTACAATCATAAAATGTCCACATACTTACAAATGAACATACACAGAAAAATTGCCTACCCCTACTCTCTCTAGCCTCTCTTGGCTCATCCCTCTCCTTTCTCCAAGAGATATTTCCTTATTTAAATAGAAAATATAATCCAAATGAACTAAGGAGGTTGAATCCCATATTCTCCATTGGATTCTAATCCATGGATATAGGTGGCAACAATCAAAGAGACAAAAATCCAACAAACTGCTAATTTTTAGGAATTTGTTGGAAGTCATTAATAAAATGTCTCCACCTCATGTCATGAGGCCTTTGTTGGAGATAAATCTTAGGTGCAGGTGTCCCTTGACATCTAACTGATCCTTGAGAAGTCATTTGAACCCTCCTTGACATGTGGCAACCTCCCAACAAGTCGAATATCAAAACCGTGACCGCTACAGAAAATTAGGCAGCGTCGTTGTAAAACAGTTGGGTAACACCACTTCTATGTCTAATATATCTCAAACCATAACACATTTTGAAAACTCGAGAGACGTTTTTTTTTATTTGGCATGTTATGAACAAAAACCTCCTCCAGTTTTCAAAAATACCTTTTCAATTGTTCATAATCCAAGTTTCAAGTTAGTGACTAAAAACTGGTAAAATAACTCTTCACAATTCGTTTTCTGCCAGAAATATTAGGTAGAGCCACTTATGTTGCGCCTGTGTGCAGGTTTAGGTAGCAATGTCAAAACACACCACCTTCAATATTGAACATGTGAAGAGTAGTTGGTGGTATTTTTATAATGTCGAACCCATTGTGTTTAGGTGTCTTGGCAGTATAGTAGGTTGTGCACTTTACCATTGAGGGAGTTAACACTTTAGCAAAAACCCAAAACTATTATAGTTAGGCCTCTTCTAGCTGCAAATTCTTGTGCTAAAACCATCCACCAATCCTCCTTCTCCTGCACTTTCATCATGGTTATCTGGCATGGGTTATGATATACCCTCTACCTCTAGTGTAAAAGGAACCACTAATGCCTCCGCCTCTGGTGGTTGGCCTAGCTAGTAGTGGTACTTGACATGTATATTGATTATTGTATATTTGAATTGATATGTATATATGACATGTTTATTGATTTTGATCAGATGTATATTGATATGTATATCAGTCATGCATATTATTTTTTTTCATACCATGTTGATGTTGTTATCTCCTCAAATAACACAGTCAAATTTGTTTATTTTAGGTGATAGGAAGTCATTGAAAAATAAGTACTTTTTAAAAAAATTTAAAGCTCATTTCTCAAAGATTTATGCATGTAATAAAGTTTAAATAAACTTTTGTTTATTTTTTATTTGATCTAATTCAAATCTCAGGTTTCGATGGCTTAGGAAAACATTTCGATTATTCATTAGCCACCGAAATCCTCAGCTTTCGGTAGCTTAAACAAAGGAATTCAGGGCTATTTTAGCCACCGAAATTGCAGAAGAGGGGAAAGAGTCAGCACATCCTTTCACACGTTTCAATCATTGGGTTTGAAGTTTTATAATTGCAATAAGCCACCAAAAAGACACAAGAACGAACCGTTCACGACCGGAAGCTGATCGTTGTATGATATAAGCGAATCTTTTCAGATCGATATATCATCAAGCCATATGCTTACGTACCCTCCATCATTACAGTTATCAACCATGACTGATGCAAATCACCAACCGTTCTGCTGCATCCCTTTTAACATGTGCCACGTTCTAAAGCTCGCCTCAGTTCTCTCATTTCTGTCACAGCCGAGCCAACTCTCCCTAATTCTACGTTGTGTAACTCTCCCCAAAAATTCATTCCTTCGATCACAGGTGTGTGGAAACATTGTGGAAAATGAAGAAAGGAGCGTCAACCCTAAGGAAAGAGATTAACAAAATCAGTTACCTGGAATCACACCTAGAGGTATGTCAAATGTTCAGGGATGCAAGGTGTTATAATTTTTGCAAAAAATTATAGATTTCTCATTAGCAGGTGGTAGAGGCCTTTGCCTTCAATTTCGATGAAAAGAAAGCAATCATAGGCCAGGATGAATTCGAGATAGATGAATCCCTCATAGCTGAAGTGACAGAGCTTCCCATGACTGGAGAAAAATGGTTTAAAACTACTGTCACTAAGAATGTTGAATTCAGGTCTTTTTTGAAACCAGAACACAGGGGTTTGATATGGAAGAAAGACATTCATGTGTCTTTCCTTGAAGAGAAATGGTAGCAGTTATTAAAAGACATAATGGTTTATGTAACTTGTGAAGGGCGATACAACAGAGTGATTATTTACCATTTTAAACTTATAAATCATTTGATTGGTAGAAACCCACTCAATTTTCCCTATTTTCTCAACATAATTTTATCCAAAATGGCTCATCAAGTCAAGGCCAAGCCTAATCAAGTTGCAGGTAGATTATCCCACCATAGTCTGATCAAAATTTTGGTTTGTGAGTTGTTGCAAAGAAGAGGAAAAGAGTGCAATTACTTCTTGTTTTGGAATGATTTCCAGACTGAGGTTCAGCCAGAAGGTAAAAAGAGTCCTCATTCCAAGAAGTCTTCTATTCCCATAAGTGGAAAGAGGAGGAGGAGAGCTATCTCTCCAGCTCCAGTTAATCAACCCTCTCCTTCCTCTAAGCTTGACAAAACTAAGAAGAAATTAAATTTCAACAGTGAAAAAGAAAAGACCAAAGAATCCCCAATGAGCAAAAACATTCTTAATCTTCCTTACACAGACTCGGAGAATGAAGAGCACCAGATTGAAACAAGGCAAGAGGATTCAGTTACCACAGGGCATGAAAAATCTGTTTTTGTGGATATATACACAACAAGTTATGAGAACCTTCCATCACCTACACCTCAAGAAGAACAAGAACCACAAATTGCAGATGCCTCATCTAGAAAAAGAGTGAAGCAGAGTAAATCAAAGGAAATCAAGAAGCTTAAGAAGAAGTTATCCGAGAAAGAAGTGCTAGAAAGGCTAATAAAAACTAGGTATGAAACCCTGTCAAAGAACTTTGCAGAAAACAACTCATCCTTGGAAAGATTAGCCCATGAAAGAATAAAGGAGGAGAAAAAGAAGGACATGATTGTAAAAGACTACAACAACTTATGGAGAGTAGCTCAGGGCTTGAAGAAAAAGGTCAGGGATTTGAGGAAACAAGCTATGTCTTTAAAACACCAGGCTCATACACATGCTTCTCTTGAGACCCTAGCAGAGGTGGAAGTTCAGTGCAATGAACCAGAGGCAGCCAGTAACCCTACAATCTTTGAGAAAGATGCAGAAGCCTAAAAGGATCAGTCCTAAGGCATTTTTGAGCTAAGACAAAGGGTATTTTTGAAATTTTAATAATCTCAAGTTTTGGTGGCTTAGGCGAACATATCGATTGTTCATTAGCCACCGAAAGCCGAGATTTTGATAGCTAATTGGTCTGAATTCTATCTACTCTAGCTACCAAAAGCACTGATAAGGCAGAAAGTTAATGTTTTTGCACAGGTCCAAGTTTTCCTTGTCCAAAAGCCTTAGAAATGGTTCCAATCGATGGAAGATTATTAATGACATCCTTATCAAGAGTTTGTTTTAGTTTTGGAGGTGCTCTACAAGACAGAAAGGTAAAAATGGTTAGCTATTTTCAAGGATATGAAGTTGTTTGATTGTTAATAGGTGTCATGTTCGACTCCTCCCGTATCACATGAGATCCATCAGCCTCAGAAGGCTCACTACACCTGTCAAAAACTATGAAGAACATAAAGATCATTCGAGAATTTTAATTGACCTAGTTTATAGGATCTTTGCCTACTTTCTTGGGCTGGTTATTGATTTTCTATTTTAGGCAAAATTCGATCTAGTAATCTAGGATCTTGAGACTGTTTGTAAAGGGCTATAAATACCAAAACATTTGATGAACAGGGGGTTCAATTTTGAGTTCTATAATCCACTGTTATTGTAAAAAAGACACTTTATTTAATATATTTAGCCTGCAAGCTTCTTTCATTGTTATTGTTAGACTCTCTTTTATCTTTGTCTATGCCTATGAGTTGAAATCATTATTTTGTCTATGTTTAATGGTCCCATGGTAACTGTCATCTTACCTTTGATTGTTAAGCAAGAATCATAAGCATCCTTTGCTAGTTTGTTGACCCATCATATATATTGCCTATGTATGTTATGGTTAATTGATTGGTTTTCTTATCCATTTGATTGAAAAACCTATATGATAATAGCTCTTGAAGGCCTTGTATTGCATGAATATAGATAGGATTTCTTGAAGATACAATCCAGTGATTTAAGATATTCATCTTGATCCAAACCCACACCCATTATTAAGAAAATAGTTAGAAAAAGGTTAAGTTACTAAGCATCTCTAAGATATAGCCTAGGAGAGTTTTCTGAAGTGATAACAAATTGGCACCATTGCCTGGGAAAGGAGATTGAAGCTCAGCTTCCTTGGGATACGAAAAGATCCAGCTTTGATGATAGACAAAGTCTGGACAAATTTCCAGTTGTAATCATCTATCTGGCGACTCCATGAAGGATAGATTCAGTGGCGACTCCATTGTTTTGAAATCTGTTGGCAACTCCACTGGTATGAAATGAACAAGATCTTATCAAAGAGGTATGATTTCTGTAATTTTTCAAAGATTGTTGGTTTCCCTAATCCAGTGCCTAATAGATATGAATGGGAACATAGTATTCCCAGATTTCAAGGAGAAGAGTGGGAAGTGCCAGCTGAACATTTGTTGGATTTTCATGATTTCATTCATCGATTGCAAATTGTGCATGAGGATGTTTAGATCAAGCTCTTTGGGTTTTAATTAGAGGGGATTGCTCGTGATTGGTATCGGTCACTCCATGTTGCCAATATTATCTCTTTGGCATATTTTCATGCTGCCTTTCATTTGTTCTGCAAAGGAATATTTTCAGCTGACTTTCTATTTCCTGAATGTTGTCATGAATTCAATTTATTGGCTAAAGATTCAAATAATCATGAAGAGTATGTTGTTATAGGGGATACCTCTCATTGTGACCGAGACATTGATGATATTCACAATATTAGCCATAGTATAGATGGTTTTGACATTGTACCAAATGCATCTATTGTATTAGGCTATCAGGAAGATCAAATTGTCCCCTTTGAAGACAAAAAAGATGATGAGCAGATTGACAGATCAGTAGGTGAAAGTATTGAATCTGCAACAAATATTAGGGACAGTCCTCAGCTTCCATATTTGCAGACATGAGAAGATTGCAACATATATGAAGAGGAAGATGGCGTGTTGAAAATTTCAGATCAACAGTCCATCTTATATGACTCTCTGACAGAGGTTGAGCAATCCATATTCAGCATTGAAGGAAACCAACATCACTTCAATTTTCAGTTGAAACAATATCATGAAGAGCTATTTCTTTGTGTCTTTCATGACCCTTTTGTTGATTTTTTGGAATCCATAAGCAACCTAAATATCAAAACATTTTTGTTAGACGAAGGACAGTTTTATCATCTTTTCAAATTATATTTCTGCATGATATGGCTTCCATTATTTTTCAGGTCAAAATCAAGAACAAGTTTAGTAAATCAGTTTCTGACATGGCTTCATTGGAACCATGATTTCACTTGATAAGAGGCAGTACAGTTGTCTAGTGTAGGAGTAGGCAGAAAAATACGCTCTTCATATGAACAGATAAATTATATTCATTTGTTAATTCTTAAATAAGAAAAGCTTCCTAAGGACTTTCATGTTATGTTGCCCTTTCTCAAGACAATGGCCTTATACCCATTGTGGAGCCAGATATTCTGTTGGATGGAGACCATTCCATTGATAAAAGACTTGAAGTGGCAAAGAAAGTATGGACTGAGATTTTCTTCTACTTGGCAGAGAACAATGTGTTGTCTGAGGGAATTTTGTTAAAACCCAGTGTGTTGACTCCTGATACTGAGAACAAGGAGAAATAAACCCCACAACAGGTTGCAGATCACACTCTTGAAATGATTAAGAGGATGGTGCCACGAGCATGGGTAATCACATCGAGCATCAAGGAGTTTTTCAATATCAGTTATTCCAGCTCCTAAGATTTTATCACAACCTGTACGCTCTACTTCTGGCAAGCTACAAGGCACAAACAATTTGCTGGAGCTGATTGAAAAGATAAACCTAAAGAACAACATGAAGTTGTTGCATTCTTTTAGAGTACTTTGTCATCCCCCTGATGAGTGTACTATTTCTATAATAATTGACATGGAATTTCCAAAGCCAGAGAAAGTTGAAATGGACGATCCAAGCCTCTATCTTACAGAGCTCAAATCCAGGGATTGTATGAGCTGATGCCATATGAGTGTGTGCACTATAAATAATTAAAGTTATACAACAAACTCTCACTAGTTGATTTGAGCAGGGTGCTTGGCATTATTTAGATGAAAGTGGCCTTGACCTCATTATCCATTTGTCCATCTTTGGTTATTGAACATATTCTACAGTCAAATATTAATGATAAGTTGTTTAGCACTTGTCAGGCTTTTGAATTAAGCAGTATTTGTTGTATCCTCAGCCTAGTGGTTCTTCTATGGTGTTTTGTCCTCTCTTCTTAATCCAAGAATGTCCTTATAAGACACAGCTGTAGAGATTACTTCATTTACATCCAAAGTTGAAACTATGATGTGAGCCCTACCTTGAAGGTTTTGAGTGTTTCATTAATGTATACATTAACAAGTCTCTTGCAGGTGATGCCATCTGGATGTGTGCATTACAACCAACAAAATGCATGATTACTCTCTCTTCTAAAGATTGTGAATCAATGAAAACACATGCTAATCAAGATTACTGTCAAAGTAGTACTTACTGTTGCAGATTTGGAAGAACACACTGGCTCTCTGATCATTTTGTTATCAGAGAATACATATGGATGAGCTTGAGTTTTCAAAACAGATCTTTTGATGGCTTAATCGGGCTTTCACAGTCTCCCTTAGCCATTGAAATCATAGCTTTCGATGGCTTAATCGGGCTTTCACAATCTCCCTTAGCCACTGAAATCATAGCTTTCAGTGGCTTACAGGTTAGAATTTTGGCTCTCCTAGCCACCGAAAGCACAAAACAGGGCAGAATGCTACTATTTTTGCACAGATCCGAGTTCCCTTGATCCAAATGCCATGAGGATAGTTCCAAATGATGGAATATAATTAAAGTCATCATTATCAAGGTTTTGTTTTTATTTTGGAGGTTCTTAGTCAAGGTGTATCTCAAACAAGTGATAATAGCAGTGTTAGTTCTAGTCAAGTGCCACCCCCACCTATTCATCCAATGCATGGATTTTTCAACCTATATTTTTCCTCCCAGACCTCTTACTAATCCATATGGAACATTATAAATGGATATGACTTGACAAGTGGATATTTAACGCTTGGCGGTACAATTTTTGGAAATGGTTATAGCAGGTTGCAACAGAGCATGAGGAAATTGTAGCAGAGCCAGATCTTCAAGGAGCAGTCCCAGCTAGAAAACAGATAACAAAGTATGCAAATTTTCCTTCACCTACACCTAAAGAAGAGCAGAAGATGCAAGAGGATGAGGCATCAACCAGCAAGCCCCAATTTTCAAAAATCAATCAACTGCTAAGACAAGTTTATGATCTTGAACTCCTTAATAGAGAAGTTAAGACTAGTAATCAAACTTTGACAAAAAGAGATATTGAGTTGTATGATTCTCACCAAAGGCTTACTAAACAATATGATAAGCTGGAGAAAAGGAACCAAATGTTGACTCTAGGTTGTACAGGAAGATCAGGCTGCTAAGAATCGAAATGATGCCTCCAAGACCTAAGGCACATATTGCTCTGTTAACCCTAGCAGAAGTAGCCACTAATCTTGTTGATAATCCAGGGGCAGAAATCAACTCTGTTGATAACCCAGACTCTTCTCAGGCTGCTGAAGCCTTAAAGGAGCAGAAGTGAAGATTAGAAGATGGAAGGAAATATATTTTTGCAATTTTGAAAGCCAGTTTCAAAACAAAGCTTTTGTTGGCTTAGGAAAGCTTTCACAGTTGTTTTTAGCCACCGAAAGCAGAGATTTCGGTAGCTTACAGGTTAAGGTTTCTGGCTCTTTAGCCACCGAAAGCGTAGAGAAGGGCATAAATCCACTCTTTTTGTATAGATCTAAGTGTTGTTGTTCCAATTGATATGAGAAAGGTTCCAAAGTGATGATCATAATTTAGAGCATCAATTTTATTGCTCTATTTCAGTTTTGGAGGTGTCAGCAGCGTGAGGAAGATAAAACTTCTTGTCTTATTTTAGCAAAAGATGATTGGCTTTTTAGGGTGGCATTTTCAACCTCATCCATCAGCATCTGAAGATCACTACAGCTGTCGAATACTATGAAGACTTTCAAGGCTACAGGTTTGCAGGGGATCATTTCTAAAATCCAAATGACTCCATAGCCCAATGGTAAAGGCTACAGGCAAGTTACAGGTTTGCAAAAGATCAGTTGCACAGGCCAAATGACTCCATAGCCCAACAGGAAAGGCATTGGAGCTGAGGTTCTTGAAACCTCGCAGGGAGGCTTTCATCCCCAGAAGGAGCCATATGTTATCTCCTCAAATAACACAGTCAAATTTGTTTATTTTAGGTAATAGGAAGTCATTGAAAAATAAATACTTTTTAAAAAAAATTAAAGCTCATTTCTCAAATCTTTACGCATGTAATAAAGTTTAAATAAACTTTTGTTTATTTTTTATTTGATCTAATTCAAATCTCAGGTTTCGGTGGCTTAGGCGAACATTTTGATTGTTCATTAGCCACTGAAAGCCTTAGCTTTCGGTAGCTTAAACAAAGGAATTCAGGGCTATTTTAGCCACTGAAATTGCAGAAGTGGGGAAAGAGTCAGCACGTCCTTTCACACGTTTCAACCGTTGGGTCCGGAGTTTTATAATTGCAATAAGTTTTCGAAAAGACAAGAGAACGAACCGTTCACGATCGAAAGCTGATCTTTGTATGATATAAGCGAATCTTTTCAGATCTCTGTATCATCAAGCCATATTCTTACATACCCTCCATCATTACATTTATCAACCATGACTGCTGCAAATCACCAATTGTTCTGTCACATCCCTTGTAATCAGTGCCACGTTCTAAAGCTCGCCTCAGTTCTCTCATTGTTTTCACAGCCGAGCCGACTCTCCCTAATTCTACATTGTGTAACTCTCCCCCGAAATTCATTCCTTCGATCACAGGTGTGTGGAAACATTGTGGAAAATGAAGAAAGGAACTTCAACCCTGAGGAAAGAGCTCGACGACATCAGTTACCTGGAATCACACCCAGAGGTATGTCAAATGTTCAGGGATGCAGGGTGTTATAATTTTTGCAAAAAATTACAGAGTTCTCATCAGTAGGTGGCAGAGGCCTTTGCCCTCAATTTCAATGGAAAGAAAGAAATCATAGGCCAAGATGAATTCGAGATAGATGAAGCCCTCATAGCTAAAGTGACAGAGCTTCCCATGACTGGAGAAAAATGGTTTAAAACTACTGTCACTAAGAATGTTGAATTCAGGTCTTATTTGAAACCATAACACAGGGGTTTGATATGAAAGAAATACATTCATGTGTCTTTCCTTGAAGAGAAATGGCAGCAGTTATTAAAATCCATGATGGTTTATGTAACTTGTGAAGGGCGATACAACGGACTGATGATTTACCATTTTAAACTTATAAATCATTTGACTGGTAGAAACCCACTCAATCTTCCCTATTTTCTCCACAGAAGTTTATCCAAAATGGCTCATCAAGTCAAGGCCAAGCCTAATCAAGTTGCAGGTAGATTATCCCACCATAGTTTGATCAAACTTTTGGTTTGTGAGCTGTTGCAAAGAAGAGGAAAAGAGTGGAATTAATTCTTGTTATAGAATGATTTCTAGACTGAGGTTCAGCCAAAAGGTAAAAAGATTCCTCATTCCAAGAAGTCTTCTACTCCCAGAAGTGGAAAGAGGAGGAGGAGAGCTCTCTCTCCAGCTCCAGTTAATCAACCCTCTCCTTCCTCTAAGCTTGACAAAACTAAGAAGAAATTAAATTTCAACAGTGAAAAAGAAAAGGCCAAAGAATCCCCAGTGAACAAAAACATTCTTAATCTTCCTTACACAGACTCGGAGGATGAAGAGCACCAGATTGAAATAGGGCACGAGGATTCAGTTACCACAAGGCATGAAAATTCTATTTTTGTGGATATATATACAACAAGTTATGAGGACCTTCCATCACCTACACCTCAAGAAGAACAAGAACCACAAATTGCAGATGCCTCATCTAGCAAACGACTGAAGCAGAGTAAATCAAAGGAAATCAAGAAGCTTGAGAAGAAGTTAGCCAAGCAAGAAGTGATAGAAAGGGTGATAAAAACCAGGTATGAAACCCTGTCAAAGAACTTTGCAAAAAGAAACTCATCCTTGGAAATATTAGCCCATGAAATCATAAAGGAGAAGAAAAATAAGGACAAGATTGTAAAAGACTACAACAGCTTATGGAGAGTAGCTTAGGTCTTGAAGAAAAAGGTCAGGGCTTTGAGAAAACAATCTATGTCTTCAAAACACTAGGATCATACACATGCTTCTCTTGAGACCCTAGCAGAGGTGGCAGTTCAGTGCAATGAACCAGAGGCAACCAGTAACCCTACAATCATTGAGCAAGATGCAGAAGCCTAAAAAGATCAGTCCTAAGGTGTTTTTGAGCTAAGACAAAGGGTATTTTTGAAATTTTGACAATCTCAGGTTTCGATGGCTTAGGTGAACATATCGATTGTTCATTAGCCATCGAAAGTGGAGCTTTCGATAGCTAATTGGTCTAAATTCTATCTAATCTAGCTACCGAAAGCATTGATAAGGCAGAAAGTTAATGTTTTTGCACAGGTCCAAGTTTTCCTTGTCCAAAAGCCTCAGAAATGGTTCCAATCGATGGAAGATAATTAATGACATCCTTATCAAGAGTTTGTTTTGGTTTTGGAGGTGCTCTACAAGACAAAAAGGTAAAAATGGTTAGCTATTTTCAAGGATATGAAGTTGTTTGACTCTTAACAGGTGTCATGTTCGAATCCTCCCATATCACATGAGATCCAGCAGCCTCGGAAGGCTCACTACACCTGTCAAAAAATATGAAGAACATAAAGATCATTCGAGAATTTGAATTGACCTAGTTTATAGGATCTTTGCCTACTTTCTTGGGCCAGTTATTGATTTTCTATTTTAGGCAAAATTCGATCCAGTAATCTAGGATCTTGAAACTGTTTGTAAAGGGCTATAAAGCCCAAAACATTTGATGAACAGGGGGTTCGATTTTGAGTTCTATAATCCATTTTTATTGTAAAAAAGACACTTTCTTTAATATATTAAGCCTGGAAGATTCTTTCATTTTTATTGTCAGACTCTCTTTTATCTTTGTCTATGCCTATGTGTTGAAATCATTATTTTGTCTATGTTTAATGGTCCCATGGTAACTGTCATCTTACCTTTGATTGTTAAGCAAGAATCATAAGCATCCTTTGCTAGTTTGTTGACCCATCATATATATTGCCTATGTATGTTCTGGTTAATTGATTGGTTTTCTTATCCATTTGATTTAAAAACCTATCTGATAATATCTCTTGAAGGCCTTGTATTGCACGAATATAGCTAGACTGTCTTGAAGATACAATCCAGTGATTTAAGATATTCATCTTGATCCAAACCCACACCCATTATTGAGAAAATAGTTACAAAAAGGTTAAGTTACTAGGCATCTCTGAGATACAGCCTAGGAGAGTTTCCTGGAGTGATAACAGATGTTATTGTTGTTTGATTTATAAAAGGTATTATGAGTACGCTAATGATTTTTTTTGTTTTTAAATTAAATTTGAGATGCATCAGTCATTTAAATTTAGAGTTGCCATATAATGTTTAAATTTAGTTTTATGAAATCGTTTAATTTGGATTGTGATTGCAAAAAATTATAACCATTAATGTCATATAATGTTTAACTCTTCTTTGAGGTGAATTGTTTGTTGTCCATCAAGATACAAATGTTGATTGTGATTTTAATAATTATGTCTTTTTCATATATTTTAATAACGTTATGATATAATTATTCACTAACATTACGATAAAATTATTTACTAATAATAATAATGATGTAATAATAATGTTCTTTTATTAATTTTTATTATTCAAAGATTAAAAGACAAAGCTATAATATAATCATTTACTAAAATCACAATTATTGTATTTTATTTTTCCAAAGATTTGATTAATTTATATTATTCAACTATTATAATATATTACATTTATTTAATTAAGTTTAAATTATTAAATATAAATAATATGTAATAATAAGTCTTGATCTATACACTTTTGATGAAATAGTTTTACAATTTTTAACTCCATTACCAACTTTATGAATCTTCTATTAAAAAAGTATGTAAAAGTATGTAAGTATTAGTTGAATCTTCTATTAAAATGTATGTAAATATTGGGTTTGGTTAATGAATTAAAAATTAATTTGAATAATTACTCTTATGCAATGTTATTTTTTCATTTAATTTAATGATTGACAGAGAACCTAGGTAGATAAATTCACACAAAGCTTGCAAAAAGAACCAGAGAGAAAGAAGCAATCATGAGAGAAAGAATTAAGAATGAATGCCAAATTGTATTACATGAGTAAGTAATAAATACATGAAAAATACCTAATAATAGGTGAATGTGGCATAGATAGATGCATGACTAAGTTAATGTGCCATTGTAGTGATCTAGAGTGATGTAGACACTCATTGACAAAAACCAAAGTTATATGTCACCTAGTCTAAGTCAATTGTCAATGCAAATAGCATTTAATTGAGTCATATATGTGGAGGAGAGAAAATGATGCATGCATGAGATATGCGCCCTCCTAGCCTCATGCATGAGATATGCGCCCTCCTGGTGAGAAAACAAACTATTGCATGTATGAGGTGTCCTCCACTAGTTAACTGAACTCCCAATTGAAGTCAAACTAAACTCCTAACTGAAGTCAAACTGAAGAGGGAAGTCACCCTATTTTTTAGGAGGTGCCCTATTTTTTAGGGAATATGCTCTGGAGAGAATATTCTCATCCAATGATAACACCCTCAACATTAGACTATCAAAATCAGGAAAAATAATCACAAGGTGAGAGTATAATATCTCCAACACCCCCCCTAAACACTACTTTCCTCTTGGTCCTGTAGACCCATCTGCACATGTCAAGCTTCTTGTCTAAAGGAAGTGGAACCAAATCCCAAGTATGATTCTCAAGGATATTCCCTACAACCTTTGCATAGGTCTATGGGTCTAAATATAGATCCATGTAGCTATGCATGGGAATCACTTGCTCTGTAGTTGTATGTGCATGATGAGGATCCTCAAACTAAGATTTCATCCTCCTGGGATCTGATGGATCTCCCACAAGATCACATGTTTATTGTAAGGTGGATGACACCCACTTGTGCATATTCTATGACACGTCATCTATATGCTCATCATCTGCACACACATCATCATATGAATCTGATTCAAATATCTTATCTGAGGTCTAATATGAACATGTGGACCCATCATCTTGGTGTTGAACTTATTCTCATACTAAGAGGGAGGGTGAATTAGTATAAGATACTTTTTACTTTAAATGAGAATTCATTAATCATTCATTAACTTTAAAATAGTAAATGTATGTAAACTCAAATCACAGTACTCAATAAGACCTACATAGGTACCAATCTAAGATATTCATACACAGATTAATTTTGACTTCACCTTCATGCTTCATACTTCATGCATTTCACAGCATCATCATACCCTTAACTTTCACGCTTCAACGCCTCTCCTTGCTTCATACCCTAGACATAGCTTCAAACCCTAGTCAGATATAACCTTCATTCACTAGAGAACCTCATAGTATCATTCTCATAATATAATTCTAAATTGTAGCATCACAACCTCAAAACAACACCCTTTGTATCATCATAGACCTTAGTCCTTCATAGCTCACGCTTAAAACTCCAAGAAAACTCCTCTTGCACACCTTTAGACCCCAAGAATACTCCTCAGCTCCTCTTGTGCACCTCAAATCTCTTCTGCACAATTGTACTTGTTATTCTCTCTTGGATACTCTTCAAATGCGCACATATATATTTTATTTATAATGTGTCTCCATTCACTTATGGGGCCGAATTGTAAAATTGGTTGGGCCAACCTGACAGAATATTTTATATCTTCCCATTCCTATGGAGTTAGAGGTAGTTCGATATACATTTTGAAAGTTCTCAAAATAAAATTTTCAACCATATATCCTATGCTCCTATTTGAGATAGGTATTCAGAGTAAAAAGACATTCAAATATAGGGTATCCAAATCAAGCATAAAAAATCCAAAAACAATATTTCCAACAATTTTCATCTTGCAATATTTGAATATTTCCAACAATCTCCCCCTTTGTCATTCATGGCAACCCCTAGTCAATTCTTTAATACTTCACCTTTGTTCAAGTCTCCTTGTGTTTGTAATTTTTCCTATGTCTACAATTCTTCCTCTATATACAACTTCCTCCCCTTTGACATCAATAGAAAAGGGTTTATCCCCCTAATATTTTTCTTCCCTTTACTGACAAGATGAGAGGGATATCACTCCCAAATATTTTCTGATATATTCAAATGTTTCTCTAGGAAGGGGTTTGGTAAAAATATATGCAACCTATTCTTTTGTGGCAATGTATTGCATCTTGACACCTTGCTCGACTACCTGTTCTCTTAGGAAGTGGTACTTGATGGGAATATGCTTTGTCTTTGAGTGCATAACAAGATTCTTTGAAATGTTGATTGCACTTGTGTTGTCACAGATGATTGGCATTGGCTGATCATATTATACCTTGATATCCCTTATTGTCTGCTTCATATAGAGAACTTGTGTGCAACATGTTGTTGCTAGAATATATTTTCTTCCGATGTGGATAGAGAGGTTGAAGTTTACTTCTTTCTCAACCATGATAGTAGACTGTTTCCTAGAAGAATGCTCCTCCAGTGGTAATTTTCTTGTCATCAATACTTCCCACCCAATATACATCTATATATGTTATTAGAGTGAATTCCATACTTCTTGAATATGACAAGTCAAAGTCCAATGTGCCCTTCATATATCTGGATATTATTTTTATTGCTTGCACATGTGTCTCCTTTTGTGTAGATTGAAATATTACAACCAATCCTACTTCTTGCATGATGTCTAGCCTTGATGTTTTCATATATATTAGGATGTCAATCATTTAACTATACATTATTTGATTTGCTTCTAGAGATTCATCATCTTTTCGCAACTTACATCTTGTGATCATGGGTGTACTGACATGTGCATAGTCTTCCATTCCAAATTTATTCAACATTTCCTTGATATATTTGGTCTTAGAAATGAATATTCATTTTCTAGATTGAGAAATATGTAACCCTATAAAGAATGACAATTCTCCAATCATGGACATCTCAAATTCTTTTTGTGTTTCTTCTGCAAACTTTTGGCTCATTCTACCAACATTATTTCCAAATATGATGTCATTTACATAAAACACAGTTATTAACAGATTTACATTGCCAGTTTTGATGTAAATATTGTTTTCTGCAACTCCTCTTTTGAAACCTTGTTGTTGTAGGTATTTGTCAAGTCTTGAATACCAAGCTCTGGGAGCTTGTTTTAGTCCATAGAGTGTTTTTTTTCAATTTGCATACATGATCTTTTTTTTTTGACAATTTAAATCCTTTTGGCTTTTCAATATATACTTCTTCTTCTAAATTTTCATTTAGAAAGGCTGACTTGACATCCATTTGATAGAATTTGAAGTTCTTGAAACACACAAATGCCAAAAACATTATGATTGCTTCTAATCTTGCAATTGGAGAAAAGGCTTCTTCAAAGTCAATACCTTCAAATTGAACATACCCTTTACAGACCAATCTTTCTGTATTTCTTACTACTTGTCCATATTCATCCAATTTGTTTCTAAGGACCCATTTGGTGCCAATAACATTATTTTCTTTTGTCCGGGGAACAATTTCTCGTGACTCATTCTTCTCAATCTGATTTAGTTCGTCTTTCATAGCATTAATCCAATGCCTATCCTCACTAGCTTATGCAAAGTTCTTGGGATCTATTTTAGATAGCAAAGAAAAGTTTAATCTTTTTCTAGTCTTAAATATTGTATATATATCACCAAGAATCTAATTTTATGGATGATGCCTTTGAATAAATATGGATGGTGTGTTTGGATATTGGTGTTCTATTTCTTCTTGTTATTTCTTTTCTTCTACCTCTTCTTCTTCCTTTTTTCATTATCTATAGATTGTCTCCTCTGGATATTTATTTGTTTATGAATTTTCCTTTTGAGGTATTGTTTCATCCACTCTTACATCAATACTATCTACAGCCTCACGTAGTATTTTTTTGTAGCATTTGTAGGCCATGCTTCCATATGCATATCCAAGAAAGATACCTTCATTTGTTCTAGAATCAAACTTGTCTAAATTATCTTCATTTCTCTTTATATAACACTTGCTCCCAAATACTTTGAAGTATTTGATTGTAGTTGGTCTACCTTTTCATAATTGATAAGGTGTCTTGTTGCTATTCACTCTAATTTGTGCTCTTTGCTTCTGTCCAAAAGGTGTTTGGTATTTTGGATTCATTCAACATTGTTCTATCCATTTCTTGTATATTTTTTTTCGTCCTTTCTACAACTTTGTTTTTCTTTGGAGTCCTTGCTGCTAAAAACTGTCTCTCGATTCCATGATTCTCAAAGAATTCATCAAATTCATAAGAGGTAAAGTCACCTCCTCTATCTGAAATTAAGCACTTGACTTTTAAATCCGTCTCATTTTCAACTAGGGATTTGAAAGATTTAAACTTCTCAAATACTTCATATTTTTCTTTAAGAAATGTAACCCATGTAATTCTTGTGTGACCATCAATAAGCATCATTAAATAACTCTCACCTTTTAAATTTTTTGTTATTGTTGTCCCATAGAGGTCTGTGTGTACAAGATCCAATGGATTTGATGTTGAGTACTCCTTTTTTTAAACTAACTCTCATCTGCTTCCCGTACTAACATGGCTTGCAAATAATGTCAGTAGTTTTTGAGATCCTTTGTATATCTCATACTTCTTGTGTCTTGTTGAGTTTTAATAGATTGTCAAAGTTTATATGACCCATCCTTCTATGCCATAAAGAAAATTTCATTTACTTGTACCATACAACATTTTTCTCCTTTGACTTCATAGAGAGTGTATACATTGCTCAGGGCTCTGTTTGCATTTGCCACTAATCTTTCTGAACCTTCTTTCCTTATCTCATATCCTTTAGAATGAAATGTGAGGTTGTGTTGACCAAAATTTGGTCACCTATATGTTCCCGCTCTTGGAATAATAAAAAAAAAAACAATATTGGAATATGGAGATTTTTGAACTATTATATGTTCATTGCATATTCATCGGTATCAGTTTCGCCATGCATTTCACGTAATCAAAATCTGAGTCTCCATGAACAAGATACACATAATTTTGTCTAGAAGTCCAATGGAGGTATTACAAGAAAAAATATGAAAATGTTCTAAGTGACATGTTCTCTCCTCCCATTTCCCTTCACCTCTACTCATTCTCTCATTTTATACTTAGTCATTTTTCCCATTATCTCATTACTTTCATATTCCCATTACCTTTTTCCACACTTAACCATTTTTGCTTATTCCTTTCCACATTCACTTTCATTACCCTTTTCCTTTATTTTCCCATTTCTTTTTATTTTCCTTTCCATTTTCATTATCCCATTTTTCCATTTCTTTCATTTTCCCCTTTTTCTTTTCCCAAATTTCACGTAATTCCTTTTATCTCTCATATATTTCATATTTTCCATATTTATTTCCATATTTCATGTGATCCATTATATACTTTCCAGGCTTAGTCTTATTTACTATGGATTACTGTGGGTTGGCAGGTTGGTGATATTTCTTAAGAGTATGTTTTATCTCCGCTACCCTCACAATGCACTTTGACTTCCGCCACCCTCATAATGCACACAACTCTTTTTACTACTCTTTACTATGCAACTCCTCCAACACTTAGCCAAATATATGACTTACCGCGGGTTCATGGATTCGCAGGTTGGGGAGGGTTGATAATATTTATTTCATATGTTATATGCAAGTCCGTCCGACTGATTCTCAAGACTTAGAACGTTTTACAACTTATTTTTACTACTATTTACCTCTCCTCTCCACTTCACCTACACTTAGAAATTTTCACACTCATTTTTTACTACGTATTACAATCAACGATGATTTCCTCACCTACCTCTGCATTCACGTAAACCTGCGAACACGCCATATTATTTTAGTAATATTTTTCCTATCCTAAGTTCTATGAGTAACATATCCAAGTGACACATGGTAGTTCAATGGATGGTGCCACATGGAAACTAATTAATGGAGACACGTGGCACCATAAAAAAAAGTGACACATGGCATGTTTTTATTGGATTACATATGATAGATTCTTATTGGAAGATTGTTGGCCTAGCGAGTGATGACATGTGACAACATTTGGTGGGTGACTCATCATTGCTGACTCGACACATTGGTGGTTGACTGGGCATGCAAAATTATTATTATATTTAACAATTTTCCAAGGGTCGAATCCTCCAAGCTCCATAATCTCATCTCTTCTTTATTTCTTGTCAAGTGTATGTTACACTTAACATTATATACCACTGAGAATATTTTATTCCCGTACATGTGGGATAATAATAATGAAGAAAATTTTAAATTCAACAAATGAGGTCGAAATTAAATTAAGGGTCCACATTTACCAATCAAACTTGATCAACAATGGCTGAGTCACGATCTTGCAAAGGCTATATCTTGAGCTCCCAGCCTCCATTTGTAGAAACATTTATACCGTTGGAAATTTATTTCAATATAGAAGATGGAGGTATAGGTTTTTCAAGTGTTGAAAGTTGATACATTTCTCTCAGAAATTAAAATATCAGTCAGCTGCATTTTTTAATGGGCATGCATGACAACTCAACTTCACAAGCTCATAGCTTGAGATCTGGGAGACGGATTTGGGAAAATTTTATATCGTTGGAAATATGAGACGATGAAGAGAACATCATAGGTGGTTTACATGATTAAAAAGTTGGTTTTCACTTCCAAAAAAATAAATTACAGTCGTCCTATTTTAATGGGAAATTAATTGTGAAAATAAAAGTTTATTTAAATTTTTTTTATTAAAAAGGGAAAAAAACAGTTGAGACGGTTCCTCTAACCGTCAATGAAGACAATAAAATGACAAAATCAAGCAAGTGAAGAAGGAATATATTGTATGAGAGACCATCATAGTAAGTTTATGATGATCACATCCTTCTTTTTCTTTATCAAGTCCTTCATCCAGTTATTCCACCTCTTTCACTAGAAAGGTCTATCTGAAGATTGATAACTCCTTTTTTTTCTTCTTACCAAGTCTTGTTGTTCTTTTACTACCCACCATATTCTTTATACAAGCTTAAATTCTTGTGTATATTATCTTAATGGTTCGCGAGAGCCCCAATCCGAGTCCTTAAGACAAACACATTTTAAATTTGAAAGAATATGTAACAGACTATATATTTTTTAGAAAGTTCAAGAGAGCTATTTCGAAAACAATCTTGATTGTACTTTGTAACCCATAATTATGAATATAAATTATTTGAGGTTGATCTATCATTATCTTTATTTGAGCTTCCCATGTTCACTCTATTAAATTTTTCGTATGCATGCATACCATATTCTTTTTTATTTTTATGTGATCATAAATCTTTAGTCAAACTATGATGGATGTGAGGAAATTTTTCTTATTTTCTTTAAATATGTGAATGTGTTGGGTTACTGGTCCTTTCTCAGGAACTTTCCTTTAAAAGAAATAAAAATAAATAAATAAAAACTTTTTCCTTTTTATTTTCTTGTAATACTTATGCGTATTTGAATTACGACAATAGACTTATGCCAAGTCCCACATTCTGAATATCTAGAATTCCAAAGAAAATATAAAGAGGATTACCACCTATATAAAAACGCAAGGGGACTTACATCCTCTTTAGGTTGTTGTTTCGGTGCTAACAGATTCGAGAGTCAACATTTTTGGCAACCATACTGGAGAACGATTTATTTTCAAGATATTTGAGGAACCATAAATCTTCATGGCTCAAATTTTCGAGAAGAAGATTCAAAAAAATGGCTTCTTATTTTAAGCATGGCTCACCTTTTTTGTAATATCAAAAAGAAACGAGAAGCACCAAATATTTGGGAGAATGAACTCCCTAGAAAATCCATTGAAAAAATTCAAAATAAAGGGTTTCATTCATGTCATAACGCTTCTTTATTAAGCCCATCAATGGCTTTACAAGACTCAACAAAAGGGAGAAATACTCAAAGAAGGAGACGATTTCATAATACCCCTTTAAATCTACCATAATTAGACATTCAAATTCCCAATATTCCTATTGAAATTTTTTCTACATTATTTGGGGATGCTTCAAAACATGCAGAGCAACACTTGATTAATTTTAAAGGTACATGTTATGATTTCAACCTCACTAAAGACAATGTTACATGTAGATTATTCCTACCAACTCTATGAGAGGATTCTCTTGAATGGTATAGTTCCTTAATGTCTAACTCCATTACTAGCTAGGATGTGTTAGAAGATTCATTTGTAGAAAAGTTCATCCCAAAGGTGCATTAATATGTTTTTGTTGATTTTTTAAATGTTGCTTCCCACCCATCCTCTCCCATATGGAAGCAAGATAATGAAATTCTCAATTTTGAAGAAGAATATAATCAAAGAGTGGATGAAATTTTTAAGTCAAGTCATGTTGTTGAAGACGAAGATGAAACTTCCAAATTACAAGAAGAAAATTTTCCACGTCCTATATACTCCATATGAAGATATTTCAAGCAACAAATTTGAGAATGAAATTGAGAAGCCTCCACCAAATATACAATAAGATTTCATCCTTGTAATAGATGATGAAACATCAAAAGAGAACTTGCAGCAAGAAGAATTGATGGAAGAAATGAATATTGAGAAGAACGATGAGCAAGATCACCTTTACAAGAAAGAAGAGTATTTTCAAGAGGTTTTTTATGAATCAAGAACCTTGGAATTGGTTGTAAATAAATAAAACGATATCAACATCTCATATACTCCATATGAGGAAGAAATTAAAGAGTTTCCAACAAATATGCAAGAAGAATTCGGCTATAATAAAGAAGAATTGGCAGATGTAAACAATTTTGAGAATAAAAAAGATAGTCTTTGCATAGAAGAAGAACATCACCAAGACTTCACCAATGAAACGATAATATTGAATGTGGAAAAATAAGAAAAAGAGAATGTTTTCAAGAAAGAAATTTCTCATTTGATTGAAGATAACAACACTCTGGGGCAGCCAAGAGTAGATTATATTGAATATTGGTTCGAAAGTATTGTCAGCCTACCAACAAAAACAAGTCTTTTGCACACATTGCTCGATCCCATTGTGGTACATTTTGGGCATGCTCCTGATTTATTGGTAGCAACCCTAATATTTTTCTTACTGTTGGAGCCCATTTCAAAGGTAAATTAGATGCTCGAATGACACCATTGGAAATCTTCCTATACCTAAGGTTCCCCTTTCTTTCAAGTTAGGGTAGGTAGATCATGTATGTACATATTTTGTTTCTTCAGTTCAATTTTGAATAATAAGGAAGTCAAACTTGAAGGTAACTCCATGAAATAAGAAGAATTGCAAGAATTAATTTTGAAGATGACTCCATATCCCAATGGAGAAGGTAGTTGGTCTTAATATTCCAGTATTCTCAGCAACCCATAGGGGGTCAATGTCTCGCAGTTAGAGCCAGTTTTTGACCAAAATTTGGTCACCTAGATGTTCCCACTCTTGGAATAATAAAAAAACAAAAACCGATATTGGAAGATGAATATTTTTGAACTATTGTATGTTCATTTCATATCCATTGGTATCAACTTCAACATGCATTTGACGGAATCAAAATCCGAGTCTCCATGACCAAGATACACATACTTCTGTCCAGAAGTCTAATGGAGCTATTACAAGAAGAAATATGAAATTTTTTATGAGTGACATGTTCTCTCCTCCCCTTTCCCTTCACCTATACTCATTCTCTCATTTTATACTTAGTCATTTTTCCCATTATCTTATTATTTTCATATTCTCATTACACTTTTCCACACTTAACCATTTTTCCTTATTCCTTTCCACGTTCATTTTCATTTCCATTTTCCTTTATTTTCCCATTTCTTTTTATTTTCCTTTCCATTTTCATTATCCCATTTTTCCATTTTTTTTATTTTTCCTCTTTTTCTTTTCCCAAATTTCATGTAATTCCTTTTATCTCCCATATATTTCATATTTTCCATATTTATTTACATATTTCACGTGATCCATTATATACTTTCAAGACTTAGTCTTATTTACTATGGCTTACAACGGGTTGGCGGGTTGGTGATATTTCTTAAGAGTATGTTTTATCTACACTACCCTCACAATGCACTTTGACTTCTTCCACCCTCATAATGCACACAACTCTTTTTACTACTCTTCACTATGCAACTCCTCTAACACTTAGCCAAATATATGAGTTACCACGGCTTCGCGGGTTGTTGAGGGTTGATAATATTTATTTCATATGTTATATGCAAGTCCGTCTGACCGATTTTCAAGACTTAGAACATTTTACAACTTCTTTTTACTACTATTTACCTCTCCTCTCCACTGCACCTACACTTAGAATTTTTCACACTCATTTTTTACTATGTATTACGGTCTGCGATGATTTCCCCACCTACCTTTGCATTCATGTAAACCCACGAACCCACCATATTATTTTAATAATATTTTCCCTATCCCAAGTTCTATGAGGAGCATCTCCAAGTGACACATGGCAGTTAAATGGATGGTGCCACATGGAAACTAATTAATGGAGACACGTGGCAGCGTACAAAAAGTGACACATGGCAGTTAAATGGATGGTGCCACATGGAAACTAATCAATGGAGACACGTGGTAGCATACAAAAAGTGACATATGACATGATTTTATTGGATTACATATGGCATATTATTATTGGTAGATTGTTGGCCTACCGAGTGATGACATGTGGAAACATTTGGTTGGGTGACTCATCATTGCTAACTGGGCACATTGGTGGTTGACTGGGCATGCAAAATTATTATTATATTCAACAATTTTCCAAGGGTCGAATCCTCCAAGCTCCATAATCTCCTCTCTTCTTTATTTCTTGTCAAGTGTATGTTACACTTAACATTATATGCCACTAAGACTCTTTTATTCCCGTACATATAGGATAAAAATAATGAATAAAATTTGAAATTCAACAAAGGAGGTCGAAATTAAATCAAGGGTCCACATTTACCAATCAAACTTGATCGATGGTGGTTGAGTCACGATATTTCAAAGGCTATATCTTGAGCTCCTTACCTCCGTTTGCAGCAAAAATTATACTGTTGGAAAGGCATTTCAATATAGAATATGTTGGTTTAGGGTTCAAATGTTGAAAGTTGATATATTTTCTCATAAATTAAATTATCAGTCAACTGCAGTTTTTATTGGGCCTGCGTGACAACTCAACTTCACAAGCTCATATCTTGAGATCTGAGTGATGGATTTGGGAAAATTTTATATTGTTGGAAAGATGAGATGATGAAGAGAACATTAGAGGTGGTTTACATGGTTAAAAATTTTGTTTTCACTTCCATAAAATTAAATTTAAGTCGTCCTATTTTAATGGGAAATTAATTGTGAAAATAAAAGTTTATTTAAAAAACTTTTATTAAAAAGGGAAAGAAACAGTTGAGACGGTTCCTGTAACCATCAATGAAGACAATAAAATGAAAGTATAAAGCAAGCAAAGAAGGAATATATTGTATGAGAGACCATCATAGTAATTTTATGTTGATCACATCCTTTTTTTCTTTATCAAGTTCTTCATCCAATTATTCCACCTCTTTCACTAGAAAGGTCTAACCGAAGACTGATAACTCATTTTTTTCCCTCTTAATAGCTCTTGTTGTTCTTTTGCCGCTCACCGTATTCCTTCTACAATATTAAATTCTTGTGTATATTTTTTGTATGGTTTGTGGGAGCCCCAATCCCAGTCTTTAAGAGAAACACATTTTAAATTTCAAAGAATATGTAACAGACTATATATTTTTTAGAAATTTCAAGAGAGTTATTTCAGGAACAATATTGATTGTACCTTGTAACCCAGAGTTCCAAATATAAATTATTTGAGTTTAATCTATCATTATCTTTATTTGAGTTACTCATGTTCACTCTGTTAAATTTCTCTTATGCATGTGGACCATCTTCTTTTTATTTTTATGTGATCATAAATCTTTAGTCAAATATGATGGATGTGAGAAAATTTTGCTTATTTTATTTAAATGTGTGAATGTGTGCGGTTCCTGGTCCTTTATTATGAACTTTTCTTTAAAACAAAAGAAAACATTTTCCTTTTTATTTTCTTGTAATATTTATGTTTCTTTGAATTACGACGGCAAATTTTTCCAAGTCCCACATTCTGAATATCTAGAATTCCCAAGAAAATATAAAGAGGAGTACCACCTCTATAAAACACAGGGGGATTTACACCCTTTTGAGGTTTTCATTTTGGTCGTAACAGATTCAAGCGTCAACATTTTTTGTGACCATACTAGGGAACGATTCATTTTCAATATATTTGAGGAACCAAAAATCTCCATGGCTCAAATTTTTGAGAAGAAGATTCAAGAAAATGGTTGCTTATTTTAAACATGGCTCACATTTTTTGTAATATAAAAAATAAACAAGAAGCACTGAAGATTCAAGAGAATGAACTCCCTGGAAAACCCATTGAAAAATTAAAATTGAAGGGTTTCATTCATGTCATAGCGCTTCTTTATCAAGCCCGTCAATGGCTTTGAAAGACTCAGCAAAAGGGATAAATACTCAAAGAAGGAGACGATTTCATAATACCCCTTTAAATATACCATAAGTAGACTTTCAAATGCCCAATATTCCTATTGAAATTTTTTCTACATTCTTTGGGGATTCTTCAAAAGATGCAGAGAAATACTTGATTAATTTAAAGGTACATGTTATGATTTTAACCTCACTGAAGACAATGTTACATGTATATTATTTCTACAAACTCTACGAGAGGATGCTCTTGAATGGTATATTTCATTAATCTCTAACTCCATTACTAGCTGGGATGTGTTAGAAGATTCATTTGTAGAAAATTTCATCCCAAGGGTGCATTCATATGTTTTTGTCGATGTTTTAAATGTTGTTGCCCACCCATCCTCTCCCATATGGAAGCAAGATAACGAAATGCCCAATTTGGAAGAAGAATATAATCAAAGAGTGGATCAAATTTTTAAGTCAAGTCATGTTGTTGAAGAGGAAGATGAAACTTCCAAATTACAAGAAGAAAATTTCAACCTCCTATATAATCCATATGCAGATATTTCAAGCAACAAATTTGAGAATGAAATTGAAAAGCCTCCACCAAATATACAAGAATATTTCATCCTTGTAATAGATGATGAAACATCAAAAGAGAACTTGCAGCAAGAAGAATTGATGGAATAAATGAATCGTGAGAAGAACAATGAGCAATATCACCTTTACAAGAAAGAAGAGTCTTTTCAAGATATTTTTGATGAATCAAGAACCTTGGAAGTGGTTGTAAATAAATAAAAGGATATCAACATCTCATATACTCCATATGAGGAAGAAATTAAAGAGTTTCCACCAAATATGCAAGAATAATTTGACCACAATAAAGAAGAATTGGCAGAAGAAAACAATTTTGAAAATAAAAAAGATATCCATTGCATAGAAGAAGAACATTGTCAAGACTTCACCAATGAAACAATAATCTTGAATGTGGAAAAAGATGAAAAATAGAATGTTTTCAAGAAAGAAATTTCTCATTTGATTGAAGATAGTAACACTCTGGGGAAACCAAGAGTAGATTATATTGAGTATTGGTTCAAAAATATTGTCAACCTACCAATGAAAACAAGTCTTCTGCACACATTGCTCGATCCCATTGTGGTACATTTTGGGCATGCTCCTGATTTATTGGTAGAAACCCTAATATTTTTCTTACTGTTGGAGCCCATTTTAAAGGTCAATTAGATATTCGAATGACCCCATTGTAAATCTGCATGTACCTAAGGTTCCCCTTTCTTTCAAGTAAGTTAGGGTAGGTAGATCATGTATGTACATATTTTGTTTCTTCAGTTCAATTTTGCATAATAAAGCAGTCAAACTTGAAGGTAACTCCATGAAATAAGAAGAATTTCAAGAATTCGTTTTGAATATGACTCCACATCCCAATGGATAAGCATAGATGATTTTAGGGGCTAAATTTCGCTCATGGGCTAATTTTCCATGGTTTTTTCAAAAATGAGATTCACTATTTTAAAAATGATTCACCCAAATTCTATAGGATAAAATTATTTTACCTTACAAATCGCCAAAATTTTATAAAAACTATATAAAATCCTTAGAAATTTGAATATTTTTACAAAAATATCGCCAAAAATTTATAGTTGGCATATGAAGGATTAGTAATATTCGCCAAGGTTTCTATATTTTAAAATAAATTTCCATCCTTAAAATCATCCCTATGGATAAGGTAGTTGGTCTTAATATTCTGGTGTTCACAACAACCCATAGGGGGTCACTATCCGACAGTTGGAGCCAGTTGTTGACCAAAATTTATTCATGGAAGATTTAGAAAACAATGCCAATTTATTCATGGAAGATTTAGAAAACAATGCCCTAAACTCCTCACCCTTCAAACCTAAATACTGGAATAGGTTTTTTGATGATACCTTTGTCATTTGGCCCCATGGTTGGGACAAATTAGATGAATTTGTGACTCGCCTTAATAAACAATCCGATCACATCAAGTTTACCATGGAGGTTGAAAATAATAATAGTCTTCCTTTTCTAGATGTCAGAGTCACAAAACGACCTGATGGATCCTTGTCCCATCAAGTTTATAGGAAGAAAACCCACACTGAACAATACCTTCATGCAGACTCCCATCATCACCCCTCCCAAAAACTAGGTGTTCTAAACACATTGGCCACCAGAGCCTTTAGAATTTCTGATGATGAACACCTAGAGGAAGAGAAAAAACACCT
>JASDQU010101249.1:325468-347462 GCA_032191745.1 Picea mariana | reverse complement strand
GTTAAATTTGACAAGCCCTAAGAAAAGATTCTACAAAAATAAACCTAGGGCGTAAAATAAAACCCTCCTAGGTGTTAATTAAAGTCTTCTTAAAAGTAAAGGGGGTAAAGTAATGAGGGAATTAAATTAAGTGAAACCCATGGCTTTTAAATGATAAAGAAGAAATAAAATTTATTAAAGTGTGGGAGGATAAAAGCTAGGAATTTAAAAATATATTGAAAAGGTTAAAAACCGCTTTTATCTTTTGGGTTCAAAAATAGAAAGAACAAGAGACAATGAAATAATAGAATAAAAAAGAATTAATTTAAGGAGTAATTTAAGGAGTAATTTAAAGAGTGATTAAGGAGTAATTTAAGGAGAAATTTAAGGAGTGATTAAGGAGTAATTTAAGGAGAAATTTAAGGGGTGATTAAGGAGTAATTTAAGGAGTGATTTTTGAGGAAGTGAGGGAATTGAGTCTTTTAAATATTAAAAAGAAATTAATTTTGGAGAACCATAGGGATGAGTGACACTTGGACGGCGGAGAACGTTTAGAGGGTTGTCATTAAAATTAATTAATAAATGATTTATGAATTAGGTCAGTCTCAAAATTCTATAAAAGGAGGGGAAAGGAAGGAAGAAAGGAGAAGGGTTAGTGTAACGTTACGCTACCGAATTGTGGCTTGACGGGTTGCTGGTGAGGAGTTGGGTATATCTCAGCTGTGTTGGAGTGGTAGCTCAGCCGTGGAGGCGAGCTGAGACGCTAGTCTATCGCTGGTTCTTGTGTGGCCCCTTTGCGGCTCGGGGGGCTAAGGGGGAAGCAGAGTACCCCTAGCATTGGCTGGGAGGTACCGGTGAGCTTTCCTTGGTCGGCAAGCAGAAGCGGCACGGAGCGAGAGAAGCGGCAAGGAGAGCGGACACGGCACGGAGCGCGGGACATCTTCCGAAGCGGGCGAGTGGCAACGGTATGATTTTAATTATGGCGAAATTGTTTATAAATGGTTAGTGTTAATATGCTTATGATGTCTTGTTGAAAAACTTGTTCCCAGCAATTTGTTTATAAATGGTTAGCATTAAATTGGTTCTGGTGATTCGTCTTATTTAAATGGTTACTGAACAAAAATTTGTTTATCTCTGGAATACCTCCGTCAATTTATTTTTACTCCTGGTAATTGCTTACCTTCTGGCATTCGTTTTGGCCTGGCAGTCCTTTTTATCTGGGCCGTTCGATTAGTTCTGGCAATGCGTTTGGGGTCTACGTTTCACATGGTTGAATGAGATGGGTTTTACATTGTGTTGGGGTGTTTTAAAGGGCTTTTCTTGTATTTATTGGCAGTTACCTCTGTGTGTCTGGGTCTGCGCTCAACTCAGAATTGAGCATCTTTATTTCGTTGATTGCTGTGGTGTTGAGTGTTGTGCAAACTGTTATCAGGAGTGGTCGCAACAGTTACATTGGGCGTTACATTTTTATACAGTGAGCGTTGTTCGGTGGGCGTTCTCTTCCAGACGGAGTCTCCTTACATTTCGCTTTATTTGTTTCGGCCTGCTTTTAAATGACTGCGTCTTGCATTGCATTTCGTTCATTGTTTTGTCTGCGTGTTATTGGGGAATACCAGCCCAATGTAAATCCGAATGCCAACCCGAGACCCTTTACCTTCGTTTTACTTCTGTGTTTTTTGATTTTTTTACCTCTGCGCATGAGCTGTGAGCCTCTGCGTGTTAGTGGAGGTTGTCCACACGGTTCCCAGCCATCAAATGTTGTTCTGGTTGTAGGAAACCCCGGCGCCTTACCCTCAGAGCACGGCGTTCTGATCGTGATTACTCCTCCACCTTTGAGTGGTTTCCTGCGAAACTTCTGACCTTGGCAATTCACTGTAAACTGATCTTTGGCGCTGGCAATTTCATTGAAGGTTAATTCTGCACCATGCATCCCTGGCAATTTCGTTTGTTTTTGACCCAAAATTTCTGATCCATTTCTGGCAATTTCGAATGTTGTTTTTGTTCATTGATCCCGAAGGTCTTAAAAACGATGGCTTTCCATTTGTCTTTCCATCCTGGCGTCCTGTCAAACATTGGCATCTCGTTTCCATCATGGCTGCATTTACGCTGAGTACCATGATAGTCGGACCCTGTCTTCGAAACTTGCCCTCTGGAAAAAGGGTCTGTTCTCCCTTCCTGAATCCCGACAGTCAATTTCGCCTTTCACGAAGGACCCTGAACTTCGGATACTCTAATCAGATGTCCACGCACTGAGAGCTAACGAAACGGAGTGGTGTCCGGTTTCTGCGGTCTTAGTGATGACTTGTCTATTTTTAAAACTGATCCTTATAATACTGGACAAGTAATACATTCACGTGCATGCAAACGGTTAGCACAACGTAATGGGTGGGTGACAGAACGACGGTTTCTGCTCTCCGTGAGGGCCTAGTAAGCGTTTGTGATTTAGGCATGGATCAGCCTTGGCGCTGTAACGCGGCCTTTTTGTTTTTAGAATGGCAATATTAAATTGCTAGCTGTAAGGTGCAAATTAAAAGGTAGCGTATTTACTGTTATGGAAAACTGGGCGGTCGTGGCTTGCGGATTATTGATGGCGTGGAATTATTTGCATGAAAGTAACGATTAGTATTGTTATATCCCCTTTTTTTTAATTAATTACATATTGCTACATCCTTTAAGTAACGATTATTACGGTCATATCCTTTTATAAATCCCTACTGTTATATCCTTTTATAAAATTGCATATTGTTATATCCTTAAAGAAATTGCATGGAAGTAATGATTAGTAATGTTATATCCTGTATATGATTATTATGGTTATACTCTTTTATATTAGTTACATCCTTTTATAAGTGCATCATAATTGCATGAAGGTAATGATTGCATGAGAATAAGGATAGTTGTTATATCCAATAATGCTTTTTAACTTTGCCATTTAAATCTTATTACTTTAGATTGCCTTTTAATTTATGGTGTATATTGTAAATCCAATTGATGATTCCTATAATCATGACTCTGCTTCCATGTAGTGACCTCTTAATTAATTGCTAACTTTAGTTATTGTTATTTTAATATGGATAGTTGTCATATCCAATAATGCTTTTTAACTGTTGTCATTTAAATTTTATTATTTTAGATTGCCATTTAAATTCTGATGTATGTTGAAATTTTCAATTGATATTACCTATAATATGATGTCACCTTGGGTGCATTACTATTGGACCTTAGCGAAGGATTTTATCTTGTAAGGTCATTATGAATTTATTGGTTGTAGCATATAAGAGGTACGATCATTGTAGGATCATGGTCCAGTTGTGACATAAATAATAGGTGGTTATTGGCTCATGACAGAGTTATTGTAAGTTTTTATTATTGTAATAACATAGGTGGTGAAATAACCTGGATTCACGTACCACAATTTACTCCAAGTTAGTAATTAGGGGTGGTTGTTCGTTTAGATAATGTTGAATTCGGGTTCAGTTGTCGGAGTCCTCGTGTCACGCATCTTCTCTAAGGAGCGCAATTGTTCTCTTATGTATGTTGTACTTGATTATGGTCAGTTTTACTTTTGTCGCTATGTTTGCGCTGGGCACCTTATGCCTATGGTCGTATATTGTTTGCAATTACTTGTCGTGTGCCTTTAGTCTTTTTGTGATGAACATCATGGTTGCATCTTGTCGGTTGTCCAGGGCGTCGCACAGTTAGGTGTGTTGTTACTTCTACACGCACGCACACACCTTAACAAAAAAATAAATAAATAAATTTGCACCTGTTACTAGAATGGTTGTCGTAACGAGGAAGGTCGTTACACTACATGTAGACTACATCAAATGTACCAACTAAATCATCATCAATATCGATCATACAAATGTCAATCAACTATCCAACATCTCTGGACCTCTCCAAGGGTCGACATCAATCTACAAGGGTTGAAATCAATCTCCAATATCACTCTCCAAGGGTTGAAATCAATGACAACCAACTGTCCAAACCAACTATCCAACAAACAAAGGCCAAATAATGCTTGCAAGGAACATCCAATAGCATGGAAAGTATGATACTCAAGTTCTAATGATAAGTGCAATATTCAATTGATTTCACAATAGCTAGGACATTGCAAATCTCAACCACTTATCATAATACAACATACATTTGTGATGAATATAACAACAACAACAACAACGTTAAACTATCATAGCATCCATGTTCTACTATTGTAGCAAGCATCTGGTGTATGATTTAGTTTCAAGCATTTAAATGCAGTGCACGTGTATGACATAATTGCAATGTTTAAATCAAACAAAGAGGTTATACCAACTCGACCACAAATTTCACCTTAAGTGAGAGTGTTTAAGCACATATACGTAGATTGGATCAAATTAGTGCAAATGCACCATTTTCATGTTCATTTTCAACACAATACAAGTGTGCTATGAATGGAACGACCAACAATCATGACCCACTGGTATAATCCAGACGTACCAAGTTTCCAGTGCACAGTTTCTAGGATGACAAATGCAAAATATTTATATCACTTAATGAAAAATCGATTGATGATATATTAACTATGTGTGATCAATGTTTAAGCACAATTAGGGTTTTAATCATAGAAGATATACCAAGCAATCAAATACTCATACCGATACTTGCATTACTTATTAGATCTAAAATCAATGTCACGGTTTATCATTTACTCATTGTTCACTATTATGTTATTCTCAAATCAAACTCTACCAATGAAATGTATACCCACAACAAACTCTGAAAAGAAGACAAATCTCAGAGATAGGATATTTAAATACTGTGAGGATAGGATACTAAACTTTGGATTGGTTTTAGGCACTTAGAATGAGGGAACAAAATTATCATTGAATGTAGGGTTAATCCCCCCCCAAAAAAGGCTCGCATGATCAACAACTTGAATTTAACAAAAGCGTGCAATATCTGAATGAAAACCTAACTATAATATCAATCCACAAAATCGGAGCTAAGACAACAAAGGACATGGAACAAAGCAATGAATCTATGAGTCATTGTTGGTGATCTATGATGATGAGAGATAGGACAAACTAAAGGTGAAATGATACATGACAACGATGCCCTAAAAGATATGTCATAAGAAAATATGAGCTCGTTGTTTACTATGTAGTTTAAACCAGTTATAGTCAACAAAGAGTAGGTAATGATTGAAGGAGGAATGCAAGCATTAGAGCATGTGTTGATAGTTGAGGTGATCTGGAACAACCAATATTTGTAACATCCCTATGAAATGGATGTATATAGTTCTTACCTCTGCAACTTTTCTAAATCAACCAGAATGCAGATTTGCCCAAGAAACTGATGACGGGGCTATAACATATGAAGGAACTGACGTGTAATACAGAACAACAACCCTAGGGTTTGAATAGATATTGATATATAACACAGAGAACACTTCAAACCCTCCATGACTGGAAAATATGGCTTACTGAAGTGTAGAGATCAAATAAAATATAAAAGGAAAGAAACCAGTGCCTTAGAGGGCGATGGGGTCACCACTTCACCTTAATGTGAAGCTCAGAGTTTAAGAAAGTAATGTTGAGAGAAGGATTTCCCCTCAAGCACCACCTAGGGCTTGAAGGAAATCTTCAAGGTTGGAAGGGAGGATTGATCAGTGAGGAGTCTTTACCGATGATAGTTAAGGTGAACTTGTCACACACCCAACCCCCTAAGTATCCTTTTAAGGGACGGGGCATAAAAATTTCACTTTTCTCAATCACCTCGAATCCCTGTAACTATGATTCCATTGTCTTCGATTCAATGAGGGTTTTCCAACGACTATAAATTTGTCAAGATCCGAGTTCTAGATCAAAGTTCATGGTCTTTCAAAGTTCTTTATGCCTCCATCGACTGGAGTCACTCACCGCCATGTGGCACCCACATGGCTCCCTGTCACCCGACACACCACCTCATCATAGCATACAAATACTTTCCCAACCAGAGGTTGACGCTTGTCTAGCTCTTATAGGCCTATTAAATTGATTAATCATTTATTATCATGATAAAATCCTGCTCTTTACTAATCATTTAATCATTTATTAAATCCCTATTAGGGATAATTAATCCTCATTAAAATTAATTAACCCTGTAAATTCCATTTTTACTTGGCCTAAATTACCGATCCAGTTAAACCAAGGATTACTTCCCTTTCACCTTGGTAATACCACATTTCAGGGTGAATTTAGTGTTAATTATTATATTAGTACTTTGTAATATTAACTCATAATCTAATCATGTTGCTAAATAGTCTTTTTAATTACTTATATTATAATATAATCATAATGAGATTATTCTATAATATAATTAAATATATTAAATGACACTTAGGATTATTAGTAGTAATTAATACATAAATCCATGGACTTCACGTGATTACTCTCCGTACTCATATGGACAATACCTAGAAACCCCTGAATGTCGAAGTTCCAGAGAAGGTCCCACTTATATTATACCTTTATGCAAATGCAATTAATTATATTACCATATAATATAATTAATTGCATTTAATATTTATTATAACATTGGAATACAAGAAGTAGGTTCGGGCCTTCGGCCAGTTTTGCTCATATACTCTATCATCCCAAACATCCTGAAATCTTGAAGCCCCGAACTCCTGGAGCCCCGCTACCGGAGTCTCGAAGTATCGAAGGTTCACACTTATATGTGTTACACATTAAATATTAAATTTAAAAAGGGAAAAGGATTTGCCTCATCCACGTGCAAATATTTTTATAATAAACTTTTTATTATTATAATATTTTTATTGGAAAATGTCTCCTTGAGAATTGCATCAAGGTTTAATAAATCCCCACTATTGTATTTTAATATTTGAATGAGGGAGAAACTTCGGGTCAACTACTTCAGCTCTTTAACACACTCTCCATTCCTCAAACCTCCCGAAGCCCCGAAGTGGTCCCACACACATGGGTTATAAAATGTATATAATATAATTATTTGAAAAAGGTTGACCTCGTCCATGTAAGGATTTTATAATATTATGATATATTATAATACCATAAGGCCATTAAATTGTGTACTTAATAATTATGATTTTTCCATTAAATGCTTTCCTAAGGAGACTCGGGGTGAGAATCCTTCGGGAGTTATCACAACGTTGTCACTTCAACATCTCGAAGCTCTGAAGTCCCGAAGTTTCGAACTCCCACGTGCATACACTACACATTAAATAATAATTTAAAAGGAAAAAAGGGGTTTGTCTCATTCATGTGATTATTGTAATATATTAATTTACAATAAACCCCATCAAAATTCGTACCCAAGTTTTTCTTTTTATAAATTTTCAATATATATATATAACAAATTCACATGTCCATCATTCCTTATGCCCGAAGTCCCAAATAATTTCAAAATTATTACAAGGTTGACCATGGGAGGATTAATCTTGTTTAGTAGGTAATCCTTCGGTGTTTGGGTCATTCTCCAATTCACTCTCCACTTCAAACCTCCAGAGTCTCGAAGCCCTGAAGCTCTGAAGTTCTGAAGTGCGTTAAAAAATGATCATAGCGACCAATTATGGGTTTATTAACACACACACACACACACACATATATTATTGTTTCCTTGCAGACTTTTAAAATAGTAAAATAAAATCATATTCACGAGGGAATTTTCTCCATTTAAAACATGGTTTATAATTTCCCTTCCTCACTGGTAAAGGAGTAAACTTTCTCCTTCTTACCGAGGTTTACTTTACTTACCTAGATTTAAGGAAATTAGTCCTAAGACAAGAATTTCCTCCAAAGTAAAATTTGGTATTTCTACCAGGGTTTACTGCCCACCAAAATTAAGGGGATCCCTCCCAAATTTATAGGAATTTTAACACAAGTTTAGCATAATTGTTTATTAATGCTCAAATAAAGTTTTTGGAGCTTTTGTATTTTAAAAATTTTAGGAAATTCCTCATTTATAATGAATTTTAATGTTTAATAACATTTGGAATATTTCCTTAAAGCCCCAAATACAATTCCGAAGTCTTAGGCAAAAGGTTTATCTCTTTCTTTTATAAATTTAAGTAGAGGTTATAGTTGTTTTGTCCATTATCATTAGAAACCAAAGATGGGTTGTAAATGTAGATCAACCTCAACAATTATACCCAAAATTACTCTTTTAGAACAAAAACAACTAAGAAGTAAGGAGATAGGTTAAAATAGTATTTAACTGAAAGTTTACTCATAAATTCATCTAAGTTCTTGAACTGATTTAACAAAGGCTAAAAGGAAAAAGACAGTCTTTAGGTGTTTACCAATTTATGATGAGCTAAGAAATTATATCATCAAGTCCATATAAGCATTGTTACTTGGAATGCCATATGAAGCAAATTGAGAACCACATCATAATGCATCTATCATCTGAGGAGTGGGGATGAAAGTGAGCTACACCATAACTAAGCTAGCACGATCAAGAATATGATGGAGATCAATGAAGAATTTTGTTTGGATCCGACAAAGATGAACATGACACCTAATGCAACCAACAACATGACACACTTGTTAGGGTATCCAAAAGTGTCATCCCTAGAGGGGGGAAAATCCAAATTATGAATCTTTATCGCCTGCATGAACCATAGAAACAACAACTAAGCATATTTCTATGTAGTTTGTATGGACTTAAGTCGAGTTACCAAATCTTGATCAGCTTTCCTCAAAATTGAAGCATCATGTTACATTGGATACACAAAAAGAACTTCGTATTTATAAGTTGTTCCCATTGACTCACTAGACCACAAATACTTCTTGGTGGACCAGGGCCCTTATGGGGCCCGAGACAAATAATAACATTAAAATAATAATTTATACATAAAAACTTTAATACCTTTATTAAATCACTAATAACTCTACCCACACTAGATTCAATAAAAAAACTCGATTACCTTTTTTAAATCACCAATACCTCTACCCACACTAGATTCAAATCTAGAGGGGGTTAGGGTATGTATACCTCCATAGACTTTAGCACTCAAACGGTTGCATGAAGGGGGTCCCTTGTGCCACAAAAAAGAGGGTCTCATACACCAATTTGGTGTCTTACTTGCTTGTGACCTTAAAATTAGATTATTACTATTTATAAAAATCTATGAATGCTTTGAATAAGATGGATAAGGTTGTAAAGGTATAAATACATATCGATTGATGAAGGGTGTGATTGTTTCTGAAAACACTATTAAAATTTAGGGTTCTCCCTAAACATGTCAAATCAAAGCCCATACTATAGGCTTCTCCCATGGATGTGAATATACTGGAAGCAATCTCTCGTATATGGCCATACCATAGGAATCTAGCACGAATTTTATTTATGGATCTACTAGACTTGTTGCGTGAACCCGTTAGTGCAACAAAGTGATAACTCATTAACCATGCAACCACCATACAAACTATAACACACCCACGACGATGAATAAAAATTTTCGCTTTTCTTAAAGGACAAAATCTCAAATTCTAAAGCCAAACAATTATCTAAGACTTGATGGTCTTGTTTTATAATTAAACGCGGAACCTTTTGGTTTCTTGGCATAGGTTTAACAGTACACTCAACCTTCCCTTTCGCCCTGGTGTGAAAACTCAGAGTGTCGGGTGTTAGCTCCTTTTGTGACTCGGTCTACTCGATCAAGTTCCAGACGCAATATTATTTCACGTGGTCATGGGTTGTGACCGCTCGCCTACCCAAAAGGCATTTTGGGACATCGCATGTCGTGTATTCTACATGTGAGTTACCCCAACTTTCCCAACCTCTGAAATCTGATAGGGGCCAAGTGCATGCTAGCTCTTCCTTTATCCTCCTCCATGTGACCATTATCCGCGACCATAGGCTTAACCTAAACGGCACGTCATTTCGTGACTCTGGGACTTTCAATGCAAGGCACCCCAACTCCTCCAACTCCTGAGCTCTGAAGGGGCTTAACGACTGTTAGCTCCCTCCTTTGGCCTCTGTCCATGTGACCATTCACTATGACCCGAGGGCCTAACTCCAAAGCGCGTCGAAACTTCGTGTATCGCGAGTTCTCACGACTTCCTTCTTTGACTTTTCTACCCTACGAGTCAGCGAAATGTTGAGCTCTCGCCACTTGTCCTCCTTGATGGACGACCATGATCAAATCACGATTTCACCCATCGTGAGTTCAAACAGTTATGCTCTTTGACCTTCTTGCTCTGCAAGTCAGCGAAATGCTGGGATATTTCCACGTGTCCTCCTTGATGGATGACCATGATCAAATCACGATTTCGCCCATCATGAGTTCGAACAGTTATGCTCTTTGACCTTCTTGCTCTGAGAGTCAATGAAATGTTAGGATCTCACCACGTTTCCTCCTATGCTCACTTCTCGTTGTCTGGACATGGATTTCGACGGTCCAGATATTCTCCTATGCAACTGGGTCCTTAGGGAATTTCAAATTCCCATGTACATCTTGCGTTAATACGTTCATGTCGGATCGACGGTCCACGACCTTCCTCGATCTAATGGTCCATATCACATCGCAACATCTGGTTTCGGAAGCTTAGTCGCGTCAATGTGTGACTCTCCCAATGTGGGAACTTGAGAAGACTAAAGTAGTTGAGGCGTTAACGCCTGCTCTCCTTCTTCAAATCCGGTGGTCATGATAGACCTTGGATCCTCCCGAACGGATCTCATCTATTCATATTCCAAACGAAAGGGTATTCCCTTTCGATGTCTGAATCTCACTATCCTTCCTGAGATTCGTCTATTATGAAGGATTAAGAGCGTTGCACTCTTTATCATGGACTTAACACCTAGAAGGGTCTTATACACAGCTCTTGCGCTCCTTTATCTAGTCTAGAACTTAGGTGGCTCTTAGTTCTCTGCTTGTCAGGAAGAGAGCCTATGCATGTTTGCACTACCTCTCCTGAGCTTACTAGACTCTGTCCTCGCAGTGATTATGAGATTTGACCTCCACAATCAGGGAAGTACTCACTCAACTCTAGGACAGTGATGAAATTTCCTGGGGAAAGTGATTTTAAGGAATTAAACTAGAGCCTAAGGAAAATCAAACAGATGTAAAAGTTCTCAAAGAATGAACGCATACTCTAAATTTTAATCATTCAATGTAGAAAACCATTTATAGGCATATAAAAACAAGCATGTATCCATTATTTCCAATTTAAATCTCAAGGCATAAAAACACTTATCAAAACCATAAGGCGTGATGTGATTGCAAAGAGGGGTGCTCATTTCCACCCAACCATAGTCTCAGTCACTCCCAATGGATTTATCACTGGCCACCCCTGAGCTTAGGCCACGATGCTCTAAGATTCAATCTCTTACTTCTAGCTCAACGAAAGTTAGGGATGAAGGTTACTCTCCTTATCCCCATACATGAATAGGTAAGGATAAAGGTTACTATCCTTCGCTTGTCTCTGTCTCCGTATTCGATGTGATCGGAACTCACTTGTTCACCTTAAATCCTTCATCTGACCTGAGAGATCTACTCTCGTCTCTGCACTCTTCGCAGGCCTCCCCCCATGCACACCTTGCTTCATTTCTTGCCTTCCTCAGCAAGACTATGTGGGGCTCGAATTCCCCCGTTTGTGGTCAGGTTCAGAAGCCTTATAGGTGGGTAGTTTGCCCCCATCCCCTCATTAACTCTTGAGGAGGCCTTCCCACCTACCAACCTGAAGGGAATTCATTTCTGGTCAGAGGGTTGTTCTGATATTGAGCAAATTTAAATTCAGTATAGTACTGGTTTGGTGGAGGTTAATGCAACCATTATGGGTCCCCTCCAGCATCTTTTTATTATCAATAGTGGTCTCTCTCTTAGCACTTCCTCATCACAGTAGTCATGCAATACATATTCATTTTATATTAAAATAACAGAATTTACATTCGTCGACCTTTAATTCAAAGGTCCATCAAAAAAAACATTCACACCTTTGAGTTTTCCATAGTTCCCTGACCAATATAGTTATATTTACAGACTGGGGGAAACAGGGTGTTACAATTCCCTCCCCCTTAAAGGAACGTTTTCCTCGATGTTCTATCTATCAACATGATATGTATGTGCAGAAGTAAACAAAATTGGATATGCATGTCTCATGGCATCTTCCATTTCCCACGTAGCCTCATCTAGGCCAAAGTGTTTCCACTGCACCTTGACCTGTGCAATGGTTTGGTTTCTGAGTGAGGTTTCCTTCCTGTCTAGTATGCATTGGGGTTATGGCAGGAATTCTTCCTCCGGTTCCAGCTGGATCACAAACTAGTCAATTATATGATTAGTATCATGTACATATTTCTTCAATAATGAAACATGGAAAAAATCATGTGCCTTTACAGTGGGAGGAAGTGCTATCCTATAGGCTACGGGTCCCACTCTATATAAGACTTCAAAGGGGGTACAATACCGAGGTTCTAATTTGGCATAGGCTCCCATCCTCAGAGAAATCTTCCTGGGTATAACTCGGAGATAGACATGGTCTCCGGTCTTGAACTCTCTGGAAATTATCTTTTTGTCGGCGTAATGTTTCTGTCTATCCTGAGCAATCTTCAGATTTTGTCTTATCTGAACCACTTGTTGTTCCATTTATTTTATCATGTCGGGTCCGATTGTAATTATGTCCACTGGGTTACTCCAGCTGATTGGAATCTTGCACTGTCTACCATAGAGGACTCTGAAAGGGATCATCCTCAAGGATTCTCAATAACCATTGTTGTAGGCAAACTCTACCAATGGTAGGTAGTCTTCCCACTTCTTAGGCTGATTCATTACATGCATCCTTAGCATGTATTCTACTATTTGGTTCACTCTTTCTGTCTGTCCATAAGTTTGAGGGTGATAGGTTGTGCTGAACAACAATTTAGTCTCAAAACCATCCATTAGGGATTTCCAAAAGTTTGAAGTGAATTTGGTATCTCTGTCAGATACAATTTCCTTGGGCATGCCATGCAGTATGAATATCTCCTTCATGAAGATCTTGGCAATATCTATTACCTTGCAAGTTGACTTGATAGGGATGAAATGAGCAGATTACTCAATTTGTCCACCATGACCATGATGGCATCATTTTTCTTGGTCGACTTTGGAAATTCGGTGATGAAATTCATTGAGATGGTTTCCCATTTCCATTATGGGATTGGTAGGGGTTGTAACAATCCTGTTGGGTGTCAGTGCTCTACCTTAACTTGTTGTCATTCTAGGCACTTAGCTAGATAGTTATCTATGTCGTTCTTTAACCCATGCCAATAGAATTGTTTCCTAGTGGTCGTGATCATATTCTAATATCTTGGGTGACCAGTATATGGTCTCTTATGCAATTCATCCATTATGAACCTCTTCAAGTCATCACGGTTTGGAATATACAATCTATTTATGTAAGTCATCAGGCCTCCCTCAAGCATTTGGTAGCCTTCATGCTTTAGTCCTGTAGGTTCTTGTCTTAGATATGAGGTCACAGTCTTGAAGAATGCATCTGTCTCTTGTGCATTTCTGACTCTTTCCCTGACATTCGTTTTGTAGGTGCTCACTGCTGCCAGATGAATCATTTTTATACTTCTCCTGAGGGCATCGGCCACCCTATTTTCCTTTCCTTTTATGTGTTTTATTTTGAAATCGAATTCACTTAGGAGGGCCATCCACCTAGCTTGCCTGGCGTTGAGTTTTGGTTGATCAAATAGGTACCTCAACCCACAATGGTCAGTCATAAACACAAATCTTCTTCCCAGGAGGTAGTGCCTCCACATTTTTAAAGCATGTACTATGGCAGCCAACTCTAGGTCATGGGTCACATAATTGATTTCATGTTCATTTAATTTCCAGGACGCGTAGGAAATTACACGTCCTTCTTGCATAAGGACTTCACCGAGTCCTTCCTTTTAGGCATCTGTACATACGAGGAAGTCATTATCCAGATATGCAATATTTAGCACAGGTGCATGGGTCAGGAGGTGTTTCAGCTCCTGAAATATTTCTTCGCATTTTGACATCCAAATGAATTAAATCCCCTTTTTATGAAGGGCGGTGATTGGACATCCAATCTTGGAAAACCCTTTTATGAACCTTCTATAGTATCTTGTTAATCCCATGAAGGACCTAATATCGGATACATCTTTCAGGGTAGGCCATTCCATAATGGATCTGATCTTGTCGGGGTCTACTTCCACCCCTTCCTTAGATATGACATGGCCTAAGTAATGGACTTGCTTCTGAAAGAAATCACACTTGCTAAACTTAGCATAGAGATAATGCTCTCTTAGTACTTGAAGTACGAGTCTAAGATGTTCTTTGTGCTCCTCCTTGTTCTTGGAGTAGATTAGGATATCATCAATGAAAACCAATACAAATTTGTCCAGAAATTTGTTGAGTACATTCTTCATCAAGCACATAAAGGTGGCAGGGGCATTGGTTAACCCAAACGGCACCACCACGAATTTGTAGTGACCATACCTAGTCCTGAAGGTTGTTTTGTGGATGTATTCATCCTTAATATGGACTTGATGGTAGCCAAATATTAGGTCGATCTTCAAGAAGATGGATGCATCTCCCAATTGGTCGAACAAGTCATCGATTCTTGGTAAGGGGTACTTGTTCTTTATGGTTTCCTTATTAAGTTATCTATAATCTATGCATAGTCAGAGTGTGCCATCTTTCTTTTTCACAAACAAGACGGGCGCTCCCCACGGAGATACACTGGGTCAGATGTAACCTTTGTCCATCATCTCCTTTAGTTGTAGCTTGATCTTAACAAGATCTGGCATGCTCATTCTGTATGGCATTCCAGATGTTGGTACCACTCCCAATGTAAGTTCTATCGAGAAGTCAATATCCCTTCTTGGAGGTAGACCCGGTACTTCTTCTGGGAATACGTCCTTGTATTCTCTTAATATGGGGTGGTCCTCTAGGTTTGGTTTGTCGTCCTTAATGGATTTCAACACATGTATTACATATAAGGGACACCCTTTCCTGTAGTACTTCTTCATTTGAAGGGTCGATATTTGTCTCACTGAGACAGACCTCTAAATCTCTTGGAGGGTCATCCTTCTACCTTCTTCATCTACACATTCTAAAGTTTTATGATAACAATTCATTTTAGTTTTATAAGTAGCTAACCAGTCCATACCAATCAACGGGTCATAAGATCCCAAAGGAAGTATGTTAAGGGTCGCTTGGGTGGGCAATCCACCCATGATGAATTGGCATGTTGGTACAGCCTCTGTCACCTTTCTTTTGGTCCCAGTGGCTAGTTCTACCAAACATGGTTTAACATGTCTAATTGGTTGCAGTTTACACTTATTGGCATGATGAGGGGCTACATAACTCAAATTAGAACCTGGGTCAATTAAAATAGAAATTGGATGGTTGACGATCATACCTTCCAGCTCCACTACTGAAGCTTGGTGGTCGGCTTGATTATTGTCTAGGCCTGCATAGATTTGTGGCATGATCCTAACCACATCATTGATGGTGGTAGCTTCTTGGATATTGTAGACCCCCTTACTGTTTTGTTGTCTGTGTGGGCAGTCCCTCAATCTATGATTTTCTCCAGAACCTCGTCATTTTAAGGGTTCCTTCTTTAGGTTATCGGTCTTTGTTGGGACTATCTGAAAAGGTTTATTTCCACTTTGAGAGGGGAAATTTTGTTGATATACACTTATAGCAGGAAGGCTCCCCCTAGAATATTTTCCATAGTTCTTAAATCTTGAGGAGTTAAACATTTTCTTCTAGAATCCCAAAATATTCTTCTTCTTCCAGTCCTCGTGGGGTCTTGTCTTGATCCCAAACTATTCATAACAATACTTCGCCTTCCAGATAGCTTCTTCTAGGGTCCTTGGTTCGTCGAACTCAAACATATCCTGGTAGGTCTGAGGTAACCCACTAATGAACCACTGCATTTTTTCTTTTTCATCTTTTATGTAGGGCGCATACCTTAGTAGTTCGAGGAATTTATTGACAAATTCCCCTATGGTGAGTTGTCCTAGCCGGAGTTCATAGAATTCCTTAGTTTTCCCATCCATGTATTTTTCTGATAGATATTTCTTCCTGAAGTATTTCTCAAACTGGCTCCATGACAAGTCCTTCTCATGGACTCCTTTCACATTCCTAAGGTCTTCCCACCATATGGAAGCCTTTCCATTCAGGTTGAAGATGGTTATTCGAGCCTTCAAGTTTTCAGAGTAGTCATGGACTCTGAAATACTTCTTTAAACCAAGAAGCCAAGCTTCTTCCTCTTCTCCCTTCTTAATCTCTCTGTCGAAAGAGGGTGGTTTGGATTTCTTGAACTCTTCAGGACCACGGGTTTTGGAATGCTTTCGTCTCTTTCCTTTCCTCTGAGAATGCGAGCTAGCCCTGCTACTAGAAGATCCTTCGGAGTTGTCAGCTTCCTTTCCAAAGGACTCTCCCGATGAGTGTCCCCTACCTCCAAGTTGGACCTTCTTCGCAGTGATTCTCCTAGTGGGGTCACTTATGGAGTCATGTTTTCGGGTCTCAGGTGGACTCCGACTTCTCTTCTTATGTCGTTGGTCCGCATGACTGGTTGTGGATTCGTGTTGCAGTTGTCTCTATATGTCGGAAAATCTCTGTAGCAATACCGCTTTAATTTCTATTTTTTTCTCTTATTCCTTTATCAATCTCTCGTTGTTAGCCTTGAAACTCTATAACTCAGCCTTGAGTCTCCTTACAATTTCAGCTAGATCTGGAGGGGTTTCCACCACCCTCCTTTTGTCAAATTCTTCGTCTCTATTGTGGGAGCCATCCCCCACTTCATGACACATCACCATCCTTTGGTATTGGAGTTTTCTCGTGATTTACTGATTGCTCGAGTGTTTACAAAACACTTATTGTTAGATAACCATCTATTAGTTCATGAACAATACATGGTTCAATTTCTTAAATGCATATACACAGTATAAGGTTTCATTCCTTTCTTTAATAACATTTTTAAATTAGACTTCTTAAGAAAGGGGTAAGGTAGAGTGTCATTCTTTTAGAAGTACTCCAAATAGGGTTTTTAAGTGACTCGTCCGTGAGCCGAAGCAGGTCAAGTGTTGTAACCATGCTCTGATACCATTTTGTAACACACCCACGACGGCGAATAAAATGTTTCGCTTTTATTAAAGAACATAATCTCAAATTCTGAAGCCAAACAATTCTCTAGGACTTGATGGTCTCATTTTATAATTAAACGCAGAACCTTCCGGTTTCTTGGCGCAGGTTTAAGGGCACACATGACCTTCCCTTTCACCCTGTTGTGAAAACTCAGAGTGTCAGGCGTTAGATCCTTTTGTGACTCGGTCTACTCGATCAAGTTCCAGACGCAAGATTCTCTCACATGACCATGGGCTATGACCGCCCGCCTGCCCAAAAGGCATTTCAGGACTTCGCATGTCGAGTATTCTACATGTGAGTTACCCTGACTTTCCCAACCTCTGAAATCCAACAGGGGCCAAGTGCATGCTAGCTCTTCCCTTATCCTCCTCCACGTGACCATTACCCGCAACCATAGGCTTAACCTAAACGGTGTGTAACATTTCGTGACTCCGAGACTTTTGATGCCCAACTCCTCCAACTCTCGAGCTCTAAAAGGGGCTTAATGACCGTTAGCTCCCTCCTTTGGCATCTGTCCATGTGACCATTCACTATGACTCGGGGGCCTAACTCCAAAGCATGTCGAAACTTCGCGTATCGCGATTTCTCACGACTTCCCTCTTTGACTTTTCTACCCTACGAGTCAGCGAAATGCTAAGCTCTCGCCACTTGTCCTCCTTGATGGACGACCATGATCAAATCACGATTTCACCCATCGCGAGTTCAAACAGTTATGCTCTTTGACCTTCTTGCTCTACGATTCAGCAAAATCCTGAGATCTTGCCACGTGTCCTCCTTGATGGACGACCACGATCAAATCACAATTTCACCCATCACGAGTTCAAACAGTTATGCTCTACGACCTTCTTTCTCTACGAGTCAGCAAAATGTTGAGATCTCACCATGTGTCCTCCTGTTCTCACTTCTCGTTGTTTAGATGTGGATTTCGACGATCCATACCTTCTCCTCTGCAATTGGTTCCTTAGGGAATTTCAAATTCCCACATACTCCTTGTGTTAATCCATTCACGTCGGATCGACGGTCCACGACCTTCCTCGATCTAACGGTCCAGATCGCATCACAACATCTGGTTTCGAAAGCTTAGTCATGCCAATGTGTGACTCTCCCAATGTGTGAACTTGCGAATACTGAAGTAGTCGAGGCCTTAACGCCTACTCTCCTTATTCAAATACGACATTTGTGACAGACCTTGGATCCTCCCAAGCAGAACTCATCTGTTCATCTTCCAAATGAAAGGGTATTCCCTTTCGATTCCTGAATCTCTCTATCCTTCATGATCTTTGTCAGTTATGAAGGATTAAGAACGTTGCACTCTTTCTCTTGGACTTAACACCTAGAAGGGTCTTCTGCACAGCTCTCGCACTCCTTTATCTAGTCTAGAACTTAGGTGGCTCTTAGTTCTCTACTTGCCTCGTAGAGAGCATGTGCATGTCTGTACTACCTCTCCTAAGCTTACTAGACTCCGTCCTCACAGTGATTGCGGGATTAGACCTCCGCAATCAGTAAAGTACTCACTCAACTCTAGGACAGTGATGAAATTTCCCAGGGAAAGTGCTTTTGAGGAATTAAACTACATCCTAAGGAAAATCAAACAGATGTAAAAGTTCTCAAGGAACGAACGTGTACTCTAAATTTTAATCATTCAATGCAGAAAACCATTTATAGGCATATAAAAACAATCATGCATCCATTATTTCCAATTTAAAGCTCGAGGCATAAAAACACTTATCATAACCATAAGGCGTGATCCGACTGCTGAGAGGGGTGCTTGTTTCCACCCAACCATAGGCTCAGTCACTCCCAATGGATTTATCACTTGCCACCCCCAAGCTTAGGCCACGATGATCTGAGATTCAATCTCTTACTTCTCAATGGAAGTTAGGGATGAAGGTTACTCTCCTTCACATGTCTTTGTCTCCCTATTCCCTATGATCAGAACTCACTTGTTCACCTTCAATCCTTCCTCGGACCCGAGAGCTCTACTCCCATCTCTACACTCTTTGCAAGCCTCCCCCCGCGCACACCCCGCTTCCTTTCTTGCCTTCCTCAACAAGATTGTGTGGGGCTCAAATTCCCTCATCTGTGGTCAGGTCTGGAAGCCTTACAGATGGGAAGTCTTCCCCCATCCCCTCATTAACTCTTGAGGAGGCCTTTCCACCTACCAACCTGACGGGAATTCATTTCTGGTCAGAGGGTTGTTCTGATCTTGAGAAAATTTAAATCTAGTATGGTACTGGTTCGATGGAGGTTAATGCAACCATTCTGAGTTCCCTCCACCACCTTTTCATTAGAAATCATGGTCTCTCTCTTAGCACATCCCCTTCACAACGATCATGCAATACATATTCATTTTCTATTAAAATAACAGAATTTACATTCGTCGATTTTTTATTCAAAGGTCTGTCAAAACAAACATTCACACCTTTGAGTTTTCCATAGTTCCCTGACCAATATAGTTATATTTACAGACTGAGGGAAACAAGATGTTACACAAACTATAAAACAATTTTGGGAGAAGAAACTTATCCCAATGGAACTACCACACATAACGCTAAGGAAAAGAGCTCAGGCAACGAAGGTGGTAAAAACACTAACATCAGTGGAAGCACCACCTACAAAATAATATGTTGAAAAGAGAAAATGTGCAAGGAACAAAATAAGATTTCAGGGACCCTACAAATTTCATGTGACACCCTATTTCCCCATTTTGTAAATATAATTATAAATGGCCAAAAGACTATGGCAAATTTTATATGTGTGAATATTGATTCGATGGACCTTTGTTTGAAAGGTAAACAAATGTGAACCTAATTATTAACTAAGAAAATGGACAAGTGTTGCATGACTAATGGAAGGGGGGTGTACTTAGAAAGAACATGAATTTTATACGATGAGAGGGTGAAGGGGACCAGGAATGGTTGTGTTAACCTTCACCAAACCAGCCCTTACTGGATTTAATTGCTCAGGACCAGAACCATCCTCTGACCCAGACATGAATTACAGTCAGGCTGGTGGGTGGGAAGACCTCCTCAAGATTTAATGAGGGATGGGGTGTGTAAGCACTCATATGTAAGGATTCCAGACTTGACCACTGACTGGGAATTTGGGCCACATGCGACCCTGCTGAAAGAGGCGAGAAGGGAAGGTGTGGTGAGCAGGGGGGAAGAACACACCTGCGAAGAGTGCAGAGACGAGAAGTGAATCTCGGGGATTCAAGGAAGAATGGGAAAACTAAGCCTTATGGGCACTGGAAACGACAAAGAAGGTTATGATACAAGTTAATAAACGCGGTTAGTCCTCCTTGCTTGGTATCGTGTAAACCATTGCTAGGATCCTGCGGGAAGAGGAGTGTAACCTTTGTCCCTATTGTGGTTGAGCGAGAAGAAAAGGTTGTGTTGCAAAGCATCTTGGTCTAGCTTGGGGTGGCCAGTGGTAAATCCATTTGGAGTGACTGAGCCTACGGTTGGGTGGAAACGAGCACCCCTTCCAGTAGTCGCTTCACGTTGTCTGATTCTGATAAGTCTTTCTTGGCCTTAATTGTTGAGTTAGAATGATGAATGATTTCTTGGTTTTTACACATCTATATATATATACTTCCCACTGATGCATTGTATGCCCAGCTTCACTTTGGAGGGCTTCCCGGGCATAGGTTGTAAAATGGTCGAGATAGCAAATGTCGTGTAGACCATAAACCACCCGTCTGAAGAGAATACTCTCCCCTGACCCCCCGTGCCGTGTGAATTTCCAGACCCAAGTCCCTAACCCATTTAGGGTGAGAACTCAGGAAAATAATGATAGGAAAATATCGAAAGGAAAGAGGTTTTCCTTGTCCGAAGGACGAACGGACGAGATCCGTCCAGAAGGAGCCAAGGATTGTCATGGTCATTGGTTGTGGGAAAGTGCATGAAGTTTAACCCTTTGAAAGTGCACAGGAGAGTGGAATTTTGTGAAGTCCTAAAGTTTCGGAGTTTATCGGAACCATCCATTGAAAGGGGACACGTGATGAGGGTTCATCATTTCGCTAACTCGCAGGAGAGAAAGGTCAAAGGGGAGAATCATGAAAACTCTCAAGGCCTAAGTTTGTGATTTGATAGTGGTCGTTGGACCCAGAGGACCATGAGTCGTTGATTTGGTGCTCCGAAATATCGGTATTTCGGGAGAACGGAGGTGAATCATATCAGGAGTTATGATATGTGAAATATCGACGCGATCTGGACTGTTAGATCGTGGAAGAATCTATATTGTTGATTTGTGGTGAGGAGATATCAGCATTTCAGATATTGGGGGAAGGGAGGTGAGTGACCCTCCAACTTCACAAAACACGAAGTCTCGATAAGCACTTGAGGTTGAGCCTCGGGTCACAGGCAGTGGTCATTATTATCGCTCAGTTTGTAGGATAGGTTTAGTAGTTTGGAAGTAAGACTCAAACTGGCATAACAGGAGCTTCCCCACCCACTGTCACCTCGATGGGGAGCTCTTTCTATTTAGGGTGGCCAATCCCAAGGGAGACGTCCCTAGTAATCTAGGGTGCTGAAAAGGAAAAGATCAAGGATTCAAGGTTCAAAAGGTCAAAGTAGGTTTTCCCCCTTCACAGATCACTTGCCAAAAGAGATAGTCAAGGATGAAGGTATTCCACTGAAAAGGGCACCTGTTTGCGAGACAAGGAAAATAAAACTAAAACGTGCAAGCAGTGGTTAGTACTTCAATTGCTAATGACTATCTTTAATATATATATATCTATTTAGGGTGGCCAATCCCAAGGGAGACGTCCCTAGTAATCTAGGGTGCTGAAAAGGAAAAGATCAAGGATTCAAGGTTCAAAAGGTCAAAGTAGGTTTTCCCCCTTCACAGATCACTTGCCAAAAGAGATAGTCAAGGATGAAGGTATTCCACTGAAAAGGGCACCTGTTT
>JASDQU010101249.1:207768-291157 GCA_032191745.1 Picea mariana | reverse complement strand
TCCTCGATTGATGACGCCTTCAGGAAACTCGTCAACACCCAAGGTAAGAAACCTTCTCAGTCTGATATCCCAAAATTCATCAAGAAACTTGACACGATCCCGGAAATAGTTTTGCCGGAAGACCAGCCCATCAAGATTGCCCTGGATTTAGCTGATAGGGGCTTAGTCATCCAATTTATGGGGTTATGGCCATCAAAAAAGACAATGGACGACTAGATCCAGCGAAACTGGAGGCCCCAACTGCAACAAAGCTTAACCTGCTACCCCGTGGGAAGGGGCTTCTTTATTTTTGAATTCATTTAGAAAGAAGATCATGATCTGATATTCAGGAGTGGGCCCAATTTCATGGGCACCCAAGGCCTATATCTAAATAGATGGATGCCCGACTTTGATCCTTCTGTTGATGTTCCAAAAGAGGTCCTGGTCTGGGTTCATCTCCCAAATCTCCCGGTTCACTGCTGGAGCTTCCAATCCCTGCAAATAATCGAAAACGGGCTCAGGAGATTCATAGATAAATCCAAAAACAAAGGACAATACACTTGTGCCAGAATATGTGTAGAAGTCGACCTCGAAGTTGGGCTCCTAGAAGCAGTAAAACTCACTGTAGGAACCTGGCATCATTACCAAAAGCTAGATTATGAACACTTGTCGTTCAAGTGTAGGAATTTCCATGAACATGGCCACTTCCAAAAGAATTGTCCTAAAACTCAGCCTACAGTGAAAGAAGATGAGGAAGGTTGGCAGAAGGTAAAGAAGGGCAAGGCAGCAAAGCCAAAAGAGAAAAAATCTCAATATCCAGAAAAGCAAAACCACTCAAGACCAGAAGTCAAGGAAGGACCAACAAAATCAACCGAAGCAACAGAACCTCAACTCCATGACCCTTTGACATCTGAAACCCCTGAATCGATACCTGAACAACAATTTCAAAAAACTCTGCTAAACCACAGGATGAACACATCAGTCTCAGCACGGAATTTGGAGGAGAATTGGATGGAGGAACTTTTGAATCAAGTAGCTCTCATGGAACTCCAGAAAGGCCATCGAGAGGAAGGAAACTTGAGAAAAAGAAAAGAGAAGAAAAATCCTACCGGGACGTAGCGCAAGGAGCACAACACACCATTCCTGAAATGATGAGCACCAAATCCACAAGGAAACAAGGAAAGGCCCCGAAAGGAGTCACCACCCTCCAAATCATTAAGTAATGCAGTATGTCTCATGGAATTGTAGAGGTCTCGGAAGAAAATTAAAAGAAGAAGCCCTGAGAGATATAGTCTGAATGACAAAACCCGAGATTCTCCTAATCCAGGAGACTAAACTGGAGGAAGCTGACCTTCTCCACGCAAGATATTCATTCTGGAAAAAAGGTCATGGAAAATTCATAAGTGCAAGAGGAGCCTCTGGAGGTATAGACACCTTATGGGACAACTCTAAACTAGATCTGATCAATGAAGAAAGCAACACTCACTGGATCTACACCAAACTGCTCCATAAAGAATCAATACATCAGGTAAGTCTGTTTAACCTCTACGTCCCAGTCGTTATGTTAGAAAAGAAGACCTGTTGGGATTCTCTAAAGATTTCTCTTAATGCACATAACACTGAAAATTTAATAATCGTCGGAGATCTCAATGTGACCCTCTCATCCACGGAAAAAAAAAGGGGGCTTTCCGATCCGCGATCCAGCAAGAGAATGGGTGGAAGATCTTATGATTGATTGGGATCTGGAGGATGTCAAGCCAGACCAGGGAAAATATACTTCGTCCTACAAATGGGTTGGCCTAGGACATATTGCAACCCGACTGGATAGATTCCTGGTCCAATCCTCCTTCCTGACTTTCGGTCTCATGGAAAGATCAAAAATCCTTCCGAATTACACCTCTGATCATAAACCCATCCTCCTCTCTCTCGACCCTAGGGAAAATTTGGGCCCTATCCCTTTCTGTTTCAGCCCCCTTTGGAAAAATCAAGAAGGTTTCTAGGAAGTCGTCCCTGAGTCCTGGCAAAGACAGACGTTATGCTCCCCTTTCTTCATTTGGGAAGAAAAGCTCTGTAGATTAAAAAAGGACCTCAAAGCTTGGGCAAATAACTTTATCTCTTCTTCCACAGAAAAAATTTGCACTCAAATCGCCCTGGACCACCTCCAAAAGGCCTCTGAAGACACCCCACAAACCTAGGAATCTATATCCCAAGAGGCCGACCTCCAAAAATCCCTCCACAAAGCCTACAGAACCAAAGAAGAGTACTAGAGAATGAAATCAAGAAATCTCTGGCTCCAAGCTGGGGATAAAAATACATCCTATTTTCACAAGCAAGCAAAATCTCAGAAGAATTTCAATTCGGTTACTCAAATTAATTTCCAAGTTCAAGTCATCCAAGATTTTGAAGGAATAAAGAGAGTCGCGCACTCCTATTTTAAAGATCTGTTCACCGCCGTGGAAGTTGAATCTTTAGATCCTACGAGCTACCCTTTATCAACGGTTCTGAAGCTAGTAAGGATTGAGGAGAATAAAAAGTTGACACCTCCAATAATCATGCAAGAGATAAGAAGATCCCTAAACCAAATGGATCCAGACAAAGCCCCTGGTCCAGATGGGTTCACCACTCGGTTCTACACCTCCTACTGGCCTATTATTCAGAAAGACCTACTCAGAATGGTCAAGAAATTACAGAAGTGTTTCAAGCTGGGAGGAAGCACCAACTCTTCCTTCCTAACTTTAATTCCCAAATAGAAAGGAGCCAACAACTTCAGTATATTCTGTCCCATCTCCTTGTGCAATACAGTGTACAAGATCATCACTAAAATAATTGCTAACAGGCTCAAGAATCTGCTCCCTGGAATTTTTCCGGAAAATCAGGGAGGCTTCATAAAAGGAAGGCAAATCTTAGACAATATCATCCTGGTCCAAGAGGCCATTCACTCCAGCTGCCAGAGAAAAGAGAAAGGTATGATTGTTAAACTAGATCTAGCAAATGTTTTTGATAAAGTCTGTCTCGATTTCCTTTTTCCAGTCATGGACAAGCTTGGATTTGGGGAAAACTTCACAAATTGGGTCAAGGCTTGCGTCTCCTACCCCTGGATCGCCCCGTTGGTTAACGGACGCCCCACGGAATTATTTCAAGCCTTAAGGGGATTAAGGAAAGGTTTACCTAAGTCTCCGCTGCTATACGCCATCCAAGCATCAGTTCTCAGCTTCCAGTTAGACAACTGCCTCAAGAACAGGTCCCTTTCAAGAATAAAAATGGCCCAAAATGTCAAACATATTAACCACGCTCAGTTCGTCGATGATACCCTGTTACTTGGCAGAGCCAACATCAACTCATCTAGGCACTTCAAATCTGAGCTCAATAAGTACAAGGATGCCTCAGGCAGCGAAATTAGTCTGCACAAAAATAATATTTTCGAGTGGAATTGCACTACTAGGGAAATCACTGACATTTCTAGAATTCTCAGAATTGAAGGTACAATTACATGGGATTCATTCAAGTATCTGGGAGTTCCCCTATTCAAATCATCCCCAAGAGTGAGCCATTGGTTGCCCCTTCTGGAAAAAAATGAAGCTCAGAATTCAAGCCTAGGGGGAAAACTGGCTAAATCTGGCTGGGAAAGTCGTTCTGATAAAATATGTCCTAACTAGCCTCCCTCTTTTCCAGAACTCAATCCTCCTGGCCCCTAAAACAATTAATCTCAAAATCGATCAAATGATGAGACGTTTCCTCTGGGAAGGAGGTAGGAACAACAAAAGAAAGCTTCATCTTATCAACTGGGACAAGATCAAAAAGCCTCTGCTGGAAGGCGGCCTGCAAATCCGAGACATGGCCACCCAAAACCTTGCAATGGGGGCCAAAATTTTGTGGCTCTTAGTGTCGGGGAAAAAAACATAGAGTAAGAGAACCCTCTGCAAAAAGTACTTTTCGGGGCAAAGAGATAAATGCCTGGAACGACTCCCAAAATTTCTGAAAGGCTCTTTGATTTTCTCTCTCCTCCTGAGAGCTCTAGAACACCTGAAAGCAAATCTTCATTGGATCCCTGGCAATGGAAAGAAGATTAAGATTTGGGAGGATTTTATCCTCGGATCCAAACCCCTAAACCATTCGAAGGGTATGGAAAATATCAAAATATGGCTGCAGAACAACAACCGCAAAACCCTTTAGGACATCTCAGAATGGGGGGAAGGGGATAACTCTCCCTGGAAAAAATGGAATCTAGGAGATTACCCCAACTTTCTTGAGGTAGAAGCCAAGGTCCTGCTGGAAGAGCTCCAAGGAAAGTCCCCTTACAATACCGCGATAAAAGACTCTCGAGGCTGGGGGAACTCTACGGGAAAATACACTGCAATTGTTGGTTACAAAGCTATCCAAGCAATTCCTCGTGTTCCTCCCGACCCCTCTCCCTGGAAAACTATATGGAATTTCCCCTCTATCCCCAAAATTGATATGTTCAACTGGACCTTAAACCACAAAAGCACCCGCACCAGTGAAAATTTAAAGAAGAAAGGCTGGGAAGGTCCCTCCCGATGTCCTCTCTGTAAGGATGTCGAAGAAACTAAAGACCATCTCTTCATTGAGTGTGTGTATACAACTGAAGTCTGGACTCATTTTTTAAACCCCTTAAGCATCAGCTTCCCCCAGTCCCAGTTCAAGTTCATAAGCAATTAGAACTACCTTTCCCAGTTCTCCATGAAGAAAAAGAACCTCTTAGAAAACTGTTGGATGTGGCTACCTAAGTTCCTATTCTGGAAAGTTTGGCTTGAAAGGAACAACAAAATTTTTCACGAGGAAAGACGAACCCCATCTCAAGTCACTCAAAAGATTAAAACCATGATGAGTGAATCCCTGAAATCTAATCAGACTCTCAAGAACTTCACACCTCTAACCCCAGAGGAAGACCTATGGCTCACAGCTTTTATCCCGAACCATCTAAGCAGAGCAAACCTCAAAAGCCCCCAAAAAGAAAGATGGGAAATAAGAATGGAAGAGCTCGAGTTTATAAAATGGCATCCTTCCCTGGAAGATCATTGTCTCTTCTTCGACGAGGCCTCGAAAGGGAATCCTGGTCCAGCAGGAGGGGGAGGGGTTTTGATGGATCCATTGGTCAAGGTAGAACTCTCCTACACATGGGGTCTCGGAACGGACTCCAACAACCATGCCGAAATCCTCGCCCTGTGGCAGGGACTAAATCTGGAATCTGATCGAAAAGTTCAAAGAATAGTAATTTTCAGAGATTCCAAAATAATCATTCAGGCCATCAACAATAAAAAGAAACCAAAGACCCTCCAACTGGACCACATCTACTCGAAGGTAATCCTTCTCCTGTCTAATTTCGCCTCCTTTAAAATCTATCATATTCTCATAAATTTGAACAATCTAGCGGATGTCGAGGCCAATAGAGGCTCTCTCCTGAGAAAGAACATGCTCCATGTGAATGGTGAGGACATGGACACCTCAATACCGTGAACCTCATCCCTGTCATGTTGTGTCAGGCTCTGATCATAACCGATTGGATGCTCTGCATCTTCATCCCTACGTTCTACTCTCTAGAATAGAAATCAACCACTTGCGGGCAGTATTCATTCCGCGTGATGATGAAAGGTACAGTAAAGGTATGGGAGCACCTCTCTGATCCAGGTGACTCAGCAGGCGAGCTTTGTTATATCTCGGCCAAGGCACTCCAGTTCTTCATCGATCTGCCCCATCTCCAAAGCTATTATCGCAGGAACTCGTGGTGCAAAGGAAGGAAAGAGACAATGGCTTCACCCTCATCTCTTGAACCTTTGTTGGAAGAAAGAATCAATATTATGTAGACAGAGCTAGATAAGATCAAAGGATCGGTCAAGGAGCAGACCAACTTAATGCTCATCTTGGATACTGTTGGAGCTAACAACTGGGACTCCATAAATCAAGAGCTCAAAGCACTCAAAGAAGATGTAGCCAGCAAAGTCGAGGTCAACTTCAAAGACATTGCAAATGTAATTGTAGGGATGCACCACCGGATAAGCAAGATTGAAGCGAAGGTCGAGGAGCTCTCCAAAGCCTAGCCCAACACCTTAAAGGCCCAGGTGAGTTCAGACGATGACTAGCCCCGTCCAGTGCACCATTACTGTCTTCTTCTCCCTTGTTTATGGCAGCTAAATCAATCTCTTCATGTCCCCTCGAGACCTCCTTCCAGTATCTCTCAGAGCAAGTTTTTTTGTTTTCTACTCGACTGTGGTTTGTAATGCACCCTGCAGCCTATTTTCCAAACTATAATCTATAAATCCAATATCCGTTTCTGTAAAAAAAAAAAAAAACATCAAGATATAACCCTTAAAACACATATAAAGACCTACCTTTAATCAAGTAACAACCTGGTGCATAAGATCTATGCTCATTGTACCTTCCTCAACTTCAGCATCATCAAACTGGGCCCACTTATAAATCAGGTCCACATATAAACCCCAATATCACTTCTTAAATTTATCTCGAACACATGTTTGGGACTAGTTTATGGATTAGTCATAAACCCTGACTTCCAACAAGTATAACTCTATACCTGTAATGAATGAAGGTTTGAAACTTGTACCTAATATTCTTTGATATCTTCTATAAAATTCCTTCAAGTTTCCCTACTTGATTCATCACTAAAATGAGATATAGTGAAAATGGTAGACCTTCCTGAATTATATCCTATTCTGGAGAGAGAACTTGTACAACATGCCACACGATCAACCTGAAACAACCATCCAACTCCTAGGTGCCTTATTTATACTAGATCTGACACCCTCTTTTTAGGGACGACTTGACCCAAATAAAATTCAATATAATATTTAATTAATATTACATTGGGGACGACTTTACCAACAATATCCTTAATATTTATTTCATTATTCATTGCAATGGGGCCGACTTGTAACTTCTTGTTTGCAACACTTTTTAGGGGCTGACTTGTAACTTTTTTTCCTTAGATCCATGGCTTCTTCATTTAATTTTGGGGCTTCATATTTAAGAGGGAATAACTTATCAACCGTGAGGGACCACGTGAGGGACCACGTGGTGTACCACCTACCATTGGAAAAGGTGTGATGAGGAATATCCATCTGTGAGGGTTTTGCATGTAATTGTAATGTCCTTCATCCTCCTTTTCCTAAAACAACTTTGGGCTTCATGACCACACCTCTAGGGATTCTTGTAGGATTCTTAAAATCATATTCCCATGAGGACCATGCTTAAAGCTATGTTATAAGGGGACCACTTTGGATACTCCTTCAAATAAACCCATCACTTATTCCTTCAAATAAACCCATCACTTCTAGGGGCTTCTTGGAATTTCTTTAGGGCTTATTCTGGGGTTGACATGCTTCTTCTAGGGTTGACATCAATGAAAACCAGCTTTCCAATAGTAAATAGCTGATTTTTTTAAAATTCATGACCATACTCGTCGCCTAACAAAAGAGAATCAAGATGTCTTTCAAACATTTTCCATCTATTTTTGTGCAAAAACAAAATATGAGAACATCATCTACAAAAAGAAAAAGTGAAATATTTTTAGATCGTCCCAATTGAATACCATGAAAAGCATTTAATCTTTTAGCTTTTGAGATTTCTCTACTAAGTCCATCAACAACCAACAAAAATAAGTAAGAAGAGAGAGGACACCTCTGGTTAAGGCCGTGAGCTAGATGGAAGAAAGGAGAAATCACCCCATATATTACCACCGCAAATGAGACAACAGAGACACATGCCATGATCCACTTAACCAATACTAAATCAAACCCAATATGAAGAAGTAAAAGGCAAAGGAACAACTAATCATAGGCATTGGAAAGACTGAAATTGAGCACTTGAGAGTTTTAATCAATTTCAAACCCACTTGATCAAACCCAACAACTTCATGGATTATATGTCCTTTTAAAAATCCAAATTGCTCGAAAGAAATGCATTTTCAAGCACTAGTTTTAAAAAAAATTCTATGAGCTTAGAAATTATTTTGTAGAGGCTATTACAAAGACCAATCGGTAAGAAAACACTGAACGTGACAGGTGATGTAGGAGCATTGTCAACAAGCCTACATGGAGAGACAACTCGGCGCCTTAGCGCGCCTTTGAATCATTTCAGAATCTTAACCGTTGGCGTTTCCTGCAAATATTTTTTTTTTTTTTTTTGAAATGATCGAAAACTGAAGAAGATCAAACGCTTGGAAGTTGAATGATCATGAGTGATCTAGGAGTTTCACTCCTAGACTTTAATGTAATAGAAATTAAGTAGTAGTTAGTTTTTTCTCTCGAGTAGACGAGTAGTTGGGGGGGAACCCTAATAACCCTCTGAGATAATAGAAGTAAGGTAGGCCTGAATGAGGTTGTTGCAAGTTAGTAGGAGATTGTTGTGATTTAGTTGTTGCTGAATTTTTAGTTCTTGTTTTATCATAGCGGTAGCCATTTTCATTTGAATGAATATAACAGAGGTAAATTGATCCACTACATGGTGTTGTTATTGTTTACAATTCCCTATTATTTTGTTTCCATGAATGAATGAGTTATGTTGTTGAGTATATGAAATTGTGAAGTTTTTGGATAAGTTTTGATTGTTTTATTTTCATTGACTTCATGCAAGGTGTGCATATAGTCCACAAGGAGTGTGTTGACAGAGTCTGTTTCGAATCAGAAGCTCAGAAGAGATAGCGTGAAACTTTCATTTGCAAAGGGTGCAAAGAGACTGCTGCAAGGTGTGCATAGTCGCCCACAAGAAGCTAAGTATTGTGTAAGAATCTGTTGCAAGGAGTGCACAGATTGGAAGTTCGACTAAGTGTCAAAGTATCCCTTGGAGGAGTCAAAGGGTTCAAGGAGTGAAGCTTAGAAGAGATAATGAGGACCTTAGGCCGAGAGTTACAAGGAGTGCACAGGGCCAAGAATCGGTTGAGTGTCAAAAATGGGACCGTGAAGTGCAAGGAGTGCGTCAGAATCAAGCTTGGGAGAGACAACAACCCAGAATCAACAGGAAGGGAGAAATTTGTTGAAAGTAGCGAAGTGATGGTCAAGATCCGTTCAGAAGGAATCGGGATCACGAACAACCATTAGATCTCAAAAAGGCGGGGGAGGTTACACCTCGAAGTCCATATCGACCATAGATCCGTTTAGAGGAAGTGAGATTGTCCTAGACGGTCGGATCTGGGAAAAGTTTCTCATTGGTTAGTCGTGGGTCCTTTCAGAAAATCATGAATTCAAGGATTTGGAGCGTAGAAGGGTGAAAAACATCGAAGTCTGGATCCGCGAAGAGATCCTAACCGTTGGCGGGAAGGTTGAGACGTGGCAGCAGATAAGCAAGTTTGGAAAAAGAACAACTTCGGAGAATTTGCACCAAGTAGATAGCGATCTTCGTGAAAACCATGAAGTGTGAAGTAGATTCGATCCGTTGGTTGCGGTGAGGATACATGGCAGAGATCCACAATTTTCGGAGGAAAATCCTTCCAGAAGAAAGGCGAAGGAGGATTCGAAGTCTGGATCCGCGAAGAGATCCTAACCGTTGGCGGGAAGGTTGAGACGTGGCAGCAGATAAGCAAGTTTGGAAAAAGAACAACTTCGGAGAATTTGCACCAAGTAGATAGCGATCTTCGTGAAAACCATGAAGTGTGAAGTAGATTCGATCCGTTGGTTGCGGTGAGGATACATGGCAGAGATCCACAATTTTCGGAGGAAAATCCTTCCAGAAGAAAGGCGAAGGAGGAGAATACTTGAAGAGCCAGGAGTAGAAGCAATCCTGGTCATCTATCAGTTGTTGGTTGCTCGATAGGCGAGAACCGTCGATTCTCGTGTTATACATGTTCGCGGTTCAGAGCTCGGGGGAAAGGGTTGCAGTTGTAGTCAAAGCGGTCGTAGTCCGAAGTCCGAAGCGCCTGAGGAGGTTAAGCCCCAAGTCATAGCCCAAGGTCACATGCAAAGAGAGACCTATGTAACTCGTTCCAAGGGCTACTGAAGGCCTGAAAGAGCTAATTCAACTCAAGCGATTAAGATCCTTGATCGGGAGGTCATGTAGCCCCGAAGAAGAGTAGGGGGTTCTACATCAAGTGATATCAGAACCTGAAATTATTTTCAAGTAGCAAAAAAGAGCTTGAAGCTGTACATTGTGTGTGAGAAACAACCAACACAATGCCACCAAGGAGACGTGTAGAGCCACCTTTATCCAATCGCGATGTAGAAAGAGAAATGTGAGAGCTTTGTGTAAGATTAGAGGCGATGGAGGCAGCGCAGATGAGGGCACCTGATGCTCGGGACATCAGTGATGAAGAAAGTGAAGAAATAGAAGTCGAAGAAGCTGTAGGAGAAAAAATTTCTGAGGAACGCTTATTGAGAGCGGTTGTTAAACTGGGAGCTAGAGAAAATATAGAGATCCCAAAGTATGAAGGAAACCTAGATGCTGAAGAATTGTTGGATTGGATAAGATCCATGGAAAAATATTTCGACTATGAAGATGTCGATGAGGAGAAAAAGGTCGGACATGTTGTCACTAGACTGAAAGGACATGCGTCATTGTGATGGGATGAACTGCAGGCTAAGAGGAGAAGCAAAGGAAAACAAAAGATAAATAATTGGGACAGAATGGTAGCCAAGTTGAAGGCTAAATTCATGCCCAAAGATTATCAATTAAATTTGTTTAGGAGGTTGTAGAACCTGAGACGGAAGGGTATGACAGTGAAAGAGTACACATAGGAGTTCTACAAACTGAATATCAGGACTGGACAGCGAGAGAAGGACGAGGAAAAAGTTGTCAAGTATATAAATGGCCTGAGGTATGAAATCTAGGATGAGATCAGCATGATGTCAGTAAGGACAATAAAGGATGCTTATCAGATTAATCTGGAGGCAGAGGAGAAGTTGGCCAGGAAACAGAGTCAACAAAACATAGGTCGAAGCCCAAGCAAAGGCAAGGGAGTTGTCCATGATAAGGCACAAAAACCCAAAGACGGGACTGAGAAACCACACAGTCACTCAGAAAGAAGAGGAAGTTCCTGAGGAAGACAAGGTGATGGAAGAAGTTCTTCTAGAGGAAGAGGAAGAAGCAGAGGAGGAGAAGTAAGGTGTTATGTTTGTGGAAAGACATGACACATGTCTTGGGAATGTCCTGAGAAAAAGAAAGAAGGGGGAGGTGAAGCTCACATTTGAGAAGCACAAAAAAGAGATGTTGAAACAAAAGGTGTAGGAGATGGAAGGTCTCTGATGTTGAAGAAGGTTCTCTTGAAGCCAAAACCAAAAGTTAAAAAGCCAATGCAGAGGAACAGTCTATTCAGGACAACTTGCAAGACTAAAGACAAACTATGCAAGGTGATAATTGACAGTGGGAGCACTGATAACTTAGTATCCACAGAGATGGTGGAGAAATTGGAGCTGGAGACAATTGCATATCCAAAGCCATATAAAGTCCCATGGTTGCAGAAAGGACACCAAGTAATGGTCACTAAACAATGCCTCGTTGAATTTAAAATAGGAGGATATAGAGATGAAATTATGTGTGATGTGATTCCCGTGGATGTATGTCATGTTTTGTTGGGAAGACCATGGCAGTATGACAGAAATGTCATTCATGATGGGAGGAAAAATGCATACACCTTGGAGAAGAATGGTAGGACACACATGTTGTTGCCAATAGAGGGGAAGAAAGTAAAAGAAGAAGCCAACACAAGCATACTTCTCATGAGTGGGAAGGAACTCCTGAGAGAAGTCAAGAAGGAACAAGAAATGCAGTTTGATGTGGTGAAGAAACCCAAAGTTGTCCTTACAAGTACTTCGATGGATGATTTGCCTGAAGAAGTTCAAGAGTTGTTGGAGAATTTTGTTGACATAGTAGTGGATGAGTTTCTTAACTCATTTCCACCCATTAGAAGTATCAGCCATCATATTGATTTGATACCAAGAGCAAGTCTGCCAAACAAAGTGACATACAGATCGACACCTCAAGAGAATGAGAAGGTAAAGAACCAAGTCCAGACTTTGTTAGACAAGGGTTTGGTCAGAAAAAGCTTGAGTCTATATGTAATACCAATTGTGTTGAGTCCAAAGAAGGATGGAGGATGGAGAATGTGTACAGACTCGAGAGCCATTAACAAGATTGCCATCGGGTATAGATTTCCTTCACCAAGAATGGATGACTCAATGGATTGTTTAAGTGGATCAAATTTCTTTTCTAAGATAGATTTGAAAAGTGGATATCACCATATAAGGATGAGAGAAGGTGATGAGTGAAAAACAACCTTTAAGACAAATGAAGGGTTGTATGAGTGGCTTGTTATGTGATTTGGATTAACAAATGCCCCAAGTACTTTTATGAGGTTGATGAATGAAATACTGAAAGATTTCATTGGCAAGTTTGTGGTTGTATATCTGGATGATATACTGGTATTTAGCAAGACTGAGGAGGATCATTTGTGACATCTGACATTAGTGATGAGGAGACTACAACAGGAGAAGTTGTTGATAAATCTTAAGAAGTCCTCTTTTATGAAGACATAACTCATTTACTTGGGTTTTGTGATCTCTTCAAATGAATTGAAGATGGATCCAGAGAAGGTGAAAGCAATCAAAGAATGGCCATCACCAAGGAGTATGTTTGAAGTGAGAAGCTTCCATGGATTAGCAAGTTTCTATAGGAATTCTATCAGAAATTTCAATGGAATTTGTCCACCAAAGATGGATACAGTGAAGAAGAGGCACAAGTCTTTTAAATGGACAGAGGAAGTCGAGAGGAGCTTCAATATGTTGAAGGAGAAGATAACATAACGACCAATTCTGGTCTTGCCAAATTTCAGGAAAACATTTCAAGTGAGATGTGATGCAAGTGGAGTTGCAATTGGAGCAGTTTTGAGCCAAGATAATAGGCTTGTTGCATATTTCAATGAGAAGTTGAATGAGACTAAGAGAAATTACTCCACATATGACAAAGAGTTTTATGCCATAATTCAAGCCTTGAAGAAATGGAGGCACTACCTTGTTCCAAAGGAATTTGTCTTGTACAGTGATAACCAATCTTTACAATTCATAACCAGACAAGAGAAGTTAAACCAGAGACACGCTAAGTGGATAGAATTTATGTAAAATTTCACTTTTGTCATTAAACATATTTCTGGTAATGCTAACAAAGTTGTTGATGCATTGAGAAGGGGATCTCTGATCCTGCAGGAATTTTAGGTCAAGACCTTGGGGTTTGAACACGTTAAGGATATGTATTGTGATGATCCAGATTTCAAGGAAGCATATGAAGCATGTGAAAATCATGTGCTAAGAGACATGAGCCAGTGGACAGAGTATATGATTCAAGAGGGATTGTTGTTCAAGGGAAATCAGTTGTGCATACCAAAATGCACAACGAGGGATAAAATTTTGAAGGAAAATCATAGTGGAGGATTGGCTGGACATTTCAGCCATGATAAAACATTTTCACAATTGAGCAATGCATATTACTGGCCAGGTATGAGGACAAAAGTGATAAAGTTTGTAAACAGATGTAGAATCTTCCAACATGCAAAAGGAAAAAGACAAAACATTGGATTGTATCAACCATTGCCAATATCAGAGAGGCCTTGGGATGCAATAAGCATGGATTTTGTATTGGGAATGCCAAGAACACAAAGAGGATGTGATTCCATATTTGTGGTGGTGGATAGATTCTAAAAAATGGCACACTTTATCCCATTCCAGAAGACTAGTGATGCAACACATGTTACAAATTTATTTATCAAGGAAGTTGTTCGACTTCATGGACTACCCAAAAGTATTGTCTCAAACAGAGATACCAAATTCGTTGGTCATTTCTGGAGAACATTGTGGAAGAATTTGGGGACAAATTTTTCCTTCAACTCAGCTTATCACCCTCATACAGATGGATAGACTGAGGTGGTGAACAGAAGTTTGGGAAACTTATTGAGGAGTCTGGTCACTGAGCATCATAGTCAGTGGGATCAGATTATACCACAAGTAGAATTTTCATACAATGACTCACCAAACAGGAGCACTGGAAAGAGCCCATTCCAAATACTGTATGGAATGCAACCAAGAGGAGTAGATGAGTTGAGAGACTTGTAACAGAGTGAGATCAAAAGTGTTGGACCAGAAGATTTTGCTGCAGAAATGCAGAAGCTCCATAGCCAGATCAAAGAGCAATTGCAGAACTCTAGCTAGGAGTACAAGTGTAGAGTTGATCAACATCGCAGAGAGCTTCAATTTGAAGTAGGAGATCAGGTTCTGGCACATCTCAAGAAATAAAGGTTTCCAAGGGGAACGTATAACAAGTTGAAAATGAAGAAGATAGGGCCATGTAAGATATTAAGGAATTTTGATGCAAATGCCTATGAGATTGAGCTACCAGATGATGTAGGCATATCACCCATATTCAACATATCAGACCTGTATCCTTACAGGGAAGATGAAGCAGGAGAAACAAAAGGTCAGAAAGAGATTCAATGGGAAAAGCAAATGTCTGTAGAAGAAAAGCCACACATGGAGAAGATCATTTATCAGAGGATTAGCAAGAAGACCAAGAGGAAGACCTATTTCGAATATTTGGTCAAGTGGAGGGGACACCCGATAGAAGATGTCAGTTGGGAAAATGAAGCTGATATCCAGAAGCATGGAAATTCAGTGCAGGAGCTCATGGATAGGAGTCCATGAATTTTTGGCCAAGGGAGTATGATGTAGGAGCATCGTCACCAAGCCTACATGGAGAGACAACTCGATGCCTTAGCGCACCTTTGAATCATTTCAGAATCTTAACTGCTAGTGTTTCCTGCAAAAATTTTTTTTTTTTTAATGATTGAAAACTGAAGAAGATCAAGCGCTTGGAAGCTGGATGATCATGAGTGATCTGGGAGTTTCACTCCTAGACTTTAATGTAAAGGAAATTAAGTAGACGAGTAGTCAGGGGGGAACCCTAAGAACCCTCTGAGATAAATGGAAGTGTGGTAGGCCCGAATGAGGCCGCTACAAGTTAGTAGGAGATTGATGTGATTTAGTTGTTGCTGAATTTTTAGTTCTTGTTTTATCATAGCTGTAGCCATTTTCATTTGAATGGATATAAGAGAGGAAAATTGATCCAATGCATGATGTTGCTACTGTTTACAATTCCCTATTATTTTGTTTCCATGAATGAATGAGTTATGTTGTTGAGTATATGAAACTGTGAAGTTTTTGGATAAGTTTCGATTGTTTTCTCTTCATTGAGTCCATGCAAGGTGTGCATACAGTCCGCAAGGAGTGCGTTGACAGATTTTGCTTCAACTCAGAAGCTTAGAAGAGATAGCGTGACACTTCCATTTGCAAAGGGTGCAAAGAGACTGCTGCAAGGTGTGCACAGTCGTCCGCAAGAAGCTAAGTATTGCATAAGAATTTGTTGCAAGGAGTGCACAAATTCAAAGTTCGACTAAGTGTTGAAGTATCCCTCGGAGGAGTCAAAGGGTTCAAGGAGTGAAGCTCATAAGAGATAATGGGGAGCTTAGGCCGAGTGTTGCAAGGATTGCACAGGGCCAAGAATCGACTGGGTGTCAAAAACGGGACTGCGAAGCGCAAGGAGTGCATCGAAATCAAGCTCAGGAGAGACAGCGACCCAGAATCAATGAGAAGGGAGAAATATTTTGAAAGTCGCGAAGTGACGGTCGAGATCCCTTCGGAAGGAATCGGGATCATGAACAGTTGTTAGATCTCAAAAATGTGGGGGAGGTTACACCTCGAAGTCCATCTGGACCGTAGATCCATTTAAAGGAAGTAAGATCGTCCTAGATCGTCTGATCTGGGAAAAGTGTAGTGGTTAGTCGTGGGTCCTTTCAAAAATTCATGAATCGGAGGATTTGGAGCATAGAAGGGTGAAAAACACTGAAGTCCTGATCTGCGAAGAGATCCTAGCCACTGACGGGAAGGCTGAGACGTGGCAGCAGATAAGCGAGTTCGGAAAAAGAACATCTTCGGAGAATTTGCGCCAAGCAAATAGCGATCTTCGTGAAAACCGTGAAGTAGATCTGAGTCATTGGTTGTGGCGAGGATACATGGCAAAGATCCACAAGTTTCATAGGAAAAGCCCTCCAAAAGAAAGGCGAAGGAGAATCCCCGAAGAGCCGAGAGCATAATCAATCCTGGTTGTCCATCAGTTGTTGGTTGTTGGATAAGCGAGAATCATCAATTCTCATGTTAGACGTGTTCGCGGTTCAGAGTTCAAGGGAAAGGGTTGTAGTTGTAGTCGAAGTGGCCAGAGTCTGAAGTCCGAAGCGCCTAAGGAGATTAAGCCCCGGGTCACAGACGAAGGTCACATGCAAAGAGGGACCTGTGTAATTCATTCCAGGGTCTACTGAAGACCCAAAATAGCTAATTCAGCTCAAGAGATTCAGATCCTTGACCGAGAGGTTGCGCAGCCTCGAAGGAGAGTAGGGGGGTCTGCATCAATAAGACAATCCAACTTGGGAATAACCAAAATGGATTTAGCATTAATTATTTGTAGAAACTTACCTAAGGTTCGGACCTCTTCAACCACCCGTGGTAGGTCAGCCTCCATAGTCTTGAAGAATTTCTTAAATAATTCAATGGACCATCCATATGGCCTAGGGATTTTTTCCTTTTTATAAGACGATCAGATAACCCCCCCTAAGTTCTTCTATGGATATCACAGGAAGAAAATCAACATTTGTTTCTTCATTAATAAGACTAGGGAAATAAGCTAATTGCTTAAGGACATAATCCATCCTGATATGCTATGGTTCCTCAAAAAGGCCCTTGAAATGATTCATGCCAAGAGATGCAAGGTTTTGAAACCCTAGACTAAATTCCCATCCTCATCCTCCAGTTTCTAGATTGAGTTTTTATTCTTCCTGTAATTGGAAAATCTCTGAAAGAATTTAGTATTTTGGTCACCCACTTTGATCAATAAAGAACAACTTTTAAGTCACCGGGTCTGTTCATGTTCCAATAATAACAAATTATTGCATGATTCCAAATATTTTAAATCTTCCACAGCTTTTTCATCCCCCAATTGCATTGGATAACTAGCATGAATGTGCGCTAATTAATATTCAATGGACTAGAGATTCAGTCATGCTACCCTTTGCCTTTCTCTATCCCAAGAAATGAAAAATCCCTTAAGCCTCTTCAAGTTTGAAATGAACTGGGCACTTGATGAATAGGAAGGGTCCAAGAAACAAGCCTTCCAATTATAATGAACCAATGCTTTAAAATCCTCCAAATCCACCCATGATGAATTGTATTTGAATAGGGACCCGGGCCGCTCTTTGAGCCAACCCATTTTGAGAAAAATAGGGAAATGATCTGAAACATGAATTAGAACAACCCAAGACTAATATAAACCATGTGCTTCCAACAAGTTAGGAGAATCCAAAAAGTGATTTAATATATTTGCAATACCTTCCTCCCCTTTCCATTTATTTATCCATGTAGGTCAAAGTAAGACTAGTTCAACATCAATCAATCCATGGCATTCGATTTGATAAAAAAAACAAAGGAGACAATTTGTCTTCTCTAGCCACAAACCCCCAAATCTTCTCCTTGATGAATGTGAAATTGAGATCTCCTCCAATGATTAGATCGCCAAGCCTTAAACACTGAAAAACCAAAGAGATGGGACCAAAAAACCTCTCCACCTTCATACAGACCATATAAATTAAGCACAAAAAACCTTTGATTCAATTCCAACATGAAGATCTCAGTAAAAATACCTGAAGGAATGGAAAAAAAATTGATCAATTTACAATGTGAGGATACTTAGCCTGTAAGTAAGCCATTGAAATTACCAATAGAATCAACCCCCCAAAAAACCCATCTCAGAAGTAAGTTCTCCAACTTTGGTATCAATGACTCACAAGCACCCATAGTTTTCTAGATCAACACAATTGTGGAACTGTTTGTTTCAATCAAATGATGAAGGGACAGTTTCTTGGCCCTGCCCCATAGGCCTTGAATGTTGACTGAGAAAATTTTAATGGGTTCCCTGAGGATGGGGATTTTCCTACTCTAAGAACCCCTAAAATAAGGTGTTTTCAGCCTTGCGATACTTCTTAGGATGCCCTCTCTTGGGCATGATTAAGGGTTGGCTTGTGGCCCACTCTTCTATAAACTGGATATTTTACCAAGTCCCAACCTAAACCTCCAACAACATAAATCTCTCATTAAAGAGCCCTTTATCTAAGAAGGTAAGGGTCTCTACCCGAAGAGGAGGAAAAGGATCTAGAGAATGAATATTAACTGAGGAAATTAAATTGACTAGAGGAGATACCCGAGACATTTCCCGAACCCACAACAAAAGAGCCACCAAAGGGACACAAAGGAGGGTTCAAAGGAGTCGACTCCCTGCAAACAAACTGATAGCACTATGTTTTTTTATCAAAATCAAACTTGGGAGCAGAGGGAAAAGAAGCAAGAGGAGGAAGAGAGGAGTTTTTTGGTGTACCTTCACCATTGGTCATGGGGGAGCTCTTAGTCTAGAGCATCTCAAGCTTACTCCATTGTGATGCAGACAAACCGAGGCCCTCGACGAGAAATTTTAGAAGCTCAGTACCCTAGTTCCTAGTCTCTATACCTTCTTTTAAAGGGATAGATATGTCACCAATTTTGAGATAACTTGACCCGATGACCTGATTCATAGGAGGTCTCCTAGGCATATGCTCTCGAACACTATATTTCACGTCATTTTCATTCGATCTAGGAGTAACCTCCTCAATTCTACCCTAGTAGACAAAACCCTTTGAAACCTCATCTGCAAGAGGTTTTCCATGAAACCTTTTCCGAAAATCAAGATGGCATTCAACAAGGATATGTATAACACCATGACCCTAAGCATATTTGGAAAAAATGTTCATATAGTCTAAAACTTGAGTGTATTTTTTGTCCCCTCAAACCAGATTGATTGATTCGAAAATACCTTGACCAGGGTCCAACTCCACTAAAATATATGCCACATATCTCTGCATATTGGATTTATAGTTGGTATCAGAAGTGATGAAAGAGCCCAAAGACTCCCCTATAGCATTTAGGCCCTCATCGGACGAAAACTCCAATGGAAAATTAGGTAGCTTAATCTAGGTAGGAAACCTAAACAAAACCTCCTCCTTTGCATCAAAAAACAGATGCCATGTTTTAGCACATAGAAGGTGATGTTCCAAATACCATCTTACAACCAAGATTTTCATGGCATATTATTTTTCTCAAAATATGAAACCAATCAACCCCTGAGATAACAAGTGAAAATGGGGGAATAATCGAAAATCGGTTTCCAATGCACATCCATCCACTCAGAAAGAGAAACACAGAGATTCTACGGCCACTAAACTTACCAATGAGGGCTCATCCCTCAGCTCTTCAATTTGCTTCACTTTAATATCCCACCCCACAACCAACTCAACACTATCGCCATGGGATTGAAGCACATGCCTATGATTTTGTTTAATACCCTGCACGTTTGTGCATCCGCCACCTTGGAGTTCATCAAGGGAAAGGTTCTCGCAAATAAATATAGATTCGACCATTAAACCCTTATCAAGCATTACTCAAGCTTACAAGGACGGTGGGTGATGTATAGGAGAATTGATGGTAGTGTTTGAAATACCTTCAAAAGAATGAATAGGACAATGAAAAATCTCTCATCAAGGAGGAGTAAAGGACTGTATGCCCTCCCAATGACCAAAACCCGAGAAAATATAAGAATATCTAGATCCATCCAGACCCAAAGTAGAGAGATGATGCATAGTAAAGGCATCAACCTTCCTGGCACATGCCTCCCCTTCATCACTGAACATAGCTCAAGACACGAAATGATCGAATGACACAAAGATATCAGACTCTTCTATAGATTCTTTCAAATAGTCTACCAAAGGATAGTACATGTTCATGATGGTGACCAGACTCTGTTAGAGAGTCTTTTGAATAGTCTACCAAAATACAATACATGTCCATGATGGTGACCTTTTCTTTGCCATGGGGTCACCACTTGGTCGCCTATGCAAAGGGAGCCTTATATATATATATATATATATATATATATATATATATATGGCAGTCGCCCTTTGAATAGGCAGCCAAGTGGTGACCCCGTGGAAAAGAAAAGGCCACCATCATGGATAGGTATTGTCCTTTGGTAGACTATTCGGAAGACTCTCTGACAGAGTCCGATATCTTTGCGTCATCTAATCATTTCATTTCTTGAGTTATGTTCAATGATGAAGGGGAGGCCCGTGCCAGGGAGGTTGATGTCTTTACTATGTAAAGGGAACTTTCCATGTGTTTGTGTGTGTGTGTGTGTGTGTGTGAGAGAGAGAGAGAGAGAGAGAGAATCTAAGGAATGCTCACAGAGGTCCAGAAGGATCCAGAACGCTAACAGGGTCTTAGGGGATCCATAAATGCTCAAAATTAAACCATCTCAAATCATCTCGAAAATAGAATCAATGCATAGAGCCCGTTGTCAGCTTTCCAACAGTGAAAATGACACCTCAAACAGAGCTCGTGTACAAAAGTTATGGGCAGTCAAAGTTTGGGTCAAAGTCAAAAGTCAAAGGGGTAAAAGGACAAGTGTCATGTACATACATTGATATGTGGCACAACCATACAAGTGACATGGTCACCCCCCAAGGTGCCACGTGGACGGATCAGTTAACTGGGTAGATGAGTTGGCATCTAAGTGGTCTAATGGTGTGTTGATATGTGGCATTAGGTAGCCAATGAGAAGCTGCCACGTGGAAGCTTCCCATTGGCCTATATGGTTTATGTGTTGTAAAATTTTGGAGTCAACAGAGTTCAACCCCATTACCTCCAAAGCCACCAAAGGTCTTAACATAGCCCTTCACACCAACACACCATGCGATACGACTTAATATCTATATGGAAAACTATACATTTAAGTTTATATTAAAATTCAAATGGATGGCCAAAGGGACGAGGGCCTAAGCCCTTGATCCTATATACAACCACATGACCCATATCATAACATGGGGGGCTATCACCAAAGTTTGCGCGGGAATATTATATCGTTATGAAGTTATATGTTATGTATAACATATAGTTATATGTTATAACTATGAGATAACCATATACCAATGAAATTTGCATGGAGGATATGCCATACCATATATGGCTATGTCGAATAACAAAATAAATGAAATATGTGGTGGTCAGTGGGGCTTGAACCCCCGAATTGCCACATATAACACAAACAACTTAACTAACTCCGCTATAATTGTGCTTTGGTTATGAACTCAACTAATTTGTAACTAATGCCAACCATAAGTTTTGGGACTTGGTTAGAGGGGCACGCCTATTTAATGGCACGCACCCCAAGGATGTACACACACATTCCAAGGGATTTGTGCACATGTTCCAATGAAGGAACATATTCCGACACATAATTAATGCAGGTTTTGTCCTCGTAATACATGCTAAGGGTACAAGGCATTAAGGTAACATCGTAAAGCGTGTCGGGGGTCACCTTGACGGAATTTCATGTATTTAATATCGATTTTGCATGATATTTCACCAGGAATTCAATAGTGTACTATGTTTCTCCATTTGAGTAACGGATTTTCATAGCATCTTTAAAATTGTGTTTTTGTAAGCCTATATTGTAATGTAATTTGGAATTTTGAGATGATGAAGGACAATCATACCATTTAAAGGGACTTTTAAGATGTAGTGATGTATGTCAATTACATGTGTATTTGATTTCTTTTATTTTTTGTTGTATTATCTCATTTACAGTTCAAGTTATTCATTAGTTTATGGGTTTATGGACAAGTAAGAAATTCACATGATATTTTGCAAATAGTCAAGTGATCTTCATTTATAGTCTCGAATCTGGTCAGATGTTTTAGTATCTACATATGAACTAAGGATTGTTTGGGATGAATTGATATCAAAGTTTGTTGATATTCAAGGATCAAGTTGGTAACATAGCTTGAGTGGTATTTCCATATCATGTGGTATCAGAGCAGGTTGTTTGATCCACTTCTTTGAGAGATGTGGTATCAAAGCTGGTTTTGATGTTTATTTGCAAGTGAATGCTTACTCCGAACTCAATCTTGGTAAAGGATCGTTTGAAGATAAAATTCTTGAGATTAGTTTGAGGCATGCATTTTGAAAGCAAGAAATGGATTCAACAAAAGACATGGATTCTTCTAATCCAAATCCTTTCGGTATTGAAGAGGCATTATTTTATGCATTCATGGCAACGAAGACCATGGTGGAAGAAATGTATGAGGATCAAAAGAATGGCAAGAGAACTGGTGGTAAAGGCAAAAGGAATCCACATAAATTTGAGAAGCAGTCGAAGGTTAAATAAGAAAGAAACATACATGTTCTCATTGTGAGAAGAAATGACATAATGAGAAGCATTGTTGGAATTTGCATCCAGAATTGAAACCAAAGTGGGCTCAACCTAGAAAGGGTAATAAGAATACCACGACCATAGTACAAGATCTTGGATCAGATTTCGAGGATGAATCTAAGGTTACATCTATGGGCATCAAAGGTAAATATTATGTTGCAAGTTTCAATTTCCATACTTCTTCTGCAAAATCTAAAGTAGTCCTTGATAGAAGGAAAAGAAAAGAACTGTTTCATTTACAAGTTATGTCAAAGCACACTAAGATTGATACACTTGTTGATAGTGGATCATAAGTGAATCTTATTTCAGAGTAAGTTGTTCAAAATTTGGGATTCGAAACTAGGCCTCATCTGAGACCGTATCCTTTGGGTTGGATTTGTGATAATGCTCAGGTACATGTAACTAAACAGTGCAAGTTATGGTTCATGATCACATCGAGTTTCATTGATGAGGTAGAGTTAGACGTGGTTCCACTCGACATTTGCAGGATGGTTTTGGGATGTCCATACTTGTATGAAAAGAAGGCCATTTTCTACAGGGGATAGAACAAGTATCATCTTTTCAAGGATGGGATTGACTTCATTGTGAGAGCTCATCAGATGAAGACGAATTTGACATTTTTCACTACAAGGCACATGTTAGTTGATGCTAGTATCAAGGATCCATATTTGCAGCCTATGGTTGAAAGAAGAATAGGTCCTTTGGTTGATTTTGTTCATGTTAATAAGGGTATATATGTTGATGGCTCATTCTCTTTCGCATCGATATATTCAGTTGTGTTGTTCAGTTTATTACTAATCAATGAAGTGTGAACAACTACTACAACAATGAATGGTAGAGTTTTTGCATTCAAGGGAATGATTAACTTGCTCAATAGTGTTGTTTCAATCTTCATTATGGTTTTGATGAGTCAGGTGCTCATTATCCAAGAAGGAAAGATGAATGATATTGAACAAGTGAGGCGAAAGCATTCTCACTTGATTTCTGAATAATCCTCTTTTAAGAGGTATATAAAGGTGCATGTTATAAGCATCTTTAAATACTATGTGATGTTCATATGGATGTATACCTTGAATAGAAGAAATCAAGGCAGGTACATATGATAACAGTAGAAGAAAAATTGTTTTCCCAAGGCAGGAGCAACAATGAACAAAGTATTCATTCGGGGACTTCTACAGATACATCAACAATACATAACAGAGAGTTCAAATGGGCAAAGCATAGATCAACATTAGACTTGGTTTTATATTGGATGAGATGGACTATCTTTGGCAGAAGGAGATGGGAGTGGATGTTGAAATACATGATACATGTATTGCAAAGATTCGTTGAACAAGACTTTTGTAGTTTGGAAATTTATGAGCCAAAACAAGAGCTATATATCATATTAGCTAAAGTGTCAGAGGCTAGAGTCAGAGCTATATTCTATAGAAGCAGACAAAAGTGCATTGATCTAGTACCTAAGATCAGAGACCCAAATTGAAGACTTAATTCCAAAAGAATCAACGAGATGGAAGAGTGAAGAAGCTTCATCACTAAGTTATTGATCAAAGCATTTTAGTAAGATGGAAGAGTGAGTTAGAGTTATCATCACTAAGTTGATGAATATATATACTTTTGGAGGTCCAAAAGTTCTTTAGTGGGAAGGTGTAATCTAGGAGGATCTAAGGAACGCTCATAAAGGTCCAGAAGGATCTAGAACACTCACTAAGGTCCTAGGGGATCAATAAATGCTCAAAATTCGACCATCTCAAATTGTCTCAAAAATGGAATCAATGCATAGAGCTCATTTGCATCTTTCTGACACTGCAAATAACACCTCAAACAGAGCTCGTATGCAAAAGTTATGGGCAGTCAAAGTTTGGGTCAAAGTAAAAAGTCAAAGGGAGTAAAAGAACACATGTCATGTCCATATAATGGCACATGGCACAACTGTACAAGTGACATGGCCACACCCCAAGGTGCCACATGGACTGATTAATTGACTAGGAAGATGATTTGGTAGGTTGAGTTGGCATCCGAGTGGTCTAATGGCATGTGTGTTGACACGTGGCATTAGGTAGCCGATGGGAAGATGCCACGTGGCAAATTCCCATTGGCCTATATGGTTTATGTGTTGTAAAATTTTGGAGTCAACAAGGTTTCACCCCATGGCCCTTCACACCAACATACCATTCGATATGACTTAATATCTATATGGAAAACTATACATTTAAGTTTATATTAAAATTCAAATGGATGGCCACTAAGCCCTCGACCCTATATATAATAATAATAATAATCTATTTTAAGGTCACAGCCAAGCCACACCAAATTGGTGTATGAGACCCCCTTGTTTGTGGGACAAGGGACCCCCCTCCGCCCAGCGATTTGACTGGTAAAGTCTACAGAGGTATACATACCCTACCCCCCTCTGGATTTGAACTTGTGACCTCTTAAGAGGAAACACATGTTCTTAACCATTAGGCCCGCTTAGGCTGTATATACAACCACATGAACCATATCATAATGCGGAGGGCTATCACCAAAGTTCGCATGGGAATATTATATTGTTATGAAGTTATATATAACATATAATTTTATGTTATAACAATAACATAACCATATACCAACGAAATTCGCATGGAGGATATGCCATACCATATATGGTTATGTCAAATAATAAAATCAACAAAATATGTGGTGTTCAGTGGGGCTTGAACCCCTGACTTGCCACATATAACCCAAACAACTTAACCAACTCTGCTATAATTACATTTTGGTTATGAACTCAACTATCTTGTAATTAATGCCAAGCATAAGTTTCAGGACTTGGTTAGAGGGCCACGCCTATTTAATGGTGCACACCCCAAGGTTGTACACACACATTCCAATGGATTTGTGTGCACATTCCAATGTGGGCACACATCTCAACACACAATTAATGCAGTTTTTTCCTCGTAATGCATCCCAAGGCTACAAGGAATTAAGGTAACACCGTAAAGCGTGGCGAGGGTCACCTTGATGGAATTTCATGTATTTAATATCAATTTTGCATGATTTTTCGCCAGGAATTCAACAATGTACTCTATTTTTTCATTTGAGCATCAGATGTTTGGAGCATCTTTAAAATTGTTTTTTTGTAAGCCTATATTGTAATGTAATTTGGAATTTTGAGATGATGAAGAACAATCATACTATTTAAAGGACTTTGAAGATGCAGTGATGTATGTCAATTACATGTGCATTTGAGTTCTTTTATTGTTGAATTATCTCATTTACAGTTCAAGTTATTCATCAGTTTATGGGTTTATCGACAAGTAAGACATTCACATGATATTTTGCAAATAGTCAAGTGATCTTCATTTATATTCACGAATATGGTCGGATATTTTAGTATCTGCATATAAACTAATTGGCATCTAAGGATTCTTTGGGATGAATTAGTATCATAGTTTGTTGATATTTAAGTATCAAGTTGGTATCAGAACTCGTGTGGTGTTTTAATAGACACACACACATATATGCATGTGTGTGTGTGTGTGTGTGTGTGTGTGTGGTGGGGAATTGTCTTAGCACCCTACTAGGGTTCAAATATCACAAAAGTGGTTACTCCCACAAGGATTGATGGATTAATGAAAGGTGGTGGAAGCCATCTGGACTTTAAGTCAGGTCGGGTGCCCTATATCCCCCTCAGATTAAAAAACAACAAATGTTGTTCCAGTCTTAGTTGATGGCCATATGTTTAAGGAAATAAGGATATTAGATGATTCCTTTGGAAACCTTGTTATTACATTAATTAATAGAGTTTGTGTTTCATTATATTATTGTTCTCTTAGTAATATATTTGTGTTATTTTTCCTAGTATTTCTATCTTCATTTCATTTTAAACATAATTTGAATCAGTAGAATCAGAGAAATTTGTTCTTTGTTGTTTTTTCATGCATGTCCATTACAAGGTCAGGGTAAATGGAGTTGGGCCTTGAACTAACCAAGCATGGTGAAGACTTCCCTCATCGACCGAAGCGACCTCACATGGTAGATGAAAATAAATATGAGAGAGTAGGAGATCATATCAATATGTTACTTGATAAATCCCTCACGTGACAGAGGAACAAGATGAAAGATAGTTTTTCCCAAGTCCTTCGATGACTCCCAATGGTAATATAGGCACCTTCAAAACGTATTCACTTCAGAAGTACAATTCCCTTCAAGGTACAAGTTAAATTTGGAATTTCTTTGTCTAAAGACAACATAGATAGAGATTATTTGGATAAATGGTTAAGTCTACTAGAGGGTCATTACTATGTTAAAAAAAATTCCAATAATGAGAAAATCACCTTCATGCTCCTTAAGTGCCTTATCTATTTAAAATATCAGTGGGAACTTATTATGTGCAACATGGTGAATATAAATATGAAGCATTTGGGATAGAACCTACTTGTGCAAATTTTATTAATTTCCCCAAGGAGGAATTCTACCTTATTGGAAACTATGATGACAAACACATGAGTTGGAAACTTTGCATTAAGAGAAAGAACAAGCAATGTTGGAGTACCCCAATACCTTCCATACCTTGTGGTCAAAGCTAGGTCTCAAGAACACAAAGTGGCTCTTAGTTTTAAATTGTTGTTTCCTACACAAGTACATTCAAACAAAAATGTAACTTTTGGACAACTCTTCAATGGCATTCGCATATTGCTACGTCGTCAGGATTGAGAAAACATTTCGACAAAAGGGTAAGAGAGAGTTTGTGTCTACAAATCATCCACAACAAAAGAATGGTAAAGGAGATGTTAACTGGAAAAACAAATAACGGACCAAGGTTAACCAACCTCAAAATAAATGATTCAAGCCACGTAACATGAAGTCAAATAACAATGCTAGAAAGTGGTATGAGAACCAAAAACTCCCTTGACACAAAACTAATGAATGTCATTCCAAGAAATCATTGGTGTCCAAGTTGGAAGCTTCAGAGTATGATTCTAGCTCAGACTCTAATTCTAAGTAAGAAGAGGGAAAATGAATCATCGACGTTAAATGTCATATTACCATCATTAGCACAAAGGTCTAGCCAAAGGAACCAAAAGAATGTAAGGAATATGAATGTATCTTCCACTCATAGACATTTTTGAAGGGGACTCCAATTCTTGACAACAATAGCTATAAGTACTCAATTTCAACAGGGAGCATGTAATGCCCCATATTATTTAATAAATAATAAAAATAAATAGTAGTAGTAGTAATAATAATAAATAAATAAATAAACAAATGGTATAAAAATAAAATAAAAGAAATAGTAAATAAAGTAAAACCTTAAATAAATAAATAAAAAGAATTACTTTATTAATATATTAAAAGGGTAAAAATAAGAAAAAGATAGATTTATGGAAAAATTAATTAAGAAAGGTTGAGAAAAAGGAAATTGCATGGTTAATAACAAATGTAACACAACCCGGCAGGTTGGCTCGAGTGGATGAGTGTTGAGGTTATAATGCAAGAGGTCTCAAGGTCAAGTCCCTGACCATCTATATTGTTGATATTGTTGGGCCTCACTCGATGTCCCCATCGGGTTAGGCCCCGTAACCAAGGCCGACAATTTACCCCATTTACCATCCACAACATGTTGGGAAGTAATTGGAGGGTTTCCCGCAATTTATTCCATCGAAAAAAAATAAAAAGTGTAAATTGTACATGGAACTTCTTGCATAGATGGTAAGAATAAATCTATATATTGAAGGTGGAAAAGGAAATGGGGAATCATGTGTTGGTGCAATTGATGGAAATTATTGGAAGTTGGCATAGGTAGTTGATTGAGGGCTTGGGGGATCTCAGTTGTGATGACTAATAGGTTGGTTTGGAGGAGATATGTCTCCCACACTCTATTGCGGAATGTTGGATCAAATCTTGGAGTGCAATGCTTGGACATGTATAGTATTATAAGTAAGTCGATGTCTTCAACTCTAAGGTAATATTCACACCACTCGCTCATTCTTATCAATTATGTGATTATAATCAATGTACTTCTACTTTCTTCATTTAATGGTTGCAAATTGCTAAGTTTATTTATGAATTTAATTGAAATATGAATTTGGACCATTACATATGGTATCAAAGCCATAGGCTCAAACCCTAGTGCCTTTGAACCCTCTTACCCTAATGAAATCTATTGGTGTAATAACCATTCGAAACTCTAATTGTAAGTGAGCTTCATTGAATGATCTCCACTGAATACCTCCCTCTATAGATAAAGGGTAAAAGTGAATATTTAAAAAAAAAAAAAAAAGAAGAATAAAAGCATTTACATCAAATTCAATTGAACCTTTCATTATTGAAATGGTAAAAATAAAGATACAATGATCACTCCACACACTAACCCACCACACAATAACCCACCACTAAAACAATGAAATGGTAAAAATAATGATACAATGAACTATGACGTTAACACTTCACACAATAACCCACCACTAAAACCTTGATCTCTTTGTCGTGACTTTGAGAACATTACTATTTAAAAAAATTCAGCTTTGGCAAGGACCTCAAACCTTACAACTGTAGTCATATCATGAAGAGGTGTAGTTAAATCAAAGAGAAGTAAGATATGTTGACTTTGGAAATATTGAAAAAAGGGGTATACTATTTTCTTAGAGAGACCTTGTCATACGTATGTTGTTATATCCTATAAGGGGTATGCCTTATTGGTGGAAAGCCTTAACTATGTCCCCAACTCACGTTTTTTCCTCTAGTTAACACATGTAACTTTAAAGCCTCGTCTGCACGATTTGTATGGGGTTATTCTTGGATAAACTTGTTTTAAGAGGTTTGCCCTTCCATTTTACCTATTCTAGTGTGCATATAACATATTTTAGGAGGAGTTTGATGGATTAATCTTGTCCATGGTCCTTTGTTCAACGTTTATTAGAAAGCAATGATAAAGGGAACACTTGAGTAGGTTGATGTTCCAATTAAATAGTAGAATTTATGGGTTTATTATTAGGTACAAGAGTGCTAGAGATGATTTATTTCTAGCAAGTTTAAAGTTCATAGTTAATCAACAACATACTCCCCCCTTCAACATCATATTCTCTTACAGAAATAACCCTTTTAGGTAACACACTTCAGCAAGTTATAATCATCCTCATCGCACGGTGCATGCAACAACGCTTTAATTAGTATTTTCTAATCGGTTTGGGTTTTAAAACAAGTTTCCTTTGTATGCTTAGCGGGTAGAGAAATAGGGAAAAAAAAAGGTAGTGACACGTTGGAGGTAGTGCACCCTAATAAGTTGTTACAGCCTATTATTACATGTATATTTGTCAAATCGCCAAGATAATGAGAGGAGCATTGTAGTGGATTTTTTACTGGCATATTTAGACACAATTGTCATGTAACCGCAGTGAGATTTTGAAAGGCGTGCTCCCATTTTTTATTTCCAATAATTTAAGGGGGTTTCCCAAATTAGAAAATTCATGTTTTAGCAAGTAAACACACATATTCTTGGAGGGTTTGTTAGAGCTTTAATGGACGATGTAGTGTTGTAGAGCATGGTGCAATAGCATTGGGTGGACGTCTTCTCGTGGCATGCTCGTTCCCTTGAATCCCTCGTGGAGGTTGTGTTATGCATTTGGTCCTATTTCAAATTATTAAATTTATGAGAGAGAGCTAAGACATTCTCATCTAGCCTATTAGAGAGTCTCTCAACTCTATCCATCGTGAGCATTCTAGGATGAGGTAGTAGAGCATGTGTAACATCCCCCATTAATTTGGATGACATTGTTGAACAAATTATTGCCATTGATGTCAAATATGATTTATATCATGTAAGTATTCAAATATAAGTATTCAAATATAAGTATTTCATGAAAAAGGTGACTTTATGTAAAAAGGTGAATTCAAAATGAAATTACATGAAAAAAAGGTGACTTTACGTAATAAGGTGAATTCAAAATGAAGTTATGTGAAAAAGGTGACTTTACGTAAAAAGGTGAATTCAAAATGAATTTATGTGAAAAAAAGTGACTTTACATAAAAAGGTGACTTCAAAATAAAAAAATGAAGTTGCGTGAAAAAAGAGTATTAAAAGATAAAAAATAAAAAATAAATAAAAAAAAGTGAATTAACGTAAAGAAGTGAAAAAGCAAAATGGTATTTTCCCATGGTTTTAAAACCCATGGTATTTTGAAAAGTGAATTAAAAAAAGGGGAAATAATTATTTAATTAATGGATGTCGTGTCTTTTTTAATAAACACAATTGTTCATGTAGGGTTATGATAAAACATAAAAGGAGAATAGTATCGTGAGAAAAAGTGTGTGGGTGAAAACGTAATATTCTTATGAATAAAATTTGAAGAAGTGAAAGGAGTGACGATTGAATATCATATGAGGAGTGACAATTGAATATCGTTAAAGGAAGGATGATTAAATATTAGCGAAGATCGGATATGGTGTTCTGGCAAGTAGATAACACATTCTAGAAAGTAGATCTGGTGTTCTAGCAAGTAGATATGGAATTCTAGCAAGCACAACTTGTAAAGGCAAATCTAAGATAAAGTAGTAGAAGAAGCAAGAAGATCTAGTGAAGGAATATCTAAGACAGAAGTAGAAGAATAAGAAAGAGGATCCGGTGAACGCAGAGCTAAGAAATAATCAACGAGCATACCTAGTGAAGACAAAATCAACAAGAAGACTTGTGAAGGAAATGTAGATGTTCAACCTTTGAAATAAGAATTTGCAAGATTGAAAGTAGGTTGGTTCCTACCAACATCAAGCAGTGGGCATTGGTGTCTCCAATATGTTGGTGCCTACAAAAATCCATCCGCGGGGAATATTGTCTCCAATAGGTTGGTGCCTACAAATATCCAGCAGTGGGGATTGGTGTCTCTAGTAGGTTGGTGCCTACAAAAATCCAACAATGGGTATTGGTATCTCCAGTAGGTTGGTGCCTACAAATATTTGTAACAGTGGGTTTGTGCCTACAAATTATAAAGAGATTTTTTTGTGGTTTTATCCCAAAAGGGTTTCCATGTAAAATCTTATGTCTTCTAGTTGTTAGATTTTGTGTGATTGCTTCATTATGATTAAAGATTGTTAAAAAGAAAAATATAACCTTATATTGATTCACCCANTCAGTATAAGTGTGTGCTCAACAATTAGTATTGGAGTGAGTTCCTTTGCAAATAGTCTAACCACTGGAAGGTAGATCTTGGGAGTACACATGGATGATCAAGAATATTTCTCTACAAACAGGGCTCGATTGTTTGACGAGACAAACTATTCCTTTTGGAGCATAAGGATGTGAAAATATCTAATGGTCATTGGTTTCAATATTTTGGAATCAATCATGACTGGTTTACAACCCCAAAAACTTCACCAATGGATATGGTTGGGAAAGAATCTAGTGAAAACAATGCAAAATCCATGAATGACATCTTGTACAGTCTGTTAGAATCAAAGTTTCATTAAAAATCAGTAAAGAAAAATTGGGATAAACTTCAAAACCTCTATGGAGGCAATGACAAGGTCAAGAAAGATAAGCTCCAAACTCATAGAAAATAGTTCGAGAGTCTGAAAATGAAAGATGAAAAAAATGTTGCACCCTATCTCCTACGTGTGGATGAGATTGTCAACACCATCATAAGACTTGGTGAAATGGTTGAAGAATCAATCATTGTACAAAAGGTGTTAAGGTCACTCCCCTTAATAGTTGATGCCAAAGTTTTTGCTATTGAAGAAATGAAGGATCTTGACAGATTAACAATGGATGAATTGCATGGGATTCTCACTGCATATGAAATGAGGGCTGAAAAAGAAAATTCATCAAAGAAAGAAGTGGCTTTCAAAGCTTCAAAGAAAATGAAGAACAAAGAATATAAATCAATTGATTGTTCCATCTATCAATCAAACACATAGGAAGCACACATTGTGAGAAATATCAAAAAGGGATCTAGCAAATACATAGGTAAGCTACCCTTTAAATGCTTTAATTGTGGAAAAGTAGAACATTTTGTTTCTAAGTGTCCATATGGGAAAAATGAAAGTAGTGATGATGAAGAAGATTATAACATAAATAAAGGGAGCAAACATCATTGACACAAAAATAACCACAAACAAGACAAGCATGAAAATAAGAAGAACTCTTATAAGCAGAAGAATAGCCTCTACTCAAAAGGGGTTGTTGACTCGTCTGAAGAAAGCAGTGAAAGCAGTTTTGATAATGATAGAGAATAAACTCTCTTTATGGCAGTCAAAACAAAGATTGATGAAGATAAATGGAAATAAATGAGGTCAATTGGGTTTAGCTCGAGTGGTTTGTGCTGAGGGGTGTTTCCCCCCACCCAGGTTCAATTCTCGCCAGTGACATGTGGGCTAGGAATTTGTTTCAGTCTTGTTTTAGTGTTCTTTTTACCCCTTTCACTTGCTTTGAAAAAAGAGAAAAAAATATTTCAATTTTTCTGTTTGTAGCAATTTAAAAAAAATAAAATTTCTTTTCAATTTGGTAAAGTAATTAGAGTCGGTTATTTACTAAAAAATAAAAAGAGTCTGTTTTTTAAGTTCTTTATTGATTTCTTGAAACTTAAGTAGCTTGTAGTCAAAAGAAAATATGTTTTAGGTTTTCTTTTCAAGATCTTGAAAAAGTTAATTAAAGAAAAGTTGGTTACAAAGAGTTAGTTGTAAAACTTTACTTTTGATTAGAAGTAATTTTGCTTTCAAGTTTCGTATTGTTCTCCTTTTTTTCATCTCTTATAACATCACTAGTTTCACCGCCATATCCCTTGAGTAAATCAGGCCACTAAAAAAAACGCTAAATCTAAAATTAACTACACTTTTTATGATTGTAGGGTCAACCAATTAGTTTAGGGTTACGACCTTGAATTAGGTTGGAGAGGAAACTCTTCAAGGCCATTAAAAAAACATTGGAGTCAGATTTAGGGAATGTTAAAGTCCAATGCCGTAAAATTTATCCGAGACCCCCCTCTAACACATGGGCTAAACACGAGATCATGTGAGGAAAGGCAATGGAGATAACCCCTCCGAAGCCGGACTAAACGTAGTGGGGAACACATATTAAGGATCTGTGCTGGAAGTGCTACTGACTGCATTTTTTTGTGGAGCTTCATGGGCCTCGAATCCATTCGAGATCCTCTGTTGTCTTCCAGACCACTTTCTTTCAATACCCTTGATAGGTTTTGGACTTGTTATCCTGCTCATTGCGATCCACTCGACTTCTGACTGTACCCGCTCAGTGGCTGACTGTGAGCTCGAAACTCAGTTGCTCATATTCTCAGGACTTACACAGGTGACTACGGGGGTATACCGTGGTACCTAGGGCAGACGTCAGGTCACACTTCTAAGATTATACCTGGAGGGTGATTTCGTGTTCGAGTTTTACTTGCACCTATTAGTTTCTCTAGTGTTGGTTGGTGTAATTGTTCTTCCTACTAGATAGTTGTTTGTTTGATTTATCTTATAGGAATTTTTCTAGTGTGTGCTTGGTTTTCAAACGCTAGTTAAGCCTTATTGTGTCGATTGATATTTTCACAAAGTGGAAGATCAAGAGCTCCGCTAGTAGCGAAGGATTCAAGGAATGTAGTCGGTTGCATTAGATCCAACTATGTCGCCGTTATGGCGAAGACTTGACCAACAATAGTCGTTCGAAGCAATCGGGCCACAGGAAACTATGCCCAAGCCTACTCTGCGAGGAGATTATTCGACTCTGGAGGAACCTACTGTTTTCGACCTTGGGGTGAAAGCTCTCGGGCCAACCAACCCTCCGATTACCGACTTGTCGGTGCCAATCTTAATATAAGTTGTCCCTCCTGAGGTGACACTTTCCGAGTGCCAGTTAGTCTTACAAGAAGCCATGGAAGCAAATGTTGCTACTTCGTCCAGGAGTCCTCATACTCTCATTTCAACTACTACCACAGGGGGTATTTTTCCTCTTAACCCACATTCGCCAGTCTGAACCACAGTGGTCTCCACTCCCTCTACCTCGGCTAGTCGTCTGATACCATCATCAACGGCGACCACTGCTCCGTTCACGCAGAGTGTGACGGGCCCTCCATTCTCATATGGGATGCCCGACTTTGATTTGAACTTAGTCCTTACCTACTCCACTTTACAGACCATGGGTCTAGGGGCAGGGAGCTTAAACGCTCTTGTGCAAGGGTCTACTGGGAGCGCTTCAGTCCCCTTTAATGCTATCCCTTACGGTGGGGGTCATATACCTCCTCTATCCCCCTCGCTCGGTGGTTCTTTCCAGCAACCCATCGGGCTAAATGCTAATTACAACTTGTTTGGAGCAGGCAGTTTAGGACCTTCGTCTTACACTACCCCGGTGGGATTCATGTCGTTCTCTTTATTCAATAGGTTTGGGAATAACGCTTTTTCTTCGGCTGTCATCTCGGCTGAGGGCAACCCTAGTTTTGGGCAACAGAACCCTGTGCATGGTATTATTCCTACACAGGGGGGAAGTACAAGAGTTTTCTCCTCTCAGGGGATTTGGAATTCTTGGTAGGGAAAATTTCCCTCGTAAGGGATGTCAGTTGGGGGCAACCCCTTCCTTGGTCAATGGAACCCTAGGCAAGGTCCGTTACCTATACCCATCGGATCGGTTGGGGGCATCCCCTTCCAAAATCCTTGGAACACAATGCAAGGAGCAATTCTCGTCCAAGCCATGTCGTCCAATTACGGGAGTCAGCCAATGGTATCCCAACAAACGCATTTTTTGTACGCTAGTCAAGGCCACGGTTTCTACCAAAACCCTGGCCAACAGTCCAAATTTTCCTGGCAACCTGGTGCCAGTAAAACTCTATGACCCCTTTTTCATGTACATAATACTCAACCTAAACTACCATTTCTAGCAACACTACATCTGCTATACTTGTCAAGGTTACTTAACGACCCAATTTGTCATGATTCGTATTGGCCCCCCATGTTGACTAAGTTGCCCTCGGATATTCCAAAATTCGAAGGAAAGCCTGGCGAAGACCCAAGTGATCATGTCACAACCTTCCACTTATGGTTCTCGTTAAACTCACTACGAGACGACTCCGTCCAATTGCGCCTTTTTCAACATACTCTTATAGGGGGTGCCGCGAAATGGTATATCGAGCTCGACCACTCGAGGTATTCTTACTTTAACGACCTAGCGATTGTTATAGAAATATTTTCCTCGCCCTATGCAATCTTGCACATAGGGACTTTTTCCATTTCCCTATGCAGACTTTTCATCCCTTTTTGCAAATCCCAAAGCTAAAAAATATATTTTTCTCACATATACGCACCTTGCCTACTATACAACATGCATATACGCACCTTACCTACTATACAACATGCATATACGCAGGCTACACCATTACAACCCGCGTACATTGGGATTTGTGCCCAAAAATGAAAAATGGTGTCGAGTTCCCATGTCACGACAATAGATCTATGATCCTTGGCCTTCCATATACTGGAAACGTTCCAACTCGGCCCTTAAGTTCCACTTGAAGGTTATAAATCTGTCAATTCCGAGCTATGGAAAAGAAGAGAAAGAATTCAACTTTGAGAGCAAAGTTACTCTGGAGAAATTATTTACTTCATATTGAATCTGCATCCCTTTGTCCTTTAAGTCTGAACACAGTGTTCATCCCCCAAGATCTTCCCTTATTGATTGAGAACTTCATTGTCTCTCTTGTATGAGATTGCCTTTGGTGGAGAATTGAAGTGGTGGAGGCCCAACTGGAAGGAACTTAGTTTCTCGGTTCTGAACCGTGTCGACACGGAAGTTCGTAACATTTTCACTTATGTTGATCATATATTAATAGAAATACTCTTTTCCTGTCCAATTGATATCTTGCAAATATTTGAATTATTATTCCATGACCGTATTTGTCATGTTTATTAATGGATTATGCTATTGAATGTTCTAACATCATTTATTATCACCATTTTCTTGCTTTGCTTGGTTGTTGAGGACTAGTTGCAGGTGTATTGCTTTGGGTCAAGTGCTCAACAATGGACTTCATCGAACGTCTGGACAAGCTAGGTATTTTATCTTGTATTGCTAGCATATTCGCTTATATAGCATACTTGAGAATAGAGTTGATTTATGCAATCATTTCCATCTATTGTGGTTTACCCCTAGCCATAGAGAGATTTTCCTCGTAACAGAATTGGCGACCATACTAGGGATTTATCTTCTTTCTTAGGGTTTGGAGTACTTTTAACCTTAGATTATTCTCGTTCCTATTGTGTTTCTTGTTATATCTTTGTTGGACAGCCTTTGTTCACTCTGGGTCTGAGTTCTTCAGCCTTCTCCCTTGCCTAGCTTTGTTTTTTGAAACATATATGCGGCTTTTTGCTTGACAGTCGCGTATATACGCATGCTATCCCTCTGTAAGCTACGTACATACATGTTGTTTCCCTGAATAGTCACGTACATCAAACTCTTGTGTTTGTTTACCGGGTTTGGTGGTTGTTGGGTAGGTTTTGATAATTGCAGAGTCTTCTTGGGTCGTTGTAGTGACTGTTAAGTGTCTATGGGATGACATGAGACCTCTCTTTGGTTGAATTTATGGGCAGATTATTTCCCGTCATCTTTTCATTTTGATTGTCCTTGCACATTGTGCTGAGTATCTTATTGCTTGGTATCCTACTTGAGTTATCTCTTTCTATACACAGTAGAGTTTTATATATCAAGTTGTTGTTCAGTCCATGCATTTTCTCTTTACTTATATTGAAAATACAAAAATATTAGGCATTTTGCATTGCTTGGCATCTTTTGATCTTTTGAGGCTTTGTCATTAGCTTAGTGCATGTAAAGAAAGATTGCATTTTTTACTTTAGAATTGCAGAGTTGAAATTCAAAATTGCATTTGTTTTAAGAAGCATATTATTCACTGAAAATTGAAGTTAGGACTTTGCATTGTATTCATATTTACTTTACTTGCTGAGTCATAAAATCATGAGTTTCACTACCATACCTTTTTGAGTAAGCACGGCCATTAAAATTAACGCTATAATTTAAAATTAATTAGTCATTATTTTATTGAGGGTGCACAAACTAGCTTAGGATTTAGTGCCTTGGAATAGGATTTTGTGAGTAAACTTCTCCAAGGAAATTAAATCAAGATATGTGTCTGACAATTTGAGTGGAGGAATCCATTGTATAATTGGTAATATCAGGAAGCTCCGCTTACACCGGAGTTAATCAGGAGGTCGCGTGAGGTTGGTTGAAGGGATATCCCCCCGATACCTTCTTAGCGCTAGAGACATTTATGGGGATCTATTTGTATCTGGGGATATTTCTAGTGCCTTTACCTTCGTGAGAGGCACTACTTTCAAGGTTTTGGGCTTTTCTACTCTGTCCATACGATGGACCTGACTTACAACTACTCGCCTGTGCATCAATTATACATTGGTTGCTAAGTTGCTTGACTCAGTGCTTGCAGGGTTTATTCTGTAGGTACCCTGGGTCAGATAAGGATCGAACAACACACATCCTTTATGGAGGATTACCTCTCTGGGGGATTTGACCAACTGGTTGTTAAGCCCACGAGGGCCCTTATAATTGATTATGTTACCTACGATCTTTAGCAGGGAGTCTTAGGCCCCTCTTAGGTGAGACATACCTTCTTTAGGGAGGGAGGCCCCTTTCAGCGACTTTGCCCCATTTGTGTGCATATTGGTCATTTGATTTTTGGTGTGCTCTTTGATTACTAGTTGGCCCTATAAGTTATTTTTTGTATCTTGAGTCTTAAGTCATCGTGGAGTCAGACCAACGTCCCCGTCGGTCCCGTCGCTTGTTACAGTTACCACCGGATTTCGAGTCTTTGTCTTCTAAAAGGCGTAGAGATATTAGACGTGGTACACACACCTCCACTGCTTAGACTTGTGATTCTACAAGGATGAGTATTGAACCTAGTCTTCAAAACATTGGGAGCCCTTCAACTCCCACACCTACTATAGTTAATGGCACCCGTTCGACTCCTGCAACCACAATGGTTGTAGTGTCAGAGGCACCTATCATTACTACTGCTTGTCCTATAGTGAATGCACAATATCTTTCCTCGAACCCATTTGGGTCTCTTGGTCACTCACATGGCTATAATGTTAAGTCCATCCCTATGGCCTCTAGTCCTTTTTCCTGTGGTATTACGAACTTTACTTCACAGTTTTCGAATGCCATGCCAGCTCCTGGCCCTAATGCCAGCATTGGACTTGGGGGAACTACACCTCCTTATACTCCATTTTCATTTGGTGGTTCTCAAATCCCTCAAACGAATCCTAGCATGGGAGGCATTCCTACTGTTAACCTCGGGTCTAATCCTCTTGCTTCTGGGTGGAGCAACCAACCTGGTGGATAAGCTTCTGCTCAAGTTCCATCCTATACCCATACCTCTTCAGTGTTGATTCTGACCAACACATTTGGAATGATGAATCCACCTCTATCCTCCAGATTCACACCTGGAGGAGGTCAGTTTCACGCTTTGGGCAACCCCCAACCCAGATCCAGTCCGGCTGGGGGCAATTTTTATAACCCCCATCAGAACATTCCTACTAGAATGATGCCCAATCAACCTTTTATGAATCAGCCTAGAGGAGGGTCTTACAATCCCAGACAGGGCCATGGTGCTTACCAGAACCTTGGATGGGTTGCAGTTCCTCAAGCACAATCTTTCTAGGGATCTTGGGGCCAAATGTCGCAACCTCGTCTCCCTTGTTTGGCCAGACTTGTCTAAGTTGATGAATGAACCTGTGTCTCATGATCCTACATGCCCCCCGGTCCCCACCAAGCTTCCTTCAAACATTCCAAAATTTGAAGGTAAGAATGGCGAGGATCCTAGTGATCACGTTACTACCTTTCACTTATGGTGCTCCTCAAATTCCCTTAATGACGATTCTATTCGGTTAAGATTATTTCAACGCACCCTCATTGGGGTCATTGTGAAATGGTATATCTAGCTACCTAGGGGAGCATATGGGACCTTTAGTCAGATGGTGTTGGTCTTCCTTAACCACTTCCAATTGTCGGTTCGTTACGATGTTGTCCTAGAAACTCTGACGACTTTACGCCGGGATACAACCACTCATATCTCACATCATATCCAAGAGTGGTGTAGATGGAAGAAGTTGAATACGACCTCCATACCCCCAACCTTTCTTTTAGAATGGTTCCTCAAGTCTTTGCAGCCTCCTATCTCGAAGGATGTTGCTACATCTGGGGTTACCATTGAGGAAGAAGCGATCTTCAAAGCCCAACAGTTAGATATTATATATGCTCAGTCTGAGATGTTTTACCACATTCTTCCGGAAACACCGCGATCAACCTATGACCCTAGACAAAAGCCGAGACCTCATGCTGATGGCATTCTAGGCTCCGCCTATGTAAAATATGCAGACTCGGTGACAAGCTATTTGAAAGAGTTGTCTCTAAACTAGTCTATAGTAGCTCTAGCTTTGTTTGTGTCTTCCAATCCCACTCAGTTGGTAGATGTAAATTCTGTGCAATCGTCGATCGACCCAAATGGTAACCAACAACCAGGCAGGAATAAGAAGAAAGGTCGTAATAATAATCGTAAGGGTGGAAAAATCAATAAATCCAAGGACAATGGTAATAATGAGAAGACGAATAATAATGTCGGAGAGGGCAAGAAAGAAAGACGTAAGGTGAAATTTCCCTGTAAGCTTTGTACGGATGATCACCTTACTCATTTATGCCCCAAACTTGCGGAAGCTGCGAGTCTATTATCTCTATCTCCCGCCGTGCTAACGAATCCTTTCCCACATAACCAGCACATGGCCTTGAGCTCCTCAAATGCCAGAAATGCAGCTGGTGGGAGTCAAAACTCATCGTTTCAAGACGATGATTGTTTGTGTATCAATATGGTTGATGCAAAAGTTCATGTAGCCACTCGATCTCACGATTATAGTTCTTCATAGGCTATACCTGGTCTAGAATCTCCTCATCCTACTCCAGAGATGCCTTTACAGATCAAAAAAACAGAGCCACCACCTTGTCTTCCGAAAGGAGTACTCAAGCGCTCTACCCACAATCCAAATGCTAGAGCTTCCCATAACTACTTTATTGTTGAGGACCTGGGTCAAACCCCTTGTGCGATGTCAAATTTGGAGGTACTCCAGACGTGTCCTTCACAGAGGAATGCCTTGCTATCTGTGTTAGGAGCTCGATAACCCAGTGGCTCAAAAGTTATCAAGTTTGACATCACAGATATGAAGCCTCGCTTGCCTTACCACGTGGCATTCCAAATACACGTGGGGTACTCAAAGTATACCATCAAACGTCTGGTTGTTGATGAAGGTGTTGCTACATGTGTGATGTTTCTGATCTGTTGTTAAAGCTCTCGGTTCTTTAACTCTTTCTAAGTCATCGAACACGTTGATTGCTTTTGATGGTCATTCCATCTGCCCTCATGGTATTCTTCCTGCCTTTCTAGTCCAGTTGGGTGGGAAGACGGTAGAAATGGAGGTTGAGGTAGTTGATGTGCCTCTTGATTATAACTTGTTACTAGGACACAATGGACCTATGTTATGATTGTCGTCGTGTCATCTGTCTTTCGTATTCTTTGTTTTCGTCATGATGGGAAGATTGTGACAATCGACCAATTATCCTTTGCATATGCTAGTCCCAATGCATTTGTTGGACCGTCGATCCTCGTGATCGACAATTCTCAGTTGGAAACTGAGAATATCGTTGTCGGAATGTATTCTTCCCTTATGGGCACTTTTGACTTCATGGCACCAATTCACCATGTTTACACCATGTCTAGTAGGCCCATCTCGATAGAGAGGTCCATTCTTTTCCACACTTCCTATTTTAGTGATCCTTGGACCCTACCTTCCTCGACTTCGTCTTGTGAAGGTCAGTCACATGTTGGAATGGCCATGCCACTATCGGCAACAGAGATTGTGTATCAAGTTGTTCTTGACTCTTATGTCGATCCTGATCCTGTTACCTCACTGACGAATGAGTGGGATCCCGTTCTTAAGCCCTTGTGGGCCACTTCGTTATCTTGTTCACATGACTGCCTCGATGAGACTTTTCCCTCGGAAGAAGCTATCATCGAAGCCATGAATGGTTCCGACAAACCCTGGGATGATATGCATCATCGCTCTTATTTTCTCCCAGAGCTTGAAAGAATCGAACAAGATGATTTTCGATCTACTTTGAGTGAGATAGTCGATCATGTTGTAGTTCCACTTGATACGCACAACATTTGTGTCGAAGGAAATATGGTGAGCATCTCTCGTACCCCTGGCAATATTGAAAACATACATATCGATGTGGATTGTTCGCCAGAAGAAATCTTGATCTACACCAAAATCTTCAAAGAATTATGAGATGTATTTGCTTGGTCATATGAAGAGATGTCAGGAATCAATCCTCGTATTGTTAAGCATGAGCTTAGAACTTATCTGGATGTTAAACATGTTCGACAACATCTTAGACCTGTCAATCCCTGAAAGGCCCCTTCTATTAAGGCAGAGGTAGAGAAGTTACTTAAGGCTGACTTCATCTACCTGGTTCCCTTGACTGAATGGGTATCCAATCTCGTTCCGGTGAATAAGAAGCAAGGAGTTATCCATGTATGCATGGACTTTCATGACCTGAACAAGGCTTGTCCTAAAGATAACTTCCCAAAACCTTTCATCGATCAGATTCTCGACGAGTGTGCAGGAAGCGAAGTGTTTTCTTTTATGGACAGATTTTCAGGGTATAACCAAATTCAATTTAAACCAGAGGATCAACACAAGACGGAATTTATTTGTCCTTGGGGTACTTTCGCATATCGAAAAATGACTTTCGACCTATCGAAAAATGACTTTCGACCTTAAAAACACCGAAGCAACCTTCCAACATGTTATGACCTTCACATTCCTTGATATTAAGCATATAGTCGAAGCATAACTTGACGATCTTGTTGCTCACTCTCGTAAGAGAGTGGATCACTCTATGCACCTTCGACTTGTTTTTGAAAGATGTCGTTACTATAGAATTTGGTTGAACCCTAATAAGTGCATATTTTGCGTTAGGTCTGGTCGTCTTTTTGGATTTCTAGTTTCTGAGACTGGGATCATGGTAGATCCACTAAAGGTTGAGCCAATACTTCGATTGCCTCCCTCACGCATTATCGACAACTTCAAGGTTTACAAAGGAAAGCTAACTTTCTATGTCAGTTTATAGTAGATTATGTCAATATCACTAAGGGTTTCATGTTGCTTTTGAAGAAGGACAGCCCTGTTATCTGGGATGAGCGAGCCCAGGAGTCCTTCGATGCTTTGAAGAAAGCCTTGGTATCGGTGCCTCTGTTGAAGTCTCCTGACTACAGTAGGGATTACCTGCTTTATATAGTTGCGTCCGAGGAGACGATTGGTATGATTTTGGTTCAGGAGGATGATGAGCTCCACGAGCACGTCATCTACTATCTTAGTCGAAACTTAGTCGGTCCTGAGCTTAATTATTCTCACGTTGAAAAGATAGCTTTGGAGGTCGTTCATGCAATCCAATGTTTACCTCATTATATATTGCTTTGCAAGACTACTGTGGTTGCCGATGTCAATCCATTTCAATACATCCTTACCAGGCGTATCAGAGGGGGGGAAATACAATAAATGGATTGTCATTTTACAAGAATTTGATCTTGATTTCGCTTCTGCGAAATCCAAGAAATCACTAGTCTTCGTGGAGTTAATATCTAACTTTCCATGATTAGATAAGGATGTTATCCATGTTGATTTGTTTGCGGATGAACACATTTTTCTTGTCTCGTCGTCTGACCCCTGGTATGGAGACATTGTTCTCTATCTTCAAACTTTGAAGTTCCCTCAGCATCTCTCGCGAGATGACTAAGGGCGTGTACGATACCAAGCTAAGAGTTATACTATCGTCGGCAACACTTTGTATTGTTGAGGAATAGACAATATCTTGCTTCATTGTTTAACTCACGGGGAATTCGAGTCAGTCCTAAGCAATTGCCACAATGGGGCTTGTGGTGGTCATCTATTTGGGCTTGTGACAACCAAAAAAAAATTGCGAGCCGGTTATTTCTGGCCATCTATCTTTAAAGATTGTATTAAAGCGGTTAAGAAGTGTCACCCCTGCCAGGTGTTCACTCATAAAATGCGCTCGCATCCATCCCCTCTTCACCCAGTCATTACCGTCGGTCCTTTCACTAAGTGGGGGATGGACTTCGTATATTGCAACCCAACTTCGGCTGGGGGAAATCAACACATTATCATGGTCCTCGACTACTTTACTAAGTGGGTTCAGGCCATGCCTACAGTTAAATCCAACGGGAAGACTGTCGCCTTCTTTGTATTCAATCAAATTATCGTCCAGTTCGGTATCTCGAGTGAGATTGTCATTGATCATGGCAATCACTTTCAAAATGAAATGATGGAAGAGATAACATCTAAGCTAGGGTTTAAGCATGTTCATTCTTCCCCTTACTACCCCCAGGAAAATGGACAAGTATAGGCCGTTAACAAGTCTCTCAAGACCATTTTGCAAAAAATTATCAGCCATAGTAAGTCTGATTGGCACATTATGCTATATCCCGCACTCTAGGAATACCAAACCTCGCTCAAGACTGCCACCGATTTTTCACCTTTCCAGTTAGTACACAGTGCAGAGTCAATATTACCTATTGAATGCGAAATCCCTTCTCTTAAGTTGGAATTTGCACTCCTACTTGACACTTCTAATCTTGAGCGATGCCTTGTACACGTAGAGAGTCTTGACGAGCAGCGTCGAGACACATCTACAGCTATCGAAGTGAACAAAAGATGTGTCAAGGTCCACTACAATAAGTCTGTCTGTCCTCGGTTGTACACTGAGGGTGACTTGGTCCTCTTATATCATCAAGCCAAAGAACCGTTGGGGGCAGGAAAGTTTAAACCCATGTGTTATGGTCCCTATATCGTGCGGCATGTCTTAGAAAAAGGAGCCTATGAGTTAGAAGCTTATGAAGGGAATATGTTGGCTGAGCCCAGGAATGGATTCTACTTGAAAAGATATTATGCTTGAGCCCTAGGCTTGGGCGGAACTCTTTGTATACTAATGTAACTTAGTGTATATATCTTTTTCCTTTATTTTCATCTTCATCTTGCTCATCGAGTTTTCCCTTGGTTAGAAGATGTCAACGGAGTCTTCAGTCTACTTAGGATTCGCATACGGAGCTAGTCATCATACATGAAAATTGGCTTCCTCCGCTTGGGTGGTTTACTCACCTGAGGGTCTATTGGTGTCTTCAGGTGGCGTATACCTAGGGCCATCCACGAATAATGTGTTTGAATATAGCACCGTTATAGAACTTTTGTGCAATGATATCTCACATGGTATTCGCTCTTTAGAGGTTCGCCAGGATTCCCAGTTAGTAATATGTCAGTTGAACGACAGTTACCGTGCGTGTGATCCTACTTTACTCCAATGATTCCTATGGGTGCGTCTTTTAGAACGACAGGTTGATTTTATTACTTATTATCACATACCTGGGAGTTCTAATTATGTATCTGATGCTTATGTTAATTTCGTTTTAGATTGGAATTTGTCACATAACTAAAGCAAAGAAAACCATCTCATCAATGTACACATTGTAATATAATTAAAGATGAAGATCCCTATTATATATATATATATATATATATTTCAAAAAATATGATGTTTATAGTACAAAATTGGGGCTAACACCCTCAATACACATATACAATCGATAATACAAGATCCACGACATCTACGCCTTTGGTGCCATATGTGTGTCATGGTAACAAACTACGACGTTTGCAAGACACTGAAAGAGTCACACCCAAGCTCTAGGCACACCAACCACTTGTCATTGCATGGCCCCCGATAGATCCTCTACCTGAACCATTGAAATCATGTGAGTCAAACAAGACAAGTTTCCCTACACGTTTTGAAGGACTCTCTCCGCTTCTCCTCCCACCGCCTCATCTCCCCGGTGCCTCCGACAATGTCGGGGAAGCTCGTCCGGTCGTTGTGAACCCACGTCTGCGTCACATAAGTGTCAAGTTAGTACCTAAGCATCATCCAAAAAAAAATTTGTTTCCTTATACAAAAATACAAAAAAATGAAATATTTAAAAACATTTGACATACCTATGTCCCTGTAGGCAGTCTCTGGTGGGAGTGGAATGTCAGGGTCCCCTTTGAAGTCGATCCCTGCATAGGGGTAGTCATCCAGAGCAATGACCTGTCTCCTCCACCGGTAGAATAAATCCTCGTTATAGGGTGTGGGAACTCTACCTCTCCCCTGTCGTCTCATTACCTCAGTACACCATGCCATGGCTGGATCGCAAGGTCCTCTCAGAGGAATCTCGACTCTAGGTCCCAAACCTGGAACCTGCTCAAAGAAAAAGATGCATAAGATAGAAGCAGACCCAAAGTTCCTCTTGCGACCCTATTTGCACTCTGTCAATTGGCTCTTCATATTAGCTAGTAGTGAGGTACACCAATCATATATTGTGGGTCTCAAACACTCTACAACATAGAACATGAGAGGCCTCGATGCCTGGTGCAATGAAGTTGATCTTGTGATCCTAGTAAACACCAAGACAATAATCTTGAGGCTAAGATTGTTTATTGCTCGGATGGGGAGTCGATTCCCGACCTTTGGGGTCCCTGCTACATAGTGAGTGTCTATGTACTCCTCTATCTTCATTATGCTCCCATCTCCCTGTGATTTGAGGTTTACCACCTCACCTCGACGTGATAACCCAGTCAAAAAGTATATATCCTTGACTTCAATCCTCAATGGTTTCCCATCGAGGTTGAAGCTTTCACTGTTAGGGTCCCAGTAATCCACAAGAATCTCAAGCAACCTCATCTGGGCCCTCATCCCTTTAAGTGCCCAAAATATACATAAGCCACATTTATTCAAGGCCATTTGGGCCTACGAATCTCTATCCACGGCAACATCTACCTCCTCGTGCTCCCTTTCCCTCCATTCTAGCACCATCCTGCTAGATAAAAGTCAAATTTTGAGTTATCAACCATAGAAATTATTGATTACAAACTTGTACGCGAGCTGATTCATTTACAGTCGTGTATAGGGCTGAGTATACGCACCCTATATTTTACACAGTCGCGTATAACCTCACGTATACGCGACTCGATGAACGTTAACCCGCATACATCGAGTTACCCAATTTGTGCCCTAATTTACTCAAAATTTGAAACTTAATTTAAAAATTTAATCCACTAGAAAGGAAGAGGAGGGAAGAGGAATTACCTGGTCCATTAGTTTTTGATATCGTCGCCTGACACTCCCACAATCACCAGTTGAAGATCGGAGGTAATTTGGTCCAATTTTCACTATTTGGGTAAAAAGTCAAAATGACATAGTAATTTTTGGTTTTGTTACTAGTTATAATAGTTTTTACCCACTTTTTATAGTTTTGAGTCATTTGTTCGCCTAATGGACTAATACAACAGTGGATTGAGTTGGTTTTTGTAGTTTTTACCAAGGATTCTTCTGGATTTCAACGTTATGTTGACCATTTGTAACCACGGGCAGGTATTTTCACTACCCAACATATAGGATAGGTATCCATTCCATCATTCATTTTTTTCATTGTCCTATAAATATCACTTTTATGCCTTAGGTGTGAACCCATTTGTTGCGACACCGAACCCTCCATCTGCTATAAGATGTGTCATCATCAAGTGGTAGAGACTTACCAAACATGGGTGCCCTAGTTAGATCCTCTGCTTCATTTGGTGCCCATGCAAAGATTTTTTCCATAAGACCGGGAGTCCCTTATAGTTAATACATGACTCTGTGTTGAGCCTCATTTCTCACTCATAAACATGTTGTCTTATACCTAGAGGACTCCCAACCGAGTTTAATTTAAGCTCTTTTCCAACTCGTCTTCAAAAAGTGAAAAGATTGACGAGTGAACTTGTCTCTTTCACGCTCGTAAATTGGATTTGAAAGGGTGTCTATTTGGCACAATTTTATCCCTTTCTCACACCAAGTAGACTAAATGTCATGAAAAGGGACATTTTTTGGCATTAAGTTGTGATTGCATCTCATGCCCTTGCTTGCAGTATTAAGCCTATAGCTAGTTCTTGCTTTGCATTATAAATTGTTTGCCTCAGTAGTTTTGCATCCTCAACCAAGTAGATTCTCGTTTATATCCTTCTCAATTTGACACCCTATACCTAGGAGGGGACATTCCCCCAAGTTTCCATCTCCCACATGCATCTCCTTGCATTGAGAATAGGTATGTTCCATTGCTGGAAATAGTTTTGCTTACTTGCAACACTCGTTTCCTCCTCTGTATCATAACATTCATTTGTCTATGAAAAAACAAAAAAAGACGGGCGAGAAGGGAGTGTTATCTTATATTGGTAGCAGTCATGTCAGCTTTGAACATAGCACAAAGTTATTGAGTCTGTTTGTCATCATAATTTTGGGTTTAGCATGGCCTTAGGAAGTTGAGCTCGTTACAGAGTCTTATTTACCGACTGGTTACTCTTCCAGTCCCTATGGAGAATTTCATTGATGCCTTTCGCATCTCATGGTTTCATCATTAAGTCTATTGTTTTTTGAGTCTTCCATATGTCTCATGCTCTAGTTCAAAGGAAGTCTATGAACCTATGTTGGCCATTCCTCAGAACTCTTGACTTTGCATGTCGGTCATACACTCAGTTTATCTTAGGGTCACATGATATTGTAGTCCTATCATGCACCCTGACCCTACTTTCATCATTGGTAGGTAACCTTGAACCCAACAGTCGACATTTCATCATTGGTCATTGACTCGGTGGTTTCCCTTGTGTTCGATGGCAAGACATCTATTCACACATTGGGATGTGTGCAATGTCTTGGATTCCATTAGCCTTATTGGTGGTTTCCTTGCCTTTGCCATCAGTTTTCCTCATTGAATGCTATTCAAAGGGTCTTTTTCATGTACCACTTGCATTTGGCACACGTGAAAGATGCACAGGGTCGTTGGTTCATGAACATGTTCTTTTTCTTATTTCCTCATAATCATGAAGCTCCTGCTTTGTACCTCGTGATGAATGATGAGATATGCCTTAATGATCTGTCAATGGGTCTCATTCCATCGACTTCAACTCATATATTCTGGAAATGAGAACTAGAGTCTTATGAGTACCTTGAGGCTTGCAGTCATTAGTGGCAGGTTCTCTCACCATCAACAATTGGGAATACATCAATGTCTCCTGATCGATGGATTCTTCAAGTGTTCGACCCTGACTCCTTTATTCACACTTGTAAGAATGTACTCAGTGCATTGATACCTACTTTCATTATCGGTAGGTTGTCTTGCATTTGTTAACGGTATACCTCAATGATTGGTAATTAAACGATGTCTCATTCTGTTCGACCTCAACTCCTTTATTCACATGATGTAGACTTGTACCTTTGGCAGATTGTGTAGAAAACTTGAAGACATCACTATGTGGCCGCAACTTTCCTGAGCTGTTGCTTCCTTTTCATTGGATCAATACCTATATGACTTCAGTGATCATGGGTGATCAGATTGTACTCCATTGTATACAGATATCTTCAGATTGATTTTGAGACTGGTTCTACTAGGCCTTGTTTGTGACTATGACAACCTTTGGCATGTAACCACATTTGTATTTGCCTATTCATGGCCACGGACAATTGTTTGGTATATTTTCACATGGATCTACAGTGTAATCCTATTGGCAACCATGTATGCAAAGTCAGTGTTGTAGTGGTGTATCTATATGACTTTCTCATTTACAACAAGTTTTGGGCAGAACACTTGCAGCATATTCAACAGGTTTTGCACACCCTGCGGCAGCACAAGCTATACGCCAACTTGGAAAAATGCTCCTTCAGCATGGACAGGGTCCATTACCTGGGCTACATTGTTGATCAACATGGCGTACATGTGGATCCAACCAAGATCCAAGTCATCAGTGACTGGTCAGCCCCAACCCCACTCTCTGAGCTTCGGAGCTTCTTGGGCCTTGCCAATTTCTACCGCAGGTTCATGTTGGGATTCTCCCATATTGCATGGGCCCTCAGCCAGATAACCAGGGGTGGTCGTAAGGCAAAATTTGCATGGGGTCGGTCCCAACAACAAGTGTTTGATGATTTGAAGCAACGCTTGTGCTCAGCCCTGGTACTTTCACTACCAGACCTGCAACAACCCTTTGAGATCGAGACAGATGTTTCATACTATGTTGTGGGCGTCGTTCTCACTTAGCACGACCACCCTGTGGCCTATCATAGTGAGACACTTTCAGATGTTTTTCATAATTACCCTACTTACGACAAATAAATGTACTCCATTGTGCAAGCCTGCCACCAATGGAGAGATTACATTCTTGGGAAGGAGATAGTCATCCACACTGATCATAAGCCACTGCAGTTCATGTAGACACAAGGAAAATTACTGAATGACCGCCATCAAAAGTGGTCCACATACTTACAGCAATTCCACCTCAACATCGAGTATAAATTAGGAAACACCAACCCCGTTGTTCATTGCCTCAGTAGACCGTCGGTCGTGGCACTCACCTCGGTGCTAGACTCTTGCGACCATGAGACCTCTGGATGGCCCCAACTCTATGAGACAGACCTGGACTTCACCACCACCTACCAAATGTTGGGTGCAAACACAGTTGTCAATAATTTCCATCTTTAGGATGGGTTGTTGTGTCATCTGGGCCATATCTGCGTTCCATCAAGTGAGTGAGCGATTATGATCTTGGAAGCCCACTACAGTCAGGTGGCAGGACACTTCGATGTCAAAAAGGCAATGTCGATGTTACATAAACATTTTTACTGGCTGAAACTTTGATAGGAGGTCAGCAAGTATATCAGGTCCTGCACTGCCTGCGCTATTGCCAAACTGACCACTAAGAAACAAGGCATGTACACCCCTCTTCCTACTCCTGAAAGGCCATGGGAATCCATCTCAATGGACTACATGTTGGGCCTCCCATCCACCAAGCGGGGAAATGACTATGTTTTTGTGGTTGTTGATCGCTTTTCTAAGATGACGATTATGGTTGCCTGCAAGAAAAGCATCACAACAGAAGCCACTGCCAAGATCTTCTTTGAATGAGTCTGGGTACATTGTGGAATCCCACAAACCATTGTCTCAGATCAGGATAGTTGATTTCTCAGCACATTCTGCTCGAGTCTCCGGTCACTGCTGGACACCAAGCTCACCAAATCCACGGCCTTCCACCCCTAGGCAGATGGCCAAACCGAGGTCGTAAATTGAATGATCATGCATATCCTACAGATGTATAATTTTAAGCACCCTCGCACATGGGATGAGAGTCTTCCCTATGTCCAGCATAGCTACAATTGAACCCTGTATAGCTCAACCGACCACATCCACTTTTAGGTGGGGTTGGGATTCCAACCATTGGGTCCCATAGATGTTGCACTTCCCCTTGCGGTCACCTCGACCAACTCATCTCCTACTCCAACTGAAGCTGACAAAGCCACCCAGTTCATTGACCAGATCCAGCACATCCGCCAATAGGTTCAGGATATCTTATAGAAGTCCAATGACAAGTATAAGCAACACCATGATCAACATCGGGTGCCACATATGTTTCAGGTGGGTGACAAAGTTTGGTTGCACTTACAGAAAGAACACCTTATAGGACCCCATCAGAAGCTTCGCCCACTCTGTTATGGGCCATACACCATCACCAAGGCTGTGGGGAATAATGCTTTTGAGCTCAACATTCCTCCTTTCCTTGGTCTGCACCTAGTGTTCAAAGTGGACCTCCTTCGGCCTTATTTCCCACCATTATTGGACACCTCAGACGTAGCAGAACAACTGACACCAACCGAGCTCAAACACGACTGCATACAACATGCATCCAATGATCAGATTCTGGACACACAGATCAAGGGCACTCGACAGCAAAGGATCCATCTTTATCGAGTCATAAAAGCAAGGCAGCTCCTGCACCAAGGCAAGTGGCTCACCCAGGGCCAAATTCAGCATAAATTTCTTCAACTGATATGGGAACTCAATGCAATGGAGACCATCGCTTCCTAAGGAGGGAGGATTGATCCAGGTAAATATCAGTGGCCACCCACATTTTCTGGCTAGCTCAAAACAACTTTCTGGCAATTTTGGTAATTTACTATTTTTAGCAGCTTTTCGGGACATGAACTTCCTGAGCCGTTTTGAGGCCCTAAACGACGTTTTTTTGGGTCCTAGGATAGATATTTCCAACGAGCTATCGTACGCCTAAAATGAAGATCGTATGCAAAAGTTACGACCTCAGGAAGTTGATGTACCGGCTTACCCAAACTGGGCCCGCATGACTTTTGGCGCTTCATTTCCTAGGGTTGGAATTTTGGATGTCTAGGGTTTTTGACACTCTTGTTTATTGTAAAAAGGCCTTTAAAGACTCATTGTAATCATCTTCTGGCGAATGAGCGCAACCATCACATCTCTTCTTAGAGATAGACCACCACCATTTCAGCAAGCTTATTTTCCGCTGCATTTTACAGTTTCAACTTATTTCCTTATTAAATAGAAAACCAGTTTTACTGTATCTCTGTTATTCTGTGTTAAGCATCTGTTAATAATCTGTAGTCATTTTGTTTTGCTCATAAAATCTAGATCAGTGGTATCAGAACGGTCTTCTCCTTGTCGTCTTAATGCATGTCCCCAACGAGGTCAGAGTACAAAGAATTGGGTCTCGAGCCTGTTTCTCTTGAGGACCAAAGCTCTCGCACACCCAAGCGACCTCTCATGGCAAGAGAACAAAAATATGATGGGACAGGAGATCCTTTCAAAATGTTGCTTGAGGTAGCCCTCACACAACAGAGGAACAAAATGATGGATAGTTTCGCGCAAATCCTTCGGTGGCTACCAACATGCGAGGCATCTTCTTCGAGCGGAGGTGTCGCCCCCATCAAGGTACAAATAAACTTCGATATTCCTGTATTTGAAGGTCAGATAGACACAGATGGTGTAGACAAGTGGTTGAATCTACTAGAAAGGTAGTTTTCTGTCCATAACTTTTCGAATAAATAAAATATTACTTTTGCGCTCCTTAAAGTCATTCTCCATGTCAAAGATTGGTGGGAAACTTTCTGTGAGAAAAAGAAAACAGAGGAACCCTCATTATTTACAGTCACGACCACATGGGAATCCTTCAAGGATGTTATTAAGGAATAATACTACCCTGTTGGAAGTTATGAAGACTTGTATACCAAATGGACCACACTGCAGCAAGATAGAGACCAAGCAGTGCAAGAGTTTACAAATATCTTCCATACCTTGCGCACCAAGATGGGTATCAAAGATTCAGAGTGACATCTGGTGCTCAAGTATCGTGGTGCTGTACATAGATACATCCAAACTGAAATGGAATTTTTGAACATCTCATCCTTGGGTATGGCCTACCGATATGCCGTCAAAATCAAGCAGAACTCAAACAAAAGACGCGACAATTTGGGCCCGGGAACCCCTCACAACAAAACCCAGGAAATGGCAGCCCCAACCCACAAAACAAAGAACAGAGCAAAGATGGACAATATCAGGACAACTAGTCCAAGCCATAATCAAAGAAGGACACCAGAAAGACAAAGAAAGATACCGGGAAGTGGTGCGAATTCTATAAGAGCCCTTGGCATAACACTCCTAATTGTCGCTCAAAGCAGTCACTGGTAGCCGAAGTGAAAGCCTCTGAATCAGATGCGGGTTCTGACTCTAAGTTGGAACTAGAAAGGGGAAGATAGATCATTGATGCGGAATCCATTGCCACCGTTGCTACCAGCAAGCTCCAGCCTGATGAACTAGACGAGCCAGAAGAAGGAGAGCACCTCTTCCATTCACAAATGTGGGTAAAAGGCACCCCTTTGCACTTTATCATTGATAACAATAGCCAGAAGAACCTCATCTCAACAGAGGTTGTCAAGTAGTTGGCCCTGCCGACAACGCCACACCCACAACCCTACACCATTGGATGGCTCCGCCAAGGAAGCGATCTCCGCATCAACCAACAGTTTCTACTGTCGTACGACATCAAGCCCTTCAAAGATGAGGTATTGTGTGATGTTGCTCCTCTCAAAGTTTGTGATGTTCTTTTGGGCCAACCTTATTTATGGAAATGTCATGTTGTATATGAGTCTAGGCCTCGTAGTGTTATTATTACTTTGAACAAGAAATTATACAGGATACCCTAGGTAGTCCCACCTAGTGCAATTTCCTTGATATTTGGTAAGCAACGCAGGAAGGTCATCTCTCAGACAGGGAAGTTTGTCTTCTTCGTGATTCGCTCTTGGAATGAGTGAAATATCACAGCCACATCTAGGGTCTCTACGGTCGACCTCTCCACACAACAGAAACAAGTAGATAAGGTTGTCGAAGGATACTTGGATATCTTCTCCTCACCTACCGGGGTACCTTTGCATTGTTAGGTGAAGCACCCCATCGATCTGACCCCCGGCGCATCGTTGTCCAATGGGCCAGTCCAATGGGCCAATCTATCGTCTCTCTATGTTAGAGAATGAGGAGATCAAGCGAGAAATATAAGAACAGTTCCACAAGGGGCACATCTGTCCCAGCTCATCACCTTGCGGGAGCCCAATCGTGCTAGTACAGAAGAAAGATGGAACCTCACGACTCTGCATTGATTACCGGGCCCTGAATAAAATCACAGTCAGAAACCGGTACCCAATTCCCCGAATCGACGACCTCCTTGATTAACTCACATGGGACAAATACTTCAGTAAGATTGATCTGAAGTCTGGCTACCACCAGGTCCCGATAGAACAGATAGATGCATGGAAGACCACTTTCAAGTCAAAGGAAGGCTTTTTTGAATGGTTGGTCATGCTCTTTGGTTTGACAAATGCTCCAGCCACTTTCATGAGGATGATGGACGATATCCTGCGACCATTCACCAATACTTTTGTAGTGGTGTATCTGCATGACATTCTCATTTACAACAAGTCTTGGGCAGAACACTTGCAACATATTTAGGAGGTTCTGCACACCCTGGGGCAGCACAAGCTATATGCCAACTTGGAAAAATGCTCCTTTGGCATGGACAGGGTCCATTACCTGGGCTACATTGTTGATCAGCATGGTGTACATGTGGATCCAGCCAAGATCCAAGTCATCCGTGACTTGCCATCCAAAACCACACTCACTGGGCTTCATAGCTTCTTGGGCCTTGCCAATTTCTATCGCAGTTTCGTGTTGGGATTCTCCCATATTGCATGGTCCTTCAGCCAAATAACCAGGGGTGGTGGTAAGGAAAAATTTGTGTGGGGCCGGTCCCAACAACAAGCATTTGATGATTTGAAGTAGCACTTGTGCTCAACCCCAACACTTTCACTACCAGACCTACAACATCCCTTTGAGATTGAGACAGATGCTTCAGACTATGTTGTGGGTGTCGTTCTCACTTAGCACGACAACCCCATGGCCTATCATAGTGAGACACTATCATATGTTATCCGTAAGTACCCTACTTACGATAAAGAAATGCACTCCATTATGCAAGCCTGCTTCCAGTGGAGACATTACATTCTTGGGAAGGAGACAACCATCCACACTGATCATAAGCCACTGCAATTCATGCAGACACATGGCAAATTACGGAATGATCGCCATCAAAAGTGGTCCACATACTTACAACAATTCCACCTCAACATCAGGTATAAAACATGAACCACCAATTGCGTCCTTGATTGCCTCAGTAGACCACCAGTCACGACACTCACCTCGGTGCTAGACTCTTGCGGCCATGAAACCTTTAGATGGCCCCAACTCTATGAGACAGACCCGGGCTTCACCACCACCTACCAAATGTTGGGTGCAAATGCAGATGTCAATAATTTCCATCTTCATGATGGGTTGTTGTGTCATCTGGGCCATATTTGTGTTCCATCAAGTGAGCGAGCGAAGCTGATCTGGGAAGCCCACTACAGCTGGGTGGCAGGACACTTCGACATTGAAAAGATAGTGGTGATGCTACTGAAACATTTCTACTGGCCGAAACTTCGATAGGAGGTCAGCAAGTATATTGGGTCCTACACTGCCTGTGTTATTGCCAAACCGACCACTAAGAAACAGGGCCTGTACAACCCTCTTCCTACTCCTAACAGGCCATGGGAATCAATCTCAATGGACTACATGTCGGGCCTCTCATCCACCAAGCGGGGAAATGACTATGTTTTTGTGGTTGTTGATCGCTTTTCTAAGATGGTGATTCTAGTTGCCTGCAAGAAGAGCATCACAACAGAAGCCATTCCCAAGCTCTTCTTTGAACAAGTCTGGGTACATTTTGGAATCACACAAGCCATTGTCTCATATCAGGACACTCAATTTCTCAACACATTTCGGTCGAGCCTCTGGTCACTACTGGACACCAAGCTCACCAAATCCATGGTCTTCCACCCCCAGATAAATGGCTAAACCGATTCGTAAATTGAATGATCATGCATATCATGCACATGTATAATTCCAATCATCCTCACACATGGGATGAGATTCTTCGCTATGTCCAACATAGCTACAACCGAGCCCTACATAGCTCAACAAGCCACATCCCCTTTCAGGTGGGGTTGGGATTCCAACCATTGGGTCCCATAGATGTTTCACTTCCCCTTGTGTTCTCCTCGACCGACTCATATCCTGCTCCAACTGAAGCTGACAAAGCCACCTGGTTCATTGAGTAGATCCAGCACATCAGCCAATAGGTTCAGGATATCCTACATAAGTCTAGTGACAAGTACAAGCAACACCATGATCAAAATTGGGTGCCACATAAGTTTCAAGTGGGCGACAAAGTTTGGTTGCACTTGCAGAAAGAACACCTTATAGGACCCCATCGGAAGCTTCGCCCACTTAGTTATGCACCGTGAACCATCACCAAGGCTATGGGGGAATAATGCTTTTGAGCTCAACATTCCTCCTTTCCTTGGCCTGCATCCAGTGTTCAACGTGGACCTCCTTCGGCCTTATTTCCCACCATTATTAGACACCTCAGACATAGCAGAACAACTGACACCAACAGAGATCAACCCCGACTCCATACAACAAGCATCAAATGATCAGATTGTGGACACACGGATAAAGGGCACTCGACAGCAAAGGATCCTTCTTTATTGAGTCGTCAAAGCAGGGCAGCTCCTGCACCAAGGCAAGTGGCTCACCCGAGGCCAAATTGAGTAGAAATTTCCTCATCTGATGGGGGAACTCAACGCAATGGAGACCGTTGCTTCCTAAGGAGGGAGGATTGATCTAGGTGGATATCAGTGGCCACCCACCTTTTCCAGTTGTCTCAAAACAACTTTCTAACAATTTTGGTAATTTACTATTTTTAGTAGTTTTTTGCGTCCTAAACTTATGGAGCCGTTTTGAGGCCCTAAACGACGTTTTTTTGGGTATGTAGTAGGCAATTGTGTTTTGCGTGAAATTTTCGTCAATAGTTGTATTCCTCGGATAGATCTTTCCAACGGGCTATCATACGCCTAAAATAGAGATCGTATGAAAAAGTTACGACCCCATGAAGTTGATGTACTGGCTTACCCAAACGAGGTCAACATGACTTTTGGAGCTTCATCTCCTAGGGTTAGGTTTTTGGATGTCTAGGGTTTTTGACACTCCTGTTTATTGTTAAAAGGCCTTTAGTGCCTCATTGTAATCATCTTCTGGCAAATGAGCACAACCATCACATCTCTTCTCAGAGATAAGCCGCCACCATTCCAGCAAGCTTGTTTTCCGCTGCGTTTTACAGTTTCAGCTTATTTCCTTATTGAATAGAAAACCAGTTTTATTGTATCTCTATTATTCTGTGTTAAGCATCTGTTAATAATTTGTAGTCATTTCGTTATGCTCATAAAATCTGGATCAATATCGCAGAAATCAAAGTGTTGTTTGCAGGTCATGGAACAATGGAAGTGAAATTTAGAGAAAGGGGAAGCACTCGGTCGGAATCGCAATATAAAAGCATGAATGAAAATGTGAACGCGTGAACTCGCCAACCTGCACAGCAAGACATTTTCGGAAAAAACGACTAAGTAACCAGAAAGAGAAACTATAAGGGATAAAAGAGTGGGAAAATACAAGGTGAAGGGCAATTTTCGTAAGCGGGAATTGGTTTCAAACAAGCCCCATTGTTGCAAAACCATCATTTTCTAGTCCAATACTTTATCCACTTATTCGTTTTCTATTGTGCTTGTACCATTAAAAAGGGTGTGAGCAAATGGTTTGTTGAAGATTAGATTTTATTGCAACTTGTGGGAGTAATTGTGTTCTTGATACATTCTTCCATGACTTTAACATATTAACTTAAGTATTAAACTTCTTGCATGATGGGTTGTTAGCATTAAAGCTTAATAATTGCATGTTTAGAAACAACAGTGACGATCTTGAATTTTAAGATTGTAGTTGATTTCATAGTCCCATTTGACTACAACCACCATATATCAATTTTTTTTTTAATTCGCGAACAAGAAATTTGGTAATTTCATTAATAAAGTAAAAAACGCTCAAATAGAGGCCACGGGATGGACAACTAATAAAATGTTCCCTTTCGGACTAAAGGAATCAAGCAAGCGAAAGGGAAATAAAAAATCGTTTGCTTAGCAAGGCTAAGATGAAAATGAAATTTTTATGGCGGGGCCCGGACTGCCACATTGTGATTTGGTCTTGCTATGTTCTATCTGCATTACGAATAGAATTGAATGTTGGTTTGAAATTGTCTGAAATTCATTTTTGTTTCCATAAAATCCTGATGGATCGAGTCAATGCATTGTCATATAATTGTTAAATGCTCCATTTTAGATCAAATTACTTGAGCCAATACAATATTGAAGAACTACGAGACTATCGAACCATGCCAGTGAGAAGAGGTGTTAAATTCAGAAAAGAAGCAACAACCAAGACTCCAAGGCAAAATTTTAAAAAGTAAATCCATTAAAAAAAATAAAAAAATACGGGGCAGTGTATATCTATCCATAGAAAGTGAACCAAGTTCTTTGGACCAAAACATTGAACATGTTTGCCATAAACACAAGCACATGACTTGCAACATGGAGGAGCCATCAAGATGCTCTTCAACATGCATACAAAACTGATTACCATGTCTTTTTTTAGGAAATCCTTGCAGTCTTCTCCTCGAGGGGCCAATGTTCGTTGCCCCAATCTCAATACCTTGTGGAAGACCTGAGGCGAAAATGAAATAGGAGAGTGGTTCCGCAATGGAATAAATCCTTCGCTTGAAGCAGATGAACAACAGTCCTGTGGTAAAATTGATAGTTCTCACAAGCTTCACGTGAGGAAGAAGACGAAAAATGTTGCAGGGCAAACGAAAGAGCCTGAAATTGAAAGTTAGGACACACCAAGAAACCACCTCCTCACAGTCGAAGACTTCAGGGACATAGGTTGCACAAGCAATTCCAGAGGCCCAAATTAGTCCATTCTGGGTGGAAGGATATGAATAGTAGGAATATGCCTTGCATCAGTGGGATTTCTCGTCCTCATCCCCTAAGATGTTAATTGTATATCCAGAGAATAGGAGAGTGGTCCCACAATTGAATAATTTTTTGGCTTGAAATATATCTATGGGAGCATCAATAGATCATTTCCTTACAATGAAAGACTTCCGCCCAGAACAGAATAATTTGGACCTCTAAAATTCCTACTTTCGAGCTGCAAAGTGATTATTGCATTCAACATCAATTTCTTTTCCGAAACCCCTTCTTTTCGTGTTGTTAGGACCACCATCATCGAGCCGGGAAGTGCCCCCCATTATGGTTGATTTCAATTTGGGCACAGGAATGGGAACAACGTCTACATTGCCATCATCCATTGTCGTATCATCGTCCATCAGATCATCTTCTCCCGGCTCGAAATCAGTCGCATCAACCTATGCACCAACCATCAATGCAGGCGGGTAGGTTGTCTGAGCAGGCGGGGTTGCCTTGGAATTCTTTGGCTTGAAATATATCTCTCGGTGCACCAAGGGACCATCTCCTTTTTTTCTCTTGGGCGGAGGGAGATGAGTAGTAAGAATATGCCTTGGAATACTGGAACCTCTGGCCATCATGCTAGAAGGTGTTTTCTGTATATGGACAGAACTGCTGCCATAAGTCAACGAGAATTTTTGTTTTCTCCAGATGATGTTTGAAATGAAAATTGGGGAGGGATAATATAACCCTTCGCAAATCTTGGTTTAATGCATATCAATGGAAGATCTCCTCGAGCCTTTCGCTAATCAATGACAATCTCCACGGTTTGTGCGTAATGAGTTGTCACCATTAAAGCTTCCTAATTGCATATTTAGAAAAAAGTGTGAAGGTGGCTGTGACGGCGAAGAGCGATTAAGGATTAGAGATTTCGTAAAGGTGCCAACTAACCGACGCTCAAAAGAGATTGCATCATGCTTGAAATGAATACTTGGAAAGGATAACACTATTCTTCGAAAAACTTGGTTTAATTCGTATTACTGACAAATCTTCTCTGGCCTTCCAAACATTAATGACAATCTTAACGGTTCCTGCACGATGAGCTACTAGCATTAAATCTTAATAATTGCATATCTAGAAAGAAGTACGAGGGTGGAGGGGATGGCGAAGAGCGATTAAGCATTGTACATTTTGTCCACCCGCCAACCCACGAAAGAGATTCCAAGAAATGGCCAAGTATGGAAAGTGGTCGAGCGGGCTTCAAAAATAGGGTCACAAGATATACTCATGAGACATGAGGGGCCAATGGTCAAATTGTATGTCTCCAAACTTTTGACTGCACAATGTGTAACACGGAACATGGCACAGTGACAGATTTCGGCCGTCAATTTGTATATCGAGAAATTTTGGGGGTTGTTTGTAGGTAGCGGAATAATGGAAGCGCAATGTTGAGCAAGCCTGGCCAGGAACCAACGATGGTAATAGTGGCCAAGTATGCAATGGGTAAGTGGTTGGTCGGTCTTGTGATATAAAAGCATGAGACATACTCGAAACAAGGAATATTGACGGGCCTGAAAACAGGGCCACAATCTCTACTCAGGAGACGTGAGGGCCCGATGGTCAAATTGTATCTATCCCAACTATTGATTGCAAAATGCGTAACACAGAACATGAAGCAATGATGGATTTCGAGGGTCAATTTGTATATTTCGGAACTTCGAGTGATGTATATAAAAGCACGAGACATTCGGAAAAATGACACATTTAGAAAAAGGACCAAGTAAACAAAAAGCGAAAGCAAACGAGAAAAAAGGGGAATTTTTTTGCTAATTTGTAGATCGGGGAAGTCCGGGTGTTGTTTGTAGGCGACAGAACAATGGAAACACAATGTTGAACCCGCCTATTCGGGAACCCGTGATCCAAAAAGTTTGCTCAATATGAAACGGGGAAGTGGTCGGTCGGGCTGGTGATATAAAAGTATTAATGGAAATCTGAAGACGTGAATCCGCTAACTCCCGCACCTATACATTTTCTGAAAAATGACTAACCAAATAGGGAAAAAGAAAGGAGATGGCAATTTTAAAAAGCGGGAATTGGTGTAAGAAAGCCCCATTGATGGTCTTAACAGTAACTATGAAGTGCATTAAACATGTGAATAGGTTCTTCAATCGAGAAATAGATAAAACGAGCCATGCTTATAGTTTCCGGGATGTATTTGTATAAGAGAAGCATCGAAAAACCACAAGAAAATCAATTTTGGGATGTTTAAGTAAAGTTATTGAACTCAGAACTTCACCGCAAGTATAACAACGACGAATTTGAATTTTAATGTCATGTCGTTGATATGATAGTTTCATTGGACTTCGCATAGTATATATGCTTTTATTTCAAATTATTTCTGGAGATGAATTTTGCTAAGTTCATCAATCAAGGAAAAGTGCTAAAATGAGCCACATACTACATTTGCGTCAGATAGATTATATTAAAAGGCAAAGCATGTCATGTATATTCTTTAAGATCATAGAAAAACTGCCAAGATCCCGAATGTATTATTAATTTTCTAGAACGAAGCATACAACCAAGAACCAAGTAAACACCAAATGTATTGAAAGTCGAGGCACAAGGCAACGCATGAACACAAAAGGCGCCAAGCAAGATCCCACAAGATTCCATAGAGCAGTACGCATCGACCTTTGCATCAAACAATTTGATATATAAAAAACACACACGTGGCATTGGTTTTCTCTTACATCTGGTATATGTTCCCATGAGAAAATAACTGAGGCCATGGGATATGAACAAAAGTCTGCCAAACACAAGACAACACAAAACCAACGGAGCTTCGCCATTGTACCCTAGATATAACCAAACCTCAAAATGGGGAACAAGAAACTTGTCAATTACTATTTTACCATGAAGCAAGATCACTATGGACATTTTCTTCTGATAGTGCCATGTTCTATCACTACCAATTTTAACAATGCTAAATTTTGAATATTATTGGAAATGCTTGATGGTTCTGCCTAGAGGAGCAAGCTTTTTTGACGGTTCAAAGGATGGGCATGAGTTATTTACAATTGGATACTTTGTATGGGGTTTTTCCTCATGCTTCCCATTTATGGATTGAACAATCTTATGCGCTTGTACATCACCAATAATTGCACATGCCTGTATTAATTCCAATGCCTGAACTCCCGAGTCTCTATAACGAGTTCTGAAGATCTCAAGCTCATGTTTCAATCCATGATGAGTCCTTTTTTTTCAATTAGGGCATCAAGAAAATGCGGATACCATACCATAAATGTATAGTTGGAGACCATCTTTTTTTTTATTTGGGTACCAAAAAAAATGTAGAAATCCTGCCATGGCTATATAGTTGGAAAACATTTTTTCAATTTGGGCACCCAAAAAGGTGCAGACTCCTCCAACAAAGCCACAACCAGCCACCATTTTTTTTTTCATTTACACACCCCAATAAATATGAAAAATTCTTACTAGGAGATGCAAAAGAACATGAAAATAACAACATTGATTGCATTTGTAGTTAGATTCTCCTCATTGTTTCAAGTGCACAAGAAGAGACAAAATCTCTGGAAAGAAAATTTTACAGCCATAGATGTAAAATCTGAAGAACTCGAGTCCGACGAACATTCATCTGGGTGTTGAAGAAAAATTACAGACACACATGAGATTTTTTTGTTTCCTTCCAAAGCTTGATATGATTAATTTTTTTCTAGTCGATATGCAATATTGCATTGTTCTCATTTAAGGTAAATTTGCTATGTATATGAAAGCCTCGTAGCATGTAGACATTGTTTGCCTTTTTCTGTAGGTATGCTTCATATGCCAATTCTACTAACCTAGGAAGCACATCTTGTAACAGAGGTTGTCTAATTGTACAATGTATGATTGTGTTGCCCATGGTTCGGATGGCAGCATTGAGGCAATGTCTATATATGTAAGGACATTTTTTACTACATTGCAGACAATCAATTGCATCATCACTTATGAAAGCAGAAGCAAGAGAGTTGCATTTGGTACATACAAGCTTGAAGGGGGTCGAGTACGCATTCGCTGCAACCAAAACACCCTCAACTTGGGCACGTGAGCATAGTAGTAAATATATTGAACAATATAATATACAACTACACACACAAAAAAAAAAAAAAATTGTAGAAAATTGATGAAGACAATTTGTATGAGCAAAGTGAGGATGAAATTGTAGATGTATATGCACAACAGTTGTAGAGCTAGTTAGTTTCTTGAGATATTGTACTATGTATGTTCACAATTCTATTACAAATGTTGATTGGGTTGTGTGAAAGATCCTTTCTTTAACATCTCTTTTCTTTGTTATATTTTTGAAGAGCACAAGTGGAAATTGCTCTATATGCAATTCTTGTTCCATTGAGGAAAACAAATTTGAATAGGTGTCGAACAATTGCAGCTGCAACATGGAACAATGCAATATCTTTGTAACATAACAGAGATACATGGACATGTGAAAGTAAAGGACAAAACTGGATATGGAGAACGATACCATTGCCTTGTCGTTGTCTGACTCTCCATCTTTTATATGGAGAATGTGTTGCGAGCCAAGTTTTCTTGCAAGTGTGACAGTTGTACCAATGGTTTCGATTGGGTAAATGTTGTTGCTCTGTGCAAGTTGGTTGATAGTTGTGTCGGGGACGAAACGATATTCTAAACAAATAGCGGGAATTTTTTTCACAATACTTGTTTCATTGAGCGATATAATCCGATCACAATCACCACGGTCATATATTGTTTTAGACAATATATTAAAATTTGTAATGGATATCCCATTACTTGGCAATATCTTTTCTGCATGTTTCTGGACAAGTTGTGTGGGAATAGTCAATGTGACTGTCATCAAGGCCTTGTTTTCTATCATGTCAGCACGCATAATGGATCTAGTTTTGTTTGCCTTGTCCAAGTAGGTGCTATAGACGACCTTTATGTCCCCGACGAACACTTGTCCAGTTCAGCGGTTGTTCAAGCCCTCTATTGATAGTATTTTGGGTGTTACAAGTTTAGACCTGGTGACATTTTTTGAATAGGAAAAGTAATGTGAATGGTAGTGTGCATTGTTTGTTTGTTTTCTTTTTTCCTGCCATAAATGTGAAAGTAGACGCACATCTTGGATGAAGTATGGAGCTAGAGTTTTGCAACCAGACCTCTTAGTCTGCGGAACTTGCACTATGTTCGACGTCTCGCTTGCGCTTGTTGATACTTCCTGTGAACTACAAAGTATGTGTTGCAGATGACATCAACATATTCACCATGGAATAGATGAATAAATAGCTGAGGATATTTGTTTTGTAAACATATGAGGAACATAATGTATGCATATTTATCTTTGGTCTTGTCGGTCTGCTGATGTTTGCGATGATTGACTGCTCATGGCCATGTTGCTAGTCCAACTTTTTCTAATGCAAGCATGTGTAGATGAACATCAGAAGGACTAAATAAGCATATGCATTGTATATTGTCCATAATTGTTCTCAATGTCACATACAGGGTTGAAGGAGATGGAATACAAAATAGGGCATCAAGAGATACTCAGGAAACATGAGGACCCAACGGCCAATTTATATGCCTCAGATTGTTTTACTACAAAAATGTGTAACAGTAAGTAAGGCRTGATGGGGGGGTATGACGACCAATCTGTATATCGTGGAACCTCTGAATCTAGAGGTGCAATCTTAAACCCACCAGCCCAGGAACTCGCGATTGAAAAAGTGGGTAAATATGGAATGAGGTAGAAGCATGACTATAAATGTGAACCTGTGAGTCCGCCAACTCGCGCACCTAGGAATTTTTGGAAAGACGACTAAGCAAAGCAACCAAAAAGAAAAAGTAGACGAGAAAAGTTAAGTATATAAGAGGGGAAACAAAAAGGGATAATAGAAAGTGGAAAAATTAGAAATGGTGAGGGCAATGTTTGGAAGTAGGAAGTCTCAACAAAGGCCCATTGTTGCCAAATCATCGTTTTCTAGTCCAATATTACATGCCCCCACCTATTTTGTATGTTTGATTTACTAGCACAGTTGGTATACCTTTTCGAAGATTGTACCACAGACCCCTCTGCTGTGGCATATAAGAATTCATCTTCATGTTCAACCAATTTGTTTCTTTCAATGTAGCAAAGTCGAACATACAGTGGACATGAAGGTAAGTTAGTATGCAAAAAGACATGTAAAAGAAAGAAATACACTTCTATTTATTTCAATGTAGCAACACAGATAATACAATTCACATGAGAATACGTTACTATGTAGAAAGATACGTAGTATATACACACAATAAAAAAAAGGTGCAAAGCAATAGAACAAGTAGAACAAATACACAAACAATAAATGAAATACTAAACATTGGAATATGAAATAAGAGTACAGGTATGCACCTCTGTAACTCCTCCTCTACATTCGCGCCAAAGAGTCCATCATCCTCTCCCGCCACTCTGTTTGTTTAAATGTAGCAATGCGGGAAAAATACAATGGACATGAAAAAAGTTAGTATGCAGGAAGACATGTAAAAATAAATAAACAGAGTTTGAATTTTTTCAATGTAGTGGCACAGGAAATACAAAGGACATGAAGATAAGTTATTATGTAGGAAGGTACGCAATATCTACATACAATAAATTAGGTGAACACATATACAAACAATAAATGAAATACAAAACAACGGAATATGGAATAACAATACAAGCATGTACATTTGTATCTCCTCTTCCACCGCTGGAGTTAAGACTCCTTTGTTTTCTCCAGCTATTATGTTTGTTTGAATGCGGGAACGCACAAAGCACAAAATACAATGAACATGAATGGAAGCCGATATGCAGCGGAGAACAAGTAATATGTACATACACTAAATGAGAATCAACGAATAAAATAAAAAATAGTTAGAAACATGAACCTTTGTTTTTCTCCATCCATGGTTGTAAATATATAAAGTTTTTTCCTGCCCAAAATATATTACAAGCCACAAAATATTAAGAAATTGCATGGCCATAGCTAAATGATTTTGGTTTTCTGTAGCAAAGTATCCAGATATGCTTTGAGACATGGAAATGTAATTTTGTAGTATCTTTGGTGTACATATCATATTTCAAGTACAAGACAAATTGTATCGTGGTCACACCAGTCTGTGTAGAGGATAAAGAGGTTGTATTGTGATATGGGCACATTTCACCATATATGGTTAATAAGTGTGTCTTGCACGTGTTTTATCTTAACAAAAAGACAACGGACATTGTAATTGCACATGTAGTTGTCCAATCATTTCTTATGCCACTATTTTGTATCATGTCAACACTGAAGTATCCTAGAATGATAATGGTTTCGTCCAAATGTAAATGGTATGATCCATTTCAGAACACATTGATTGAGCTAGCAATGTTGCACGCCAAACAACATATAAATTAAATACTGCAATTTACAATCCATCGGACACCACTCTTGGTAGAACCATCTCATTGTCCTTTTCTTCTACAAGAACATTTTAAAAGACATGTAGGTATGGTCTAGGACTAGGAAAAAAAATTGGAGCAAAATTTAATAGCAGGACAGGCGAGCCCGGAACAGGCGCCAGATCTCGACTTCGCCAGACACGACAAACAACAGAACCACAGGTCCACTCACGGGTGCAGGCCCTGAACACCGGAAAGTGAAAAAAAAAAAACCCGCTCCAAATGTCGGCGCAAGACCCCAACTCTGCAAAGACGAAGTAAACAAAAGAAAATAGCAAGCAACAAACCAACGAGCAAGCACAAACAAGCCCAAATGCAGCCCCAGGTCCCCAAACTCGTAAACTTGAGCCAAACAACAAGAAGCAGCAACCGATGAACCAACGAACAAGCAACAACCACTGAACCAGTAAACAACATATGTATCTCCAACGATTACCAAACTGCAGCCGAAGCATAGATGGAACTGGAAACATATGACGAGCATGTCAGTAGAAATAATCAAACATTCTTACTTGCAAACTGCAAATAGTGAACAACAAAGAACGAATAGAAAATGAAATTATGGCATAAAAACTTACTCTGAAATGATGAACGACAGAAGCGTAGGTTGAATTGTGGGTGCAACACCTCGACCCCGCAAAGTGAAAAAAAAACCAGATCCAACTACGAATGCAAGACCCCAACCCTGCAAAGTTGAAGTAAACAAAAGCAATAAGCACCAACAGGTTCAACCGCAGGAGCAGGTCCCCAACCTTGCAAAGTTGAACCAAACAACAACAAGCAGCAACCCATGAACCAATGAACAAGAAGCACCCACCGAACCAGTAAACAATGTATGTAGCTTCAACAATGACCAAATTGCATTCCAAGCATAGAAGAAGTATGAAATATACAATGCTTATTCAACTGGCAATCGACAACAATATTGTCCAAATTCATTGCAACATTGTATGGAAAAATTCGAGGAAAAATGTACTTTGAGAAGCCTATTTAGGTAAACATTTAAGGTTGTCAGGTTGTCTAAGGGCCTCGCAATATGCAAACATTTAAGTTGTTGGGCCTGTTTCAGGACCTCGTGCTATGTAAACATTTAAGCTGCCAGGCCTATTCAAGCACCTCAAACAAAGTGTCAATGCTCTAAACCAAAGGACTGATAATAATAATAATAATAATAATAATAAAATGACATATTAATATGCGATCGCTATAGTCCCTCTACACATTTGGCAGGGACTAATAATAAAAAAACATTAAAAAACAACATCCATGCTCAGAACTTTCGGTATGTAAACATTTCAGTAAAAATGTAATAAAAAATAAAAAGGAGCGTCTAAGATCAAAACTTTGGATATCTACAGATTTACAACATTGGGAACAACAAAGCTCGTATATATTCTCTAATGAGACGATGACATATAACTTATATATATATAATAATAATAATAATAATGTTTTTACTTCTATAGTATGAACAATATAGATGATGCGGAAATTTATAGTCAAAAGACATATTAATATGAAGTCAACGAATTATCTATCGTTATAGTCCCTCTGTGCCTTCAACATGGATTAATAAAAGGTAAGAGTTTGTTCATATAAAAACTATATTTACCTCACTCATGGTTGAAACACATAATTCTTGAAGTTTAATGCATCTTACCATGTCAAAACATTATGCACGCGTGCCCTCCACCATAACCTTTTCACTCTTTTCACACAAATTAATACATATGCATTAAACTATACAACATCTAAAGGGTTTATTTCTTGCATGGGATTTGACATTTAAAATCAACGACCATTATACACCCATGAAATTAATGGGTGGTCGTTGAGTCTTTACTTCCAGAGGTCATTTATTGAGCTACTGGGCACCAAATGAGGTGCAGGAGTGCTCAATCGAAAGCTAAGATTGAAGAGTAGAATCTGGGAATGTTTATTTGGTTAAATCTACAACATAAATGCCTAAAAAATTGAGCAGAAAAGAGGACTACGAAATCCTGTCAAACTGAGATCATTGTGTTCATTTTAAGCAATAAAATTGATTGCCAAAGCTTTTGGAATCTTGTCGCATTGAAAAAACAATTTATTTCTATTATTGTTTAGTTTTGGTTTGTAGTTATTCTAAGAGTTAGTTTTATTTGATTCATGATTTTCTTTTATTAAGAGCAACTACAAGATCATCGATTTTGTAGCCACTCTTAAAAATATTTAAATTATTAATTTGCTTTGTTTTCATAGGTGTCTATTATCACTATTAAGCTGACAGTGGCATGATTATTTATCTAAATGCATCACAGAAAATCGATTAAGATATAACTCTAGTTTTGAAGATCGTTGCAAAGGATTTGTGAGCGATAACAATTATGATTTGGAAACTCGTGCTAGGGAAAACATATATTTTTGCAGGGTCGATTACAAGCAAATGAAGAAGAATATTACAAAATGGCGACATGGGTTTTGTGCATAATGAGTCCATTTAGTTTCCTAAAATATGGAAAGATATGAGAGATATGCTTGAAATTTTCAAAGCACGTTTTCTCATAAATTTTATGGCGGTCAATTTTCAAAATTTTCATCTATCTGTACAGTTACGCAAAGCAAATATATGATTGGGCACGTGGTTTTGAAGCAAAAGGTTCGAGCATTGGAAGGGAGATCATCTAAACCCAGTAAACAAGGAGATGAATATCAGAAATTATATTTCTCTATAGATGTTATGTTTTCACAATCAAAATATGTTTTTGATTTCCATTAGTTTTGGATCTAGACAAAATGATTGCAATGTATAAATATCTCATCTTGAGAGCCTACGTGGGGTGCGGTCTCCACCAATAGAGAAAACGATTTTATCTTTCCTGCACACCATTCTTTATAAAATTTGTTTTTCGAAGGAATAATGACAGAGACGTTGCCAATAGTGGATAGATCAGAATCTTAAGGAAGTGATAATACCTTGTGATAAACCAAAAAGTCTTCTTTCAAAGCTCTGTACGAATTTATTTTGCATGAGTAATGGAAGTTGATTTTCTAATTTCCCTTATCATTCTCTTCAATGATTTGAAACAATGTTTTGAACTGCGTTTTCATATTCTTCTTCATATTCTTATGATGATAATCTTTTTAAAATTTATTTTCAAAAGATAGTGATTACTGTCTATTTGATCTATTAACTGTAATTGGTTCGGTTTCACATGTTAGAAAGTGTTTTTGTAATGCTTCACGATTTTATTCTGTTGCCATTAACTTATGCAATATGTAGTTATCGAATAGTAGAATGTCTTCTATGATTTATGGTTGTTACATATTTCATTTATAAAAGCGAGTTGAACCAATTTTAGATTAATCTTGCTCTTGCGGGATAGGTTTTATTTTTGTAGGATTAGAATTACATTTTTATTAGTTTTAATTTGCATTTAGATTAGAAGAGCTTAATGAATTCTCCTCTTGGGGAGCAAATCATTTTCGTTGCTAACAAAGCCATAAAACTCATAAGAAGCAGCTACACCAAACAACTTGGGTTCTTCTCTAAGGAGCTCAGACTAGGTTGTTTCCTTTGCATTGACTAGTGGTCACTTATGCCCATAAAAAATATACATTTGCTTCCTATCGCCATGATTTTAGATTCATCCCCAGAATCTGATCATAAATCCTGTCGAGTTGATGCAATAGTCTTCTGCTTCCCCTTATCCTTTAAATGTTTCGATCGTGATTCTAGATGCAACTTCCAACACTGTCATTCTTCATGTCCCTTTTTCTTACAGTGAGAACATGTAGGTCTGTCTTCAGCTTGTTTTACTGTAGTTGACTTCTTACTCTTCCATTTACCTTTCAATTTTTTTTCAAACTTGTATGGCTTCTCATATTTGATTGCATGCTTACCCTTACTAGCCTCCAGGTGAGTAGCTTGTACCAATACTTTATCAATGTTAGTAGGTTTAAACATTAAAATAGTGTGACGAAGATGTGAGTGCATCCCACCAATATACTTTAGAAGAGTTTCATGGGTATACAAAGAAAGTCCTAAGGATAATGCCTTCTTTTTGAATTCATGTCTATATGATTGAATATTTTGGCCTTCACCCTACCTTAGATGCTTCCATTCTATCATTGTTGTTTGAGTATAAGCTAATGGATATAACTGTTTTCTTATAACCTTAGTAAAGCTATCCCAATAAGAGATTACTTTACCCTTTTGAACAAGATCAACCTGCATCTTACTCTCCCACCATATTAAGGCTATGCCACTTAGTCGAAGAGCAGATAATTGTATTTTTGCAACATCGTTCACGATCTTTTGAACCCCGCAATATACCTCTATTTGCTTGATCCAGTTGTACAATTTCTCGACATTCAATTCTCCATCATAGGTCGACAATTCAAACTTGACATCCGGTTTTAATAAAGGCAAATTATGACCAGACTTCTTAGAGAGCTTCTTTTTATGAGAAAAATGTTTACTTCCCTTAGAAGAAGAAGATGATGAGAATGATGGTGAGGAGGGTTCTGAAGGACCACCTTCATTACCTCCTCCTTCCTCTTTGACTAGTTCAACTTTATTTGATGTACCTTTCCCATTGGCCTTCTCTCAACCCTCGTACATTTTTCCACCATGGATTTCATTAAATTAAAAGCCTCGAAGAAATCATCTTCGGAGTTGTAAGGACCCAATTTTCTCAGCAAAGTCATTTCTCTTCGACGAGTAAAAATTCTTGAACCAATATCAAGATTATAACTTGCAAGCATGCCTTCTCCTCACTTCGATTTGGACCTTGTAAGCATTCACTCACATACACTTGACAAACCTTGCTTTGATACCAACTTGATCCGAAATGTCCTTAGATGCTTATTAATCTTTAAAACATAATAATATATACTTGATCTTGGAAATAAAAATGATCGCTTGACTGTTTGCAATTTACATGTGAATTAACTTATATATCCAAACACACTTTAAGGATGAATAAATTGCAAATAACTAAGCGAAAATAGAACACCAATATTATAATCATATACACAAGTTTGATAACGAAGTTCACCCAATTTGGGCTACGTCTCTGGGTCCGCTTCCAATAGAGACCTCTTTATTAATGCTCAAAATGCTTGTGTTTTATAATGACATTTTTTTGCATTGCTCAAACCCAGAAACATAGTATGCCATTGAATTTCTTGCGAAATTTCGATAAAAATGAGTATAATGCTCATAAAGTTCATAATAAGTTGGCGCAACGATTAAGTGGTTGTTTTGTTGGACAGTAGGTCGGGGGATCAAACCCCGCCAACCTCCATTTGTTTCATGGCTTGGTTATATTTGTTGGTGGATATATGGTTATAACCATATACTATATATGGTATATGCTTTTTAAACCCTTCATGGCTTGGTTATATTTGTTGGTGGATATATGGTTATAATCATATACTATATATGGTATATGTTTTCTAAACCCTCGTGAATCTATGACCCACGATTATATTACATTGCATGTGATATGGGGCGAGGGCTTAGGCCCTTGACCCATTTTGCCGCCATTTAAACTTTTACACGACCTTAAATATATATGAGACCATATGTATATCAAGTCTCATTGTGTGGTCTATTGGTAAAGGCACCTGGGTAAGGTTATGGGAGGTCGCGGGTTTGGCCCCCGTTGACTCCCATAAAATTTTGATATACTTAAATTATAATTGGCCAATGGGAGGTTGCCACGTGGTGGCTTCTCATTGGTCTTTCCTTGCCACATGTCAACACATAACTGGTCCACTTGAATTGCCTAGTCACTTTGCCAACTGGACATGCCACATCACCTGCCTGCCATGTGTCACCAAATGAGGTTTCCCATTTCAGTACTGTATGACCTGTACGATCATGCCATGTGTCACCCTTGCAGTGGTGACACGTGTCACCTTTGACTTTTGCCTTTTTGCCCTTGTTGAATCGAACTTTGACCAACCATATCTTTTGCATACAAACTCCGTTTGAGGCAATTTTTGCGCCATTGGAAAGCTATCACCCGACTATACACATTGGTGGTGTTTTTAAGAGCATTTGATATGGTCAAATTTTGAGAATTTTTGAACCCTTTTGGACCTCTGTGAGGGTTCCAGATCCTCCTAGACCCTTTGTGATTATTTCTGGATCAACCATATAGTACCAAAAATTACAATTAGGGTGCCTAAAAAGAGCCAGAGCTTAGATGCCTATGTCTGGGATTCATATGGTAAACTATCTCTGACATATACCCTGCTTTAAACTATGTTAACATAGCCTTCTATCATGAACATCATCATTAATAGACAAATTGAAGATATAAGATGTGTACAACCTTATATAGGCAATTGCTAGCACAACAAGTGTATCAGGTATGATGATCAAAATACAAAACAATTAAACAAGAACTTACGAGATAATCCTAGAGCAGATCCAAAGAGATTGGATTTGGAGGAGCATGGATCCTCAAGGGCTATGATTCCTTTATCTTCAATTGAGCTTTTCTCCCCATATTCATCCTTAATGATAATTGGGTTGGCACTTGTACCAGTCGAGCTCAAAATCTCAATGACCTCAACCAATCCTTCTCCTTCTCCTGCATTCTAGTCTGTGATTTTGAAATTTATCCCAAATACCACTTGACACAATACTTTGAATTTGGCTTCTAGTCTGCGCACTTTGCCACAAGTTTCTTGCCATGGTTGTTGTAGATTTTCTAGAGTGTTGGCCACCAATGTCTTTTCCATCTAGTAAAATCCCATCTCTTTAAACACTTTAGTGTCCCTCAACCTTGAGGAACATTTATTCTTGACCAAGTTCGACATTTCCTTTTGAATTTGTTGCTTGGAAGTTTATGCTCTTTTTTGCTTAACTGTGTCAAGCAATCCATTCATCTTGTGTTGGACATGTTAGGGTATGGTATCCTGATAGCACCATTGGGCCTCGAGAGTGGCCTTCTTCGCCCCGATGCCTTTGAAGCTAGTTGTATCCTCGCTAACATTGGACTCCATGGATTTCCCCTTTCTTTTCTTTCCCCTTTTGTTGTCTTCAACCTGTCGAGTCTTCTGCATGTCCCCCATTGTATCCTCCCCCACCCAAAGCTATTGAGTCAAGGAGTGGGTTCTATGCATGCTTAGGAAAGCCTTACCTTTGATTTTGCAAGCTAGAACAAGAGGTCACTGCCAGAGCACCCAGAGGTAGCATAATTGTTTGGTTGGGGCTCCAACCAAGTGAATAAATCTAGTAATAAGCCAAAACTCACTTACCAAGAGCTCACATTTGAGGAGACATGGGACTTTGTCTCCTTCAAATGCTCAGTGAAGAGCATCACCCTCAAGCTTATCCCGGAAAATAGAAGCTAACCAAAAGAGTGGTGCCGCTAGTATGAACAACATGCAACCCTGGACCCAACTATTATAGCACAAATCGCCACACCGCAATGCATTTGTCACATGGTCTAACCCTTTCTCTGGCTTGCAATCTTAAATCCCAACTTTCCTCATCAAAGTCACTTTAAAAACATAATTTTAAGTGCCATCCGCGGGTCATATGTGTACAACACGCGGATGTCTGTGGGTTGCTAGTTGACAACTTGCGGATGCCCTAAAAAAAGTTGAAAAATAAAATAGTTCCCCATTTTTGGGCAGGGATTTCAGTTGGGCTCGTTTCCCCAACTTCCCCGAGCCCGAACTCAACATAATTCAACCTCCTTAACCTCTTGAGGATGGTATAAAGGCACCTTTGGGGACATGCATGAGGAGGACAACTAAGGTGCAAAGTTATGTTGTTGGATCTGCAAGTCTCCCTATTCTCCTTCATCCTGTGAGTATCATCCCCTTGAACTGAAACCTTTGTTCCAACCCTCCCTTTTCTCCATTATATGACCATAAGGTGTGTTCCTATCCTTATCGGGTCATCCGAGGAAGGGCAATCTCACTGAGTGATGCTTGAAGGATCTTTTGGAGGAACCTGGGCAGTTGTCTTCGAGGTAGTGCTGATGGTCGGAGTCAGGTTGTGACCACTTCTTTCTACCGTTGCTAGTAAAGAGTTATCTTTTCACCATACTTGTGTAGTATTGATTCAACTTGTTTATGTATGTCAAGTTACTTTCTGTATTTGAATTTATCTATCTATTACTTCTATGATTTTATGTTATAACTACCTTGTTGCAACACTTTCTTGATCTTCTTTTGCAGGTTAGCATAAGCAGGAATCAAGAGCGGTACAAGGTTCGAGAGCAAGGAACGACACCAAACATAAGGACACAAGGTGTGAAATCTTCTTCCCTCTATGATAAAGTAGTTATTTCTTTACATTTTTTGTATGTGGGTTAGGGTTTTGTCTTTTATATGGTCAATCTCTATTGTGACATGACCCAAGGTCATGGGGGAAAAATCCCGTAACAACTTACTTGCAAAGATTATTACAAGATTGATAGGCAAGGATGCCTTACCGTTAGGCCCATCGACGCGATTGATATCGGTTTTATAGACAAGTATCCTTCTACTCACAAACCTCCAATTCATTCCCCTAGTGCTAGGACAACCAGTGCCACCATCATTCATGATTTCTTGCATCATTAATTATGTTGAAGGTCTGTTCCCACGTGAAGCTTTGATGTACCAAGTACCACTGAAGTAATTGTCTGGTTTGGATCCACTCGAGACTGGACCGAACCTATTTATGTTTTGATAACCCATCACCCTCCCACACTTTGGGTTGAAGTTCTTGTACTACCCATCTCTCATCGTGGATGGTGCTCGATGCGAGACACCTAATAGGGCTCCACCCACCATGTGGTAGAGGCATCACTTGCCTTCCCTACTGCCCTATCTGGGGGATATCTCTATGTTATTTCACTTGTTATTTCTATTTTTATTTCGTTCTCAACATAATTTGGATTAAATGATACTACCTAAAACACCTTTAGAAGAAGTAACGTCCTTTTGTAAATGCTTGCTAATCTAGGGGCGTTGGGAGGTTATGACAAATCAGAGCACCCAAATAAATATGATTTCATCTTGAGTGAGTTCTTCGAGAAATTCATGCCCTTGGAAGGCTACTAGGACCTTTGCCTTAATATTTTCGGAGCACCCAAGACCCCAGACAATCCTAATGTATTGTGTTCCTTCATGATCTACAATAATCCCCCTACATTTACCAACTATAATACTAACCAATCTGTGATAATTTTTAGTCACGAACTTCCTATATATATATATATAAAGAAATTAAACTACTCACAAGATCAAATGGTCATATTAAAAAATAAGTTTACACTTAATATATGTTCTTCCAAAAAATAAAAATAAGAAAACTAATTTGTCTATAATCTTAATGCTATAGTTTAATCATTCTATGTTTTGGCTCTTTTACGGGGATATTTACTTGAAATCTAACCATGAATTGTTGTATTGCAAATTTGAGTGGTTAATTCTGTCTAATATGAGTATCTTAAGTTTTTTCAACATAATGTAATTCTGTGTATGTGAGTATCTCAAGTTTTTTCAACATACTTTAATTTATGTGACCAAAAAGGTAGAAAAATTAAACAACCCCTAATCTTAACTAAGATACCTATTTTTTTTTTATTCAAAAAATTTTAAATTTTTTTCTTCTCAATGTCAACATCACACTCACTTTAAAGATTAAATCCAAATATTTTTTTTAATAAACAAGTTATCAAATTCAAACAAGATTAATTGTTGATTAATTTTTAAAAGCAGATTTTTGTTTTACATTAATATTTTCATTTCTTTATATCCATCAATTAATTAAATAATTGTAAAGTAAATTAAAAAGGTTTAGTGGATTAGTTGATGATGAATTTTTAAATTTATTAATCCAAAGGATTTATTTTTACGTCGAAAGGTGTACACCTATTGACAATGGGCAGATTTAATAAGGGTTTAGTGCTTAATAAGTTTTCTATGGACATGATTAAATATGGCTGGAATATTCTTAGTAGTCACACAAAATAAATGGCTGTGATTTCAACTAGCACAGCCGCTAATTTGCGGCTGAGAACGCCGAAAGGCAGTCAGTATGAACCTCCTCGCTCCTTTGTTGATGCGCACTCGCTCATTTGTTGATGCGCACTCGCAATTGTTTCATATTCTCCATGGAAATCGTGGCCAGCACATCAAACGCGCGCGGAGGGGAGGCTCGAGGTTGCAACGCTTTACTTCACATCCACGCGGCCATAAACATCTGCATTGGTAAAAAAATGACTGCGTGTAAAACTTTTTAATTGGCATCCAACACCCACGCGGCTATACCTATCCGCCCAGAAACAATAATTTAGTAAATTGTGGCTAGTTTAATAGATTATCTCTTAATCACTGAACGTGGCAATCTTGTGGTGAGCAAGTAATTTTTTAATCTGATTTAGTAAATGTAAAAAAGTAATCACATAAACGGACATCTTTATAAATGAGCGGAAGTTAATTTATCAAAATCTCATCCATTGATTAGAGAGGACGACCAAGAATATGCCAACATCTTCAATTGCCAACCCTACGATTGAAATTTATAATTAAAAGATGATTAATTGTGCCCATTGTCAATAGGTATACGCCTTTTGGCGTAATCATTAACTCTCTAGCTATTATAAAGACATCCGTTTATGTGTTTACTTTTTTACATTTACCTAATCATATTTAAAATTTACTTTGATAACTAACTGATTGCCACGTAAATGATTTACAGAAATTAAAATATTAACACCAGATAAATGAAGCGCAACCAATATTATCCAGCTGCTATATTAGCGGCTGTGCTAGTTAATAATCAACGAGATCTTGTTGCTCGGAAGAAAAAACAAATATATAAACAAGCCACTTCTAATAAGCACACAATTAAAAGCTATGTATTTATTTATTTATATAATCTTAATACCTGTCAACGCAACCTTAGTTGATGACAGAGCTCTTGTCTGGGCAAAAAGAGGGCACGAGGGAAGAGATTCGACAGGCAGTTCTTCTCGCCTTGGATAATTTTTTTCCTTTGTACGAGAACAGGCAGAGATCAAAGATTTACGGAATTGCGATTAAATGAGATTACGCAGCAGAAATAGGCTCTATAACGCGCATTTAGGGGGCAAATACGTTCAACATCGGTTCCTCCAAATCGAGCATTTGCGTGGTGGAGTCGGCTGGCATCTGAATATTTTCAGGGTAAGATTTTCAAATTAGAAGATTTTCAGAGGCTAAATCTGCTTGAAATGAAGTTCCATAGATGGATCTTGTTGACGTGCTTTAATTAGGGTAAGAATCGGTTAAATGCGATTTTTCTTGGGGGAATATCTTCTGAAAGGTCGTATCGGCGCTAGAAAATTAGGTTTATAGGTTTAAATAACGTCCCTCTGCTAAAAAGATCCGGTCATCGAAGAGGAAAACTGAATCATTCTTTTTCCAGAGGCAGTAACCGAAAAAAATTGAACTTTCAAAGGCTTAAATAAGCCAGATATCGGGTAAATTTAAGGCGGAAAAGTTCAGATTGAGCAGTGAAAGCGAAATCTGCTGGAAATTGATTTTTCGCAAGATCATCTCAGCGCACTAACATTCAATTATCGAGCATTGATCGAGGAGTACGTTTTCGAGGTAAAGATTGAAGCTATAGCATTTTAGCGCATTTTTCATGACGAAATTGTTGAATATTTAGCATTTAAAGGCGAATGCACTAAGTATTGATCATTACGACAGCTAAATCTTTCGAGATTTGAGATGTTGCAGCTCAAAGCTCGAAATATTGAGCATTTGCCGGAAAAGTTGTATACATAGATCAAAACGTTATAATTGTCTAGCGTTTTGCAGGCTAAGAGGTTAAACTGTTTAGACAATTGGTCGTGCAGTGCTGGATATCGACAGTTCTTAGTCTTATTGGATCAAGTAGGTATCATTGTCTACATGAAATATCTTTATTTTCAAGAATTGTTTTTATTTTTTATTCTCTGGTAAAACCTAAGTTTTATATTAACAGAAATAAAGATACAGATAATAACCAGTTTGGTTCCCTGCTATTATCAAAATTGGACATACATATGATATAGCTGAGGCAAAAATTAAACACAAGTTCAACCTCAAGCACCCGTCTTAAAAAGGAAAGCTGTTTTGATGCAGGACTAAATATGTTTCACTGTTAAAATGGAAAGTCCTAGTTATCAAGCAATTCTTAATTGAGGCACAACCATCGATTGAGAATTTTCCCTGATGCAAACACACACATGAACCAATTTGTCTTTGCAAGTTTTTGGGAAGAAATCTGAAGTTGCATAAGGTTGTAAACGCTCGACGGTAAAGTGCTTACATGAGTTGAATGATCTTTTAGCAGCCATTGCTAGAAGTTTGATTTTTGTATCCCCGTATTCTATCTAATTTTGGCATTATGCAGGGCTAAGGCTCCACAGATTGGTGGAAGTTGAATTTTAAAACGGAAGCCAAGGCTCGCAGGCGTTTGGGCTGCCTGCGAGGCCTCAAGATATATATACGAGAGGCATTTCGCAGAAGGTTAAACACCATGTTCTATGGGGCGATGGTTTGGGATCCATGGCTGATAGTTTGTCAGATTGTTTGCCTTCAGTGCCTCTATTATCTCAGTCTGGGGCTATTCATGTGGATTCTTGTTGGATCTCGTGTTCCGAGATTAACGCTTCTCTATTTCTTTGATTACTCCATGCTGTCAGCCTCAACAGTCACTGGATGGTGTATATTGGCTGCTTTTTTTTTCAGTGCTCTTGCAGGGTGAGAATTATTAATTTATTTCTAAAGCTTTTTGTTTAGTTTTATTTAGATTTTGAAATTGTAAAATCATCATCTGGCAGCATTGAATTTCTTTAGGCTGGACCATTCTTCAATAGTAGCTCGAGGCTTTGTTAAACCATGAATAATGCTTAGAAGTGGACAATGGGAATAGTTTTGTTAATAAGTATGCTACAGTTAAAACTAAAATACATTTTTGATTCATTGACTAATGAACTAAGAAGCATTTCACATCCCTAGATAAGGCCTTAAATGCATTTCAAGTACATTTTTTAATTCATTCATCAATGAACTAAGAAGTATTTCACATCCCTAGATAAGGCCTTAAATGCATCTACAGTGAGTTTGCTACAGATAAGACAGTACATTTTGATACACTAAATGGGGTGCAAATCACGACCTTTGATCAGGCCTTAAATGTAGTGATGCTCAATGGTTGCTTATCAAGATGAACCCACTAAATGTTGAAAATGACTCAAATTTGTTCAGAAATAGGACACAAGCAAGACGGTAGTGAGTAAACTGGTGTCATCTTCAATATTCAATCTGAAACTTCTGAACTGAGCTTTGATGAAGATATGTCTGAATAACTGCAAATATGGATGCTGAATGGTTCATCTGAAATGAACTTTGAAAGAGAGTAGAATTTATGGAAGTGAACAACTACCATGTCTGAACATTCCCCTGCTAATTGGTGAACAAATTGGTGAACAAATAGGATCACCATTCTACTATTAGTGAACAAGTAGGATCACTGAAGTTCTTTCTGAATTTAGACACAATTAGGTGTCAAGCATCATCTTGCTGAGTAGTTGAATAGCAATGAGAGGATTCTAAATTTCATGCTAGATTTTCCCAAATACGTTGATTTGATGAGATTGATTGATTGAATTGTAGATGTCTTGTTGTGGAGACCAGTTGACATGTTGGAATTCCCAAATTTTGATTGATAAGATAAGATAAGATAATATAAATGTATTAATATCCAACAAATAACCATTGAAGTAGGACAATGGGACTGTTTTAGGTACAATGATGTCTACCCAAAGCGGGAGCGCTAAAATGACTCCTATATAAAGGCAAGAAACAAGAAGTAAAATAACAATCTAATCTAAAAACCTAGAAGGCCAACTTCAAAGAATGGAGAGGCGACCTAGGAGGAAGGAAGGAGGAGAGATGTACAAGATGAGTGGCTCTTTAGCCTATGGCACTAGCAATAAGAGGTCCTGGTCCACTAGTCGTCTCTCCTAGCATTCGAGGTCGAATGGAGAAAACTCAAAATAGATGTCTATCTGGAAGAAGCGTGCGAGGAGCTCAAATGAGTGCAGTGTTATTGCTTGGAAGGAAAGGCCTGTTGTTGAGGTTTGGAGGATATCACCTGGTGATTGTGTTGATTGCTAGTGTGAGGTTTGGTCTGGTGGCGTCGCTGGGGTCTCACGAAGGCGAGGATAAAGCTCTGTGTCCTCACTGTTAGAATTAGGGAAAATTGAAAACCAAAATGCTTTAAATTTTTTTTTGTTCACTAGATCAGCATAAAGAAGAATAGATTTGAAACAAACAAAATTTCTGAGTATAGAAAATAAACTTTTAGCGTACTTCCTGATTCAATGATAGATGTACCTGTCACATGTGTGGATGTATGTCTCTGTAAATATGTTCAGAATTTAGTTTAGGTTCATGGATCAAACCTCTAGGGTTTGATCTTTGTCAATGTGGACTGTGGGATAGTTCTGCCATAGATAGAGACCTCCAAAAGAAACACCAATAAAACCATAGACTTAACAATAATACCCCTAGTAGAAAAAAAAAACCCTCCATAGAACAGTGATATAGCACAGGAATGAAACTGGACAACAAACCCCTTCACACAGACAATCTTGACAACAAGACAGTCACCGAGATTCTGCACAAGCAAACCCTCCACACAGATCTGGACAGCAAGGAAAGTAACCTCAAGCAAACCCTCCACTCAGATCTGGACAGCAAGGAAAGTAACCGCAAGCAAACCCTCCACATAGATCTGGACAACATGGAAAATAATAGAGATTCTCCACACGCAAGACAACAAATTTGCAACTCAGAAAAGTGGACAACAAAGCTAACCCTCCACAAGCAGGACAACAAAATTTGCAACTCAGAAAAGTGGACAACAAGGTAGCTAACCCTCCACAAGGAGTACAACAAATGGAAAACCCCCCACAGGGACCTTAGCACACCATGCAACATTAGAAGGAGAGGTCACGACTACTTAAACACAGATGAATGAGAGGGTCGCGACTGCTAACATAGATCTAGTAGTCAAAGAGAGGGAGTCGCGACTCTCATACCCTGGCTGTAACTCAGGGGATAGGTCCAACAACCAAGGAGAAGGCACTCCTGCACAGTAGACAGGTCCGACAGCTGAAGAAGTAAGGGTTGCATGCACCCTATACACCAGCAGGTATCAAGGAGGAGCTTCCATCAATCAAAACTCAGATCTGGAAAACTGTTAACCAATAGAGAGGCCGCACCACACAAGAGAGTAGTCACTGAGGTAGCCGCAACAAGGAGAGAGAGGAGAGAGTGATAGATAGAAAAGCAATAGGATAGGGTCTTATTTATAGTTAGGGAGAGGGGTTCGGGTAGATATAATAAAATTAAATATTGACATTTAATTAATACAAATATTAATTAATATCTCAATTAATATTAATATAAATTATAAAAACCCTAAACAACATATAAAACCCCAATCCCATAAAATAAAACCTAATCACATAAACCAAGAGGGAAAGCAAAACAACAAGGGGGTACTTGTTAAAATAAATTCAAGGGGGGTTCCATAATGGCAAAACATCTCCACACGAGTCTCATAATGACCTATAAACTTTATCATCATTGCATAAGAGGGTACATCAACAATGTGGTCATGTTCCATCTTCATAGGCACTCCTAGGTCTCATGGACCATCCCGGGAGAGAGGAAGAGGATCACACATCAACACATCTTGGTATTACACCAAGATCTACTTGGTCAAAGATCAGGTTGCCCCATAACACATCTGGGGGCCCTATAACACATATAGGGTCTTATCCACCAAGGTACAAGACCAAGGATCAATTCATGCATTAGGCAAGGGTTCCCTGGAACACATCCAGGGGCCCTAGAACACATCTAGGGACTTATATCAACCACCAAGGAACACATCCATGGATCAATCCAAGCACTGAGCAAGGATTCCCTGGAACACATCCAGGGGCCCTAGACACATCTAGGGACTTATATCTGTTAATATTATGGTAGCTTCAGGACGTATGAACCTCTATTGTGACCTATGACGAGACTAGAATAGTCCGGAAGGAAGCAAAGAAATGAAGGAAACCCTAGACAGGTTGTCGGCTGCAGAAATATATTTAATATGAATTTATTAATACCTAGAAGGAGAAGTCGGCCCCAGTTAAACTGTCCAGACTACTATAAATACAGGGCGCCAGTTCTCATTATTCACATCTTAGCAGTTGCAGAGAGAACTGGATCTGCGCAGGTGCAGTTGCAGCTTGTGCGCAAGTTTTTGGGAAGGTGTGCGCTAGCCTCTGGGTGGGATTATCTGATCAGCTTGGTTTCTATTCTTGCTTGATGCATTAGCCTCTCTTGGCTATTGGATTGCTACCAGGATTCTCTTCTCTGTCAAGGTCAAGGTGCTCGGAGGGTGGCTTCGGCCTGTGGTTGGGTAACGAGGGTATCGTCAATGGTAAAACGAGCACAATCTTCTATATTCTAACAGGTTATGGGCCCACACCCCCTTCAGTCATCCTAAAACGCTGGAAGGAAGCATAGTCGCTAGATATTGAGCTCGTTGAGGAACTGCCGCTAGGGTTACTAGCAGGAGCAGCTTCCAAAAACACTCCAACTAGGGTTACTAGCAGAAGCAGTTGCAGAAACCCTAAATCTCCGATCTGGCACCTTGTGATGGAGTATCTCGCCCAAGAAGAAGATATTCAGATGCGCCCTAACTCAGCGCACCTCTTAGCTCTCTCAGAAGACAAAAATGACGAAGTTGAAGTTTTGGATCAAGGCATGACCAGTTACTAGTCAACCGAAGACTTGTGTGAAACAATCAATCTTTTACACTACTCAACACTTACCGGGACGATTGAAGATGATATGTGGATAATCGATAGTGGAGCTTCCAGGCACATGACGAGAGATCAAGCCAAACTCTAAAATCTAAATGAGAGAAAGACATTGTACAAAGTGGAGCTTGGAGACAAAAGCACTTACCCCGTCGAAGGATTTGGACAAGCCTCCGTCAAGTTGGAATCAGGTAATCATGTTCACTTAAGCAATGTTTTATATGTACCTGGTTTAGAAAAGAATCTTGTATCAATATCATGTTTAGAAGACAAAGGAAACATAATAGCCTTCATGGATGGAAA
>JASDQU010101249.1:106632-187716 GCA_032191745.1 Picea mariana | reverse complement strand
TGAAATCCTGAAAACCGTTAAGTCTGCTGAATTTTGAATGGGACCTAAAATTCTACTTTCTCCATATAAAGTCTAATGAGGTTGGAACCACTCTCAAACATCCTGAAACAATTAATGGTAATGTTAAAAATTTAAGTAAAAGGATAAAAATGAAAGATAAAGGAAATGTCACTTTAAGAATTTAACATTACCATTCATTACATGATGCAAGTAACACTAACTGGAAGTTTGGGGGCCCCACGGCCCCTTTATTTGCCTAGTTTCCCTTTGAAAGCCGCGGAAACTTGGCCGTACGGGCGCGGTACGTCCCCGAAACGCCGCCGGCCGTACCGTACGGCGTTTCCCTTTCGAGAAACGTCGTACGATACGGCCGGCAGCGTTTCGGGGCCGTACCGTACCCGTTTCGGCATACCGTACCGTTTCGGGCTCCGAAACAGAGGGGTGGGGGGCGTTTCCTGCAACTTAGCAAGAGAGAAGTCACTGAGGTAGCCACAACAAGGAGAGAGAGGAGAGAGTGATAGATAGAAAAGCAATAGGGTAGGGTCTTATTTATAGTTAGGGAGAGGGGTTAGGGTAGATATAATAAAATTAAATATTGACATTTAATTAATATAAATATTAATTAATATGTCAATTAATATTAATATAAATTATAAAAACCCTAAACACATATGAAACCCCAATCCCATAAAATAAAACCCAATCACATAAACCAAGAGGGAAAGCAAAACAACAAGGGGTTACCTGTTAAGATAAAGTCAAGGGGGTTCCATAATGGCAAAATATGTCCGTATGAGTCTCATAATGACTTATAAACTTTATCATCACTGCATAAGAAGGTACATCAACAATGTGGTCATGTCCATCTTCATAGGACTCCTAGGTCTCATGGACCATCCCGGGAGAGAGGAAGAGGATCACACATCAACACATCTTGGTATTACACCAAGATCTACTTGGTCAAAGACCAGGTTTCCCGAGAACACATCTGGGGGCCCTAGAACACATCTAGGGTTTTATCCACCAAGGTACAAGACCAAGGATCAACCCATGCATTAGGCAGGGGTTCCCAGGAACACATCCAGGGGCCCTAGAACACATCTAGGGACTTATATCAACCACCAAGGAACACATCCAAGGATCAATCCAAGCACTGAGCAAGGATTCCCTGGAACACATCCATGGGCCCTAGACACATATAGGGACTTATATCAACCACCAAGGAACATATCCAAGGATCAATCAAAGCACTGAGCAAGGATTCCCTGGAATACATCTAGTGGCCCTAGACACATCTAGGGACCTATATCAACCACCAAGGAACATATCCAAGGATCAATCCAAGCACTGGGCAAGGATTCCTTGGAACACATCCAGGGGCCCTAGACACATCTAGGGACTTACTGCTTGGTCCAAGACCAAGAACCCCAGTCATATACTGGGGGCCCTCACTAGTGTCTTTTGCCATGGCTCTCACTGCTTGGTCTCATACCAAGAAACCCCAGGAGTGTGCTGGGGGCCCTAGTCCATAGCTAGGGTCTTTTCCATCCTTCGGAGAATGGCTCTTGCAGCTGCATTAATTTCAACACTCACTGATCTGGAGTCATCTCTGTTTGTTTGCTTCTTAGTGCCCCTATTCAGGAGCACCATGAAAAAGGAAGTAATTCGCTGAGTGGGGGCAGGTCCAGGGAGTGGATGTGGCTGGAGGATAGAAGAGTGGAGGTGGAGGGCTTCCTTGCATGTATAAGGCCAAGCATCTCTGGTCAGGCTAACTAAAGTAACTGCCAACCGTCTCTAACTCTCAGAATAGATAGTGGAACTGTCCTCGGATCTTGTAGTAAACCAGGCAATGGAAGATGAAGTGCTTGTTAAATTTTAAGCTTGATTCATATAGAAGAGATTTTTAACTTCTTTTTCAACACATTAAATCTTAAACATAATATACTGAAAAAACTGAATAGAAGAGAGCAACGTAATAAACAAGATCACAATAGAACACAGAGATTTACCTTTTTGGAAACCCAATAAGGGAGAAAACCCCAACAAAGATCTTTCCTCTTTATTGATTAATGAGCTTGCAGGTACAATCCCTAAATAGGGTGCTACAGTACAAATATCAAAGAGGGAGGACGGCTAGAGACTTTTACACTTGTGTTGCTTGTAGATCTGGAGAATATTGTAGATCTGAGCCTAGATCGACTCACCAAGACTTGGAGAACCTGCCTGACCAAAACGCTAAGACAAACTGATCTTGGAATACTTCAGATCTGGGTTGGCCGAAATTTCTTGCAGATCTGGGGCGAAACTTTCTTCTTACTTGATCTCTACAATAGGTGGATTATACCCTGATCGTTTTGTAGAGAAGGATGCACTAGATCAAGGGCTCTTTGTTGATACTTGAATCGAACCAATCTGTCACCTGTAGCCCCTGCTATGAATAAAATAGACAAGTTGCTGGGAAATATTGCAGATCTTAACTGTGCTATTGCAGATCTGAACTGTGCTATTGCAGATCTGAATTGTGCTAGATCTGAAATGTTTGTAGCGAATTATCTTCTTGTCCTTTTATGGTTTCACCTATCCTTCTAGAAGCATCCAGATCCGGTCTTCTTATTAGGTTAAGTCAAACTTCCAGAAGCATCTTATTTTCTTGGGTTAAGTCGAACTTCTTGAAGCCCTAAAGGGGGTCATCACTTTAAGCTGTTATATTCCTAGGCATGAAGTTTGACCCCTTTCTTTTAATAACTCATTGACACTTTATAATAATATAACATTATAACTTAGGCTTTTAGTCTTTTAATTCTCCATTAACACTTTAACCTTATTCTCTAGGACTAGGCACAACACTTGCAAGCACATCTTGTCCTTCTCTCAACCTGCATGGTCCTCACCTGCTCCTAACTGCATCATTACATCAATAAGAGGAAAGATCTTTATACTTGTGTGGTTATTTGACCCTCCTACTTGGTCATATGCTAAAGTGAGACTAAGAATGGCCAGCTCCTAGAAGATCATAGCAAAGACTGGGAGGTCATCTCACACATCAGTGTAGCTCACAGGACTTGTATGTTCGTCCTAGCTCTTGCTAAACTTTACCTTGACTTTTGCACAAGGCTCACAAGGTTTCTTGCAGCATGTCCTTCGTCCCGTCTCTTGTCCTGCCTCACAAGGTTTGTATGTTCACCTTGACTCTTGACATGACTCACAAGACTGGTTGATTCTCCAAATCTCCTTGGCTAGCTTCAGGGTGGCCACTTAAGCCCTCTCATTGGAGAATGTCTCTTGATGCTTCTATTTTTAACAGTGCTCCTCTGTCTTAACCTCACGAAGATGGTACAACTGGCAAATCCTATCTAATCGACTAATCTGGTGATCAGTCTCAATCCGTAGCCTATGAGATCCAACTCTAAATTGGCCCAAGGTGATCCGAAGGGCGTGCATCCAGTGGCGAAGGTGTAATGGGGTCGAGTAATGAGTCCATCCCTCATAACCATGAAGTACACTTCATAGAAGGTCATCTTCGGATGCAACCCACCTTGAGGGTTTATCCAAGTGACTCACACAAACTACCTGTAGATATCATCTTTGATGATTGTGTTCATCTCATGTCGTGTAGGTAATAGGTGGTTGGGTGCATCAAGAGAATATTTGAATGGAGGGAGTCGATCCATCGTAATGCCAATAGATGCTAGAAGATTCAGGACCCCGACAGACCAACATCAAGAATGGACCAGAGAACTAATGGATGCAAGGGGCTCCGATGAACGGTAGGCTGAGTAAGGATATCGGTCTCGTCCCTTTTTTGTATCGGTGAAACTTCGAAGGCGGTGCAGGAGTAAGACGAGGCCAAACATTGTCTCAAGTCGAAAGGGGCGAGCATCAAACTCTGCAAGGGTGATGGGCTGGTGGACTGTTTGCTTGCACCTGGTAATGCGACAAGGAGGATGATCTGTACTCTTTTTGCTGAAGACCAATCAGACTCTAGTAGACCAGGTCCCCACACCTCGGAACCGTATAAAACTATGGGCCAAACAAGAGTATTCATGAACGATATCTTGGACACTATGTCCTGAAAATGGTTTTGGAAAAACTGTCTTTTAAGAAGGGCCAAGGAACCATAGCCCTTTTTGACTCGGGGTTGAAGTGCATGGTGCAGGTTGAAGCGAGGTCCTGTCAATAGTACTCCCAAATAAGTATATGTGCAAGTGATATCAATTCCTTTCCACTGAAGAAGAAATGGTGATAAAAAAGGGTCTTCTTCGATCCATTGAAGATCATGACCTCGGTTTTTCCCAAGTTGACTATCAGCTGTCGAAAAAGAGGGCTAGGGCATCTAGTTGTCTTTGCAATCGTTCAGGGGATGAGGCTAAAAGGATCACATCATCAATGTATTGAGATTATGTACCTTGGGAGGTGTTCCCCATGTGTTTCTGCTCTCCTAAACACATGTGGGAAGTACTATGTACTTTGTGCCTTGTACTTTGTGTCTAATTTCACTTTGACTTAGGAGTTTTAAGTCAAAAGTGAAATTTTGTCATTTATGCCTAAAATGACTATTAATTCACTTTGTGGGTGAATTAGAGACATAAAGTGAACTTAGGGAACTTAACCCAAAGTGGGTTATCGAGTGAGATTCTTTTGGAGAGATCTCAACCTTTGATTAGATGGGAGATGGGATGATCTCAACCATCCATATCCTAGGTTTCCTTATGGAGGTTCAAGAGGGGCGCAAAGGGCAAAGGAGAGCTCATTCACTCATTTTCTCACTTGGAGAGATTGAGAGAGAGCTTAGAGATGAGGTTAGCTTGGGCGCTTGCTTTCATGGAGAGAGGCATCTAGCTTGGAGCCTTGTTTATTTACTGAGGAGATTCCAGTGTTGTGGAGGGCGCACTTGTTGAGGAGGGCGCATCAACAATGGGGAGGTCTTACACCTTTCATATTGCAGTGTGATCAGTTTTAGAGGGAGGCCACACACCAGTGCTTGATTACTGTGGAGGGGTTTTCCATTCAGAGCTCACAGTTTGCATCTGCAACAGATTTGGTGGATTTGAGAGCCTTTATGAGGGGCGCACCTTCCTAGGGCGCACCTGGTTTATTTGGACTTGTATTTCAGCTTGGATCAAGCTGCTATTGTATCATGTTCATCTATATTTTGTACTTGCTGTATTCCACCATCTATTCTCCTCATATATAGACATATATCCCAAACCGGTTTTTATCCAGGGTCATGTTGACCAAAAATACCTTTGTACAAAATGATGTGTGTTAGTCTTTTAGATCTGCTTATTTTCAGCTGTTAAGATCTCTAGGTGTGTTGTATTTATTTTGGTATGCATGTGCTAACTCTTGGTTACTAAAACTACATGCTAGAGCACCTAAAATTGCAAGTACAACTATAACAAATCAGCAAGAAGTTACTGAACCATTGGCTGTCCTAAAACAGCAACAAAACCTTTACATAACAGTTGAAACTTAGAGCCAATCTGTGGTCAAAGACAGACCCAGTTGGCAGCTTGATAGGACCTGGAAAATCTTCACAATGAAGAGTAGGATAGAAATCAAGACATGGTGGAGGAGGCACCCATCTCCATCCTAGATGTGCTCATACAAGGACTTCAACTTGTCAATGTAGATACCAAACAATGTGGGGGACAGGGGGAGCAACCCTGTTTGACCCCAATGGTACTCTTGATAAAATTTGAAATCCCTTGCATTGTGCATAGACGACCAAGAACCAGCTCATAAAGGCGCATTATGGCGATCAGTAAGGTATTAGAGATACCAATATCTTTGAGTCTCTGGAACAAAGCCTCTCGGGGACGGAGTCAAAAGCTTTCCAAAAGTCCACAAAGCAACATAAAACTTTCGAAGGACGATGTCATGCCTCCTTAATGATGGCTTGGAGTGTAAGGATGTTGTCAATGGTCTAGTGCTCAGGCTGAAATCCAACTTGTCCTTTGGCATTGAGTTGTCTCCTCTCAAGCTCCCCATAAAGCTTCAAATGGAGGGCCGTGACATAAAGTTTAGAAAATGTGTGGCCTACCATGATTGTCATGTAGTTGTTCGGTTCTGTACTAGAGCTAGATTTGTGAATTGGGTGAATAATGTGATGTGACCAAGACTGTGGAAATCCTGTGCAGACCGCATGGTTGAAAAGGTTGGCTAGGTGGTTATCCATAGAGTGAAGGCCCTGCTTGGAACCCTTCCTCATTCCGCTGCTTTACTAATATTCATCATCCAAACGTCCTCCCTGCTATCCCAGTAGGAGAATAAATGGCAAGGAGAAGGGGGGGAGAGGTGACCTGGATTGAGGGCTGCCTAGGGACATCATACTGGGAGGATGTATGGGTAAACATGGATTTTGGGTCTGGAGGAAGAGGAGAGTGGCGAGGGAAGAAGGTGTGCTAGAAAGTTTTAAGGGCACCGATAAGAGAAACACTCAATTCACATCTCCGTTGGGAAATGAAGAGGTGCCTCTTATGGCGAAAGAAGGCGGTGATAGGAAGCTTTAAGATGGGGATAGGATGAGTGAGTGTGGGTGAAGGCGTGTCGAAGTTGACCATGAAGGAGTTCACAATCATTGTCATACCACTTGTTCATGGGGCAAGATCTAGTTTTTAGGGAAGGGAAGGTGGATTTGGTGTGATGGGGGTAGGATTGAAAGGCAACTTCCCAAATGGTGGATGAAAGATATGTGTATTTGGCATCGACAGAAGCAAAGCGGGAGAATATGGACTCAGGTGGAAGCCTCTGGTGGAGATGGGAAGTAAAGACGTCATGATCACTCTCCTCAAAGAAAAGCTATTTAGCCTACTGGCACCATAAAGTGTTGCACTCTATTCTGCAACTCTCTTTTGTTATATCTCATATCTTATGATCATTCATTGTTTATACAAGCAATTTAGCCAACTAGCACCATAGAGTGTTGCACTCTATTGTTCATGAGTTATTTTTCTTCCTAGCACACTAGTGCTTTCTCTCTCTAGCGTACTTGTGTTGGTTTATCTTTACTCAAATGTAGAATTAGGTTTGCTGGTTGGTTCTATTTGATCCTTCCGTCTATTGTGAACCTCAACAAATAAGACAGTTGCACGATCCTCAAGTGTGGGTGCCCTCCCTGACCAAGAATATTAAAGATTCCATGCTGATTTTAGAGAAGATAAGACACAAATAGAATTGCCAATTTAACTGTGTAAATAATTGAGTTTATCTGCTGACTTATCCTCAAATGGAGCATCCTGAACATGCCTAAAATTAATTCGCAATGCAACACATGACCTAGGCTGACCTCCTTGGAACAAGTGCTAGATAGTAGAAACATCCTCAAAATCAACACTCAAGTGCCTCATTTACTAGGTTAAAAGCTGATTCACCCTGTTGAATTATCATCCACACTAGAGCACTCCATGGAAGCTAACTTTGGACCTGTCACAGATGATTTTGCTGCTTCCATGTATAAGAGTATCTAGAAATAACACATCTTCCAAAAATAGCATTTTCCTTGGCCATGAACAACAATGTCTATAAATAGGCATTTCTAATAATATAAATGTTCCCTGAAATGTCCAAATGTAAGGATGGTGAGACTTTCCAAAAATAGCAATGTTTAAAAATAGTAGTGTCTAAAAATAGTCACTGCCAAAATTAACAGTTCTTCTTTCTGAGTAAATCTCTCCAAATGCCACTCCGAGTCCTGACTTAAAAGAGACATGGCTATAAATATACATTTAAAAAAATAAAAAAGCCTAAAAATAGCCATGCATGCTCTTGTGAAAGCACCTGGTATCATGAATGTTGGAGACAGTAGATGCATGTTTTGGTAACCTTGTGCCATCCTCTAGAAACCTTGCTCCATCCTCTATAAGTGTGTAATGTTCCCAAGCCAATTTTTTGCTTGGAACACTAACTGACCACTGATTTATTTGTTTGTTTGTGTCCGTGTGCAGGTTGGCCTCTCAAGTTTCGGCCTAGGGTTATGTTTAGTTATCAAGCAAAGATCTGAAGATAAACTGAATGCAAACACAAGATCTAACTAGTACACAAGATATGGAACCCCAAAAGCATAGATTTGACCTTTATTATTATGAAAAGCAAGAACCTGATACAATATGGATGCAGATCTAGAATAACATCAGATGGCTCCAAGATAGAGTATATGAGCTGCTACAAAATGCTCCCGACAATACAAAATAAGCCTCCAAAGGCTGAATATATAATGAAGATCAAATACAATAAGAGCTAGGGTCACGTCCAACCCCCCTAGCTGTTGGCACGTCTTGCTGAGTAGATGAGAAGGCCAATGTTTCGGCCCAGCTGAAGGAGGTCTCCAAATGATGCCAAACTTCACAAAAAGATAGATCGGGGCAAGAGAAACCCCTCCTTGAAGTATGAAGTCTAAATGCCAAGTCTTACCCCTCCAAATTGCTGAAACCCTAATCAAGACTGTGCCCCCCTGGAACCCTGAAGTGCCCAATAATTCGGCCCTGATGAAGGAAGACTCCAAATCTCCTGAAACTCACTAGAAAGATAGATTGGGTTGCCACAAGCCCTTGGGAGAAGTCTCAAGGTCATATCTGAGGTGTAACCCCCTCAAACTTACAATAACTGAATCACAGTTGCACCCTCCTTCTCTCAAAGCCGTCCCAAAGCTGTAGATAATAATCTGGCCGAAGTAACTCTTCCACAATGCTCCCAAACTGATGAGCAAGGCCCTGCAAGCAAAACCCAAATGCTAGAATGTCTCTAGACCCTGTCACAATGCTGGATCGAACTCCTCTTCATGAAATGATGCACCCCTGCTAGAAAACCCTCAAGGGTACGACCCTGCTGCCCTCTTGGATCCATGATGGAACCTGTGATGACTGTAGAATGGTGTGGGTGGAGTATTTCATCCCTGAGACCAAGCTTGGAACAAGGTGAGTGGAATCTTTCACCACTGAGTTGTTCTCTAGGGTTTGTAATCTCAAAACCCTCAAAACTGTGTGCTCAAGAGCTCAACAAACAAATGCAATAATATCCAAGATGAGTGAAAGGTGCGCCCTAGCCTTTCCTTTATACTTCCATTCTATTTCCTTGTTGAGTTAGTTTAACCCCTAGGTTCAACTCCTAACTCAACCTCCAGCGTTCTAATTCTTCATTGAGTTACTTTTTACCCTTTTTCCCTTTTTCCAAGTCAACTTCAAAATATAACATGGAGTTAGCTGACTTTTCCCCATCCTGCATGAGACTATGGTCTAGTGGGGATGACTAGACCACTAAGTCTTCCCAAACCTCTTCATCAAGAGGTGGGGGACATTACAAAGTGCACCACCTTCAAGCCTCATCCAAGATATGTGATACCAAGTACTTGTCAGGTGATAACAATATCAAAAGAGAGTAAAGGTTAGGTAGTAGGATGGACTACAAAAGCTGTAGAAGCCTATAGTAAATCCTCAAGAAGTTAGTATGGATGCAGTTTACTACTAAGTTATTTGAAACAGAAATGACAAAGATCTTTGATGTGAGCAGGGTTTCTGACATGAGCATGCTGAAACTTTTCAAGGCATGCTGTTATCTCTCTCCTTTTATTCTTGCTGAAGGGCTTTATTTATTTAAAACATTTGGAGTGTTTTAAGGGTTTATAGTTTATTTGGGTCTGATGTCGAATTATGGGTTGGGAAGAATGTCTTCCTCAAAGGAATTGCATTTTATATGAATTGGAAGCATTGTTGGAAAACATGTTGCAATTTCAGGGAATTTCCAAGGTACTATTATTTAGGACATGTTCTCGTCGTGAAATGTTTCACTCCATTTCTTATTCATGGTTGTGAAGTTTAGGGTTTCTATGTCAAAGCCCCTATCTTTGGATACCATGTAGAATCATTAACATTGCTATGGAAATATCTTGCAATTTCTGGGGGCATTTCAAATGTACAATTGTTTGGGACATGTTTTTGTCCCAAAAAGCCTCTCTCCCTTATTCATGGTTGTTAAGTTTAGGTTTTCTATGCTGAAGGCCTCCCGTTTTGATACCATGTGGAACCATTGACATTGCTAGACAATGAATGAGCATTCAAAACAAACAAACAATGTGGCTTACCATGATTTTAAGTGTGTTCCTTAGTTGTAGTCAATCTTTGGAATGGTAAAAGCAGGGCCTTTGCTTGAGCCTCTCCCTGCTCTTAAGATCAGTATGCACATTCACATCCACACTTAGACTCCCCTGCTGATGTTTTGTATTGTTGGATTTCACTTGCTCCGTGTCTTGGGCTTTTAGTTCATGCCTTGCTCTTGTGTACTTCCTCTTAAGTTTGTCACGAGTAGAGTTGTCATTTTATGTGTTGTGCAATCTCTTTCTCAACCTTGCTGAGACCTTTAATAAGTGTGAATTCATGCGTTAAAGTAAATATTCAACCTTTTGTATTATCTCTTGCAGATCTAGCCTACCTATTAAAAATTTGAAATTAAGCATGTCATCATTCTATGCAAAACAAGCATATCAAAGAGTGTATAATACTGTTTTTTTATGTCAGTACATATGTCTGTCCTAGGATAGATTAAATATCTGATCACACTATAATAGAGATGGTGTTAATCATCTTATCCTCAGTGCCACTTGGCATCAATGTGTGTAGTATGTACATAACTCCCAATGCTTGAAAAAATGAATTCAATACTTTGTTGCTTACACACTGAGCTGCAAAATGGCGGCGAACAACAAGAAATATGGTTACCCATGTTTTCAAGCAAAACCAATTTATGGAAATTATGTGCTTTTTTTCCGTACATATAACTATTCACCGCACCCTCCTGCCTGGAAGTGGTGAGGGTTCAGATCCTTGGCAACAATTGGTTCACAAAGAGTGAAACATGTCACATGTGGGATTTGAACTTGTGTGGGGAAGATAACACGTCTTCTCCCTAACCACCTGAGCTAGACCCAATTGACAGCATGTGTTGATTTATGCTTCAATGTAGTGTAGGATCCAAATCACAGTCACCATCTCCTAGCTAGTTGCCTTAATCTGAACTATCTTTATTTCTTATATATCCCTTAATTTTTTAGTATGTATTAACAAAGGTGACAAATGCAGGGAAGGATGTATAAATTATTCACAAACTTGCTATTCTTTCAAAACTGATGTATGATGATGGTGTATTTGCTCATGCATGCTTCAATATGTCAATATGCCCTATTGCTTTTCATCTTACCACATCCATATTTTTACTTTTTTCTAACACATGTTCTTTGTTAGTTTACTGATACATGGAAATGTCTGACGAGCTTGCTAATGAGTGTATGCTTAGCAAGAGATGCACAACGTAAAAAGATTAGTTAATATACTAACTTTCAGTGTTGATAACGTCGGTGATTTTTCGCCGATGTGGTGAAAAATAGCAATTTTTTTGGGCCGCTGGTTTTTCAGCCTGAAAAAACTGCGATTTTTTTTAAAAAACTTGACATTGCGATCTGTCTCAAAAAATCACGGTTGTTTGCCAAAATTTTGTGTGACGATCGATAAAATTGCCGATGTATTTTTTAATGTTTGCCACGGTTTGCCTATTTTGCCTCTGTTTACCGTGGTTTGCCGATTTCTGTCACTTTTGTATTTTTTAATGATTGCCGCGGTTTGCCGATTTTTGCTGAATTTTCGCCGATGTTTCCGAAAAGATGTTTTCTGGACCCTCGCCGATTTTTTGCCGATGCCGATGTTATCAACACTGCTAAAGTTGTTTTCTTTTAATTCATGCTTATTATTGCATTTTAATATGCTTTGGTCTCAAACATCTTAGAAATTGTTTTTTCCTTGTATTCAAAATCAACAGAAAATTGTTCTGATATATGTATTATGTATACTAGGGAACAAGATGTACAGGGGAGTAAAGACTTATGGAACTATTCTTGATTAGCTAAATGGTTATTGTCTTGTCTTAACAGAGCCGGCTATATGTTTTTTTTGATAGAGAGGGCTAAAAAGTGCCTGGATTTTGCTGCGACATTGTATATTATCCATCTATTTCTCTGCCTTATATATGGAGGCTGGCCATCTTCAGTTACATGGTGGGTCAGCAATGGTGTTGGTCTTGCAGCAATGGCTTTGCTTGGTGAATGGTTGTGTATAAGGCGCGAATTGAGAGACATACCTATTAGAACTCGGGCAAGTAAGTGCAGACATTTTTACGCTACCTTATTTATTCTTGGATTTTTATATATTTCCATATTTGATATCCTTGACCATATTTAGGTCAACAGTGACATTTTTCTTAAACTAATGTGTCTTATCTACAAAGCATTTCAAACCATTTGATAAATTAGCATTGTTTTAAAACATTTCAAATAACATCTCTTGTCCATATTTTCTATAAGAGGCTAATGAATCCGTGATCTGTTGTTACTTCATACTCTCATTGTTACTATAATGTGCTTCAACCACTTGATGTCATGATCAAGAAGTAGCTGGTGAATGAATATGGGATATTTGATCTTTCCATTCAATTGCTCTTCTCCCATTTGTGGGCAATTAATTTACCATCAGACAACTACTACCTCAAGTAGCAACATGGCTTTCTTTAATAAACATTGATATATCTTTGAAGAAAAAGATAATTGCATAATAGGTGCCATAGTGAGCTTTTTCTTTAGCTATTGAAACATTGTTTAATTATCTTCTGTATAAGCAGAATGCCTATATTATTAAGTTGCATAAGATTAGTGTAACCTTTGAGATGTTATGATGCAAATATTCTGTAGAATCTAGACGTACTTCAATTCTAAAAGGATTCTTACATTTTGTATGCTCATTATGATTGTCCATTCCTTTACTAGAAAAATTCTCTTAGGTCTAGTAGTGTGCTTTCAGCAGAAATGGAGTCCAGACTCCAGATCCTCAGTATTGTCTGTAGAATCTAGAGAATACTTCAATTCTAAAAGGCTTCTTACACTTTGTATGTTCATTATGATTTTCAGCCATTTCTAAATTCCTTTGGGTCTAGTAGTTTGCTTTCAGCAGAAATGGAGTCCGGATCCTCAGTACTGGGGGAAATCTAAGTGCATATATTTGCGGACAAAATTTATTTCTTACTAGTGCAAAACTTCATAAACACTTTAGATGTTTGCCTTATTAATATATTATGTTGAAAACCACAATGTAATTAAGAGAAAACACAGTGAATCTTAATTTGCTCATCTCAAAGATTTCAATTGGTAAATGATACAAGTCAAACCTTACCTGTCTGTCCTCTACTGAAGTCTTATATAAAAGAAAATTTAAATGTTACTCGTTTTAGCTGATATCCAAAGGTCTCTGTTTTTGGCATTTGCCTTTTTCTGCGTCATTAACAGGTCTTGCCTTTCTCTAATTGGGAAAAGTGTGTTATCCAGTATAAGGAAAACTAGTTCTGATGGCTGTTGACATCATGTTCGCTTGAGTATAACACTCAGCTTATAGACCTTATCTCAGGGTTCTTTAAGAATTCAATTGAGCTGGTTAACCAGACAGATATTTCGTAATGTAGCACTTCTAAATGCCCAATTTTTGATTGATTGGACATCTTTGTTAAGAATTTTATTTTGTGTGTTGATGGACCCAAATCCTTTTTCCATCCTTTGTGATTTGACATATTAAAGATTATTTATGAGCATCTTAACTCAGACCATTTACCTGGAATTTTTTATTAGTACTTTGGGCTTTGGCTGATTTTCATCCTTTCATCCTTTTTTTTGGTTCGGGTCAATGGAATTTTTGATCCGTGGGGAGCTATGAACCGAACTCCGCATTATCATCGTCCACTTCAACAAGGGGATCTGTCAGACTCGGCCAAAGTACACATTGTCCTAGGGCCCTATACCTCTCAAGGTTTGAATCTGGGTCGTTTATACGGTGGCACCCCATCTCAACAACTAGACCACAGCCTCTTGGAGGAGTGATCTTCATCCTTTCACTAGAAGATCATCATTTCCATTTCTGGAACAGCCTTCCCTTATACCACTTGAGTGTTGGGCATTGTCTTGTGATGGGATTAGGCAATCTCTTTTTTGGAGAAAATACTGCTTAACAAAGGGGCTTAACAAATGCCTGACAGGGAAAATTATTCTCGGTGGACCTTAATAGGATACTTTATCCTTTTAACCAAGTGAAGTGCTCACTGTTCACATACCTTTAATGTAGTCGAAGCTGCAATAAGTTCTGAGTAAGCCCTGGCTGAGACATTCTAAGAAGTTAGCATCATGAATTAACACAAAAACATTGGCATTAATTTGAGCAGACACACCATCAAATGCCGATTTCTGAAATGCATGAACAGAACCTAGAACCCCTTCATAAACATGCTTCCTGCGAATCCTCCAAAGAGATTATAATACCGAGGAGCGATTGCAATGCCATAGACCACAATAATGACTCAGAATGAGGGAACTGCAGTCCCCAAGCAATGCTGCACGCTAATGAATATTCCTCGAAGAAGTGTGACAATTTTCGGCTGCACTATTTTCCAACATCGTGTGGCAGAGGAGCACTCCCAAAATATGTTTGACCGTCTCAGATTACACACTTGAGGCACTTATCATTTGTTAATCCACTTCTAGCAAATCTGAATTTAGTAGGCAAATGTTGGTATAAGACCAACTGGGTGAACACCCTTAGTTTGCAAGAGGTCTTGGATTACCCAACTATTGAAATGTTCAATTCATTAAGTGCACTGAGAGAAGCAAGGTGCTCTAACATCCCTGTTTGATGTGTAACACATGTCCATCACACTAATAAAATAAAATGGAAAAATTTCATGCTCAACGTCAAATGTTGGAAAGAAAGAAAGGAAGAAAGAATGGACAAACAAATAATTAATAAAATAAACTAGCATAGATCTTTCTTAACGCTGGATCTTTTAGGCATTGGGAGGTTTTTGCCTTTGTTTTTTTTTTATCTCTCTTGGTGCGTAATAATTCCAGGTTAAGATGGATCTATGCTAGGTTTTTTCTTGATGCCTCTTGGTGTGAAAACAATAATTGTAAGAAGGCTTACTAGAAGGTTCCGCCTACTAGAAAGTTCCTAACAGGTAGATAGATCATAGAACTATATAAAGAAGTAGAAGCAATGTAATGAGATGTCTTGTGAAGTATATTGTAATCGGAGCTTTGCTCAAGTGGAGGTTACCCCCTCGAAGAGGTAAATGGGATTGCTCTCATTAATAAAGGTATAACATTTTGTCGTATTCTGGTTCTTTATTTGGCCACTGTGGTTGCAATCTATCATTTCTGCAATAAATGTGGGTAAAATCTATTATCTTTGCTCTGCATCTTCCAATTTACTAATAAAGAACACCACAAGTGGTATTAGAGCACTTTCCTGAGCCCATATTTTAGAGCATTTTTTAGGCTAGAGATGTATTCCAACATCTATAAATAACACAGTGATTTGTCATTCAACGGGTAAATTTGTGGTAGGGGAAGAATACACGCAAAAAATACAAGCAATTTCACTTGGTTGGGATGCCCCTTGTAACCCTTGTTGGTACCCCTTTGAGTAGTACCGTATTAGACAACACCTGTATATGAAATTTCACTTCCAAATAACCTAGGGTATATCAGAAGTATCTTAGGTTACCCGAAACTAACTTTAGATAAGTTGATTAACTGTCTTGTTGCTATAGTGCACTAAGAACAACACGGGAAGATTAATCTCTAGAACCTAGGTAATCGGGTAGTATGGCCAAGGGTACGGTCGAGCCTTCTTAGTTAGTTCCCTTAGAAATTGGGCCAAGCACAATTGTTGGACCTTGCATGTATATCCAAGAACTATAACACCTGTCTCTACCTTGCCCTTAAGACCCTTGAAACCTCGCTCCTTGCTTCCTGTGCACAAAATTCCTACATAAATGGTTGTATTGAGAATTTTTGCATTGTCACTAAAAACCCTACTTCCTGCCACTAGGTCGTGAAACTTTTACATAAACTGTAATATTGAGAATTTGAGCATCCCGTCAGCGCAATATTATTCAAGTAGGAGTCTAACTTTGTAGGAGTTAAAAAAAAGAAGTTTGGGTCTTAACCAAACCCTTATTTGAGACCTATCTCAACAAAATCCTTTTGTTGAGCTAATCATCGTGGTACCACTCTCTAAAAAGCCTTTTTGGTGGACCTGCTCTTTCCACTACCAGCTCACTATCTCAACAGACCTAGAATGTAGTGTTGATTACCTTGGTACCACTCTCCAGTTACCTTTTTCTTGTGGACCCACATCTCTATGGCTACTAGAGGCACAGAGCTAGCCAAACATAGTCCCCTTGAAAACTTAGTGTGATGAGTTGCAACACAAAATAGACTCGCAACCAATCCTCTACCCAACAAGGTCTTGCTGCCATCGATGACAAACTCACCGAAGTGGATTCATTCATTCCAAGATCCACTGTCTAAATTCATGGCAATGCAAACTCAATCAACGAGTTATTCGTGGCAAGACATGCCCCCCAAGAGGAAGGAGCTAAATCATCCAATTCCACAGGGATTCAATCTAACCCATTTGTTTGTGACCCTTTGACTCAAATGTGGCACCAACTCCCTAAAGTGGATCTTAACAAATTTGATGGATTCAACCCCACAAGCTGGGTTACTGAGATGGAACATTATTTTTCCCTGCATGGCATCATGTATGATGTCACATACCCATAGTGTGCCTAGCTGAGTCTTGCGATCGTGCAACTCTTGAGGGCGTGTGACACTGCGACGTTTCTCTCTTGTCTGCTTGGAAACACCAAGGATACTTCGTTTGGACTATGCCTCTTCACTTAGAGCATACCCATACTCCGTTCTAGGCTATTAGCGAATCACACTCCTACTCTAGTGCAACTCTTGTATATTTAGACAATTGTTAGCAACTTAACACTTAGTCATATATAAGCACACATTCATGAAACGAAGAGAACACTTGTGAAACAAACACGAGACACAGATATATTGTGGGCGACACAAACCGTGCCTAACACCTGACTAAGTCTTTGTTATTGCGAAACAATTGCAATATGAGCACTATCGGCTTGGTTTACAACTGGGCAGAGTCACACGACTCGCTTCACCTCACCAAGACACTCATACACAGATTCGTCACACCAAGACTCTTTGTCACAACCGTCTTCGCAACCTTCTATGGTGCACCTCAGACGTGCTCTCAACCGCAGACTTGTCGCCTCTTCTTTGTGTTGACAAAGTGTCCTCAGACACGCAATTTTATTAATAAGGAAAATATCATTTACAAATAGAAGTGAGGACTCAAAACCTACTAGACCTCACTTGAAGAAAGAGCTTGTTTATATAGCTCAACTCTAAACTGAAATCTAGGAGAACAACCAATCACATAATCACATGAGTATGATAGGTGTCCTTTACATAGAAGCTAGGTGTCCTTATCCTAACAAACTAGAATAAACTAATTTCTAAAAACATTTAAACTAGGAAAATACTTAAACTATAGAACTTTAGGATTATGAGGCTAACATTCCCCCCTTTAATCCAAAAGTCATATTTACAAATACCAAGTTCATCAATGAACAATATAAAGTATCGACATCCACCGAAAGAAGATTCCATTGGACCACATATATGACTGTGAATCAATTGCAAATACTTTGTTGCTCGCCATGAGTTGGTTGGAAAAGCTTCTCGCTTTTGCTTTTGCCAAAAATAAAGCTTCACACTTAGAATTTTCTCTCTTGAAAGTTGGCAAACCCTTTACCAAATCTTGGGACTTAAGTTTCAAGAGACTATCAAAGTTTAAGTGTTCAAATCGAAAATGCCATAATTCGTTATAACTCAAAGTGTTCTGCATATGCCGACTCCAAGATTTGTAATTCTTGGGTCCATCTAACTTATCTGATTCTGTGAATAGATTGATTAATTTAGACATGATGGTAGATTGCCTTATTGCAAAATTGCAAGTTAATGATCACACCACCACACTGAGTAATCCTCAAAACACCAAAAGAGAGACACAAGGCACCAGAAAGAAAGAGTACACAATCCACAGAAAAATAACACTTTTAAGGGCTTGGCCTTGACCCTTTAAAGGTCTCATTGAAAAAAGATTTTGAGAGTATATTGCACTGGACTCTTCTCAATTTCTGAACTTGAATACTACAATCAACTATTTCAAAATTTGACCCTTTTTACAAGACTTGTAGTCTTTTACAATTAGTAAAATGTGCCCCCCTTTAACTAAAAAAGTCTAAAAACTTCTCAAAAATTAATAACCCAAATCCTTTTACTCAAAAAACATCATAATGGAATTCACTTATCACTCCAAGTTTCTCCAAATTTGTCACAAAAATAAAGCCCCTTTTTTTTAACATAAGGTATTACTTTATGTTAAATCATACTTCTAAATCCTTGTACATTCCTTGTATGATTTCATACGTCATAAGATTTCTTTTAAACCATATAATAAACCTTGCTAACTCTGTCACAAAAAGGTGCTTTTCAAAAGTGACTACATAAAAATTTGTGCACAATTTTGTTTTATGTGCATAGCATGTTTTTTTTTTAATATGAGGAATGAAAGAAATAATAAATTTTAATACCTTTACCAAGGAAAGCAACCATTCAAACTTTAAACTTCCATTTGACCCTGCCATAGATGGATACGTGTAACCTTTAACACATTTCAAGCTGATATTTTTGGAGCGAAATGTGGAGTAAATCGGTTGAGCAAATTTCCGAGGATATTTGATGAGCCAATGGACAAGAGAGTCGAGGAGGATATAGCCGGCTGGAGGACGTGCGTGCACCACTTGCATTTATTTTCAAAGTCGTTTTTTATTGGATTTGATCAGATTTCTGAGGAGATTCGTTGAGCCAGAGGAGATTGTTGGCTAGAGAACATGCATGCAGCACTTGCAGGTATTTTCGAGGTTGTTTTTTATCGGTGCAATGTCAGAAGAGTCTTGAATTTGCCTTTGCGATTTGGAGATGAATGAGAGGGGAAGCAAAATCGACTTTGAGAGAGTCATAACCCAGGTTGCCGGAGAATCCAAGAAACTCAAAGACAGATACAGATCGCTTTCTGCTACAAGTGCATGTGAAGTTTTCTCAAACCACAATAGATCTTTGAATATATATCGCTGGGTCCAATCGAGGAAAATATGTCGGAGCTTTTGGAATGCTGCTTTCAGATTTCCAATAGAAAATGATGGCAGGAACTTCAAAAAAATTCAAAATCTATGGATTTAAGCTTCAAATTGCCAGATTTATAAATAGATCTGAAGCAATTTTTACAATATAAGCCCTCTTAAAAAAATAACAGTGGATCTATGATATCTTATCCAAAAACAAAAATGCAGTTTTGTATTTTATCTCCTTAGATCTCATAGATTTACAAATGAAAAATCTTATTTTAATCAAATGCTGCTTTCAGATTTCCAATAGAAAATGATGGCAGGAACTTAAAAAAAAATCAAAATCTATGGATTTAAGCTTCAAATTGCCAGATTTATAAATAGATCTGAAGCAATTTTTACAATATAAGCCCTCTTAAAAAATAACAGTGGATCTATGAGATCTTATCAAAAAACAAAAATGCAGTTTTGTATTTTATCTCCTTAGATCTCATAGATTTACAAATGAAATTTTAATCAAATCTACAACGTAAAAATTGCAGATTTACAAGATTACAGCGGATCTACTTGCCAAACAAAGTAGATCTGATAAGAAAATAATATCTATTGAGAACAAAAGGAGAATATATCTGATACAAAACTTTAACTGCTGAAAATGATGGTTTATCTCGTCAAATTCTTCAAAACATAAACAACTGTAATCAAAATAACCTTTTCCTTATTGATTTGACAACAAGAATACCTCAGTACTGTTGTCCTTGAATTTTGAAGAGATCCAAAATGATGCTGTGGCGTCTTCCTTGCTACCTCAAACCATCACCAATTCTTTTCTATCACAATTTCACCATGGCTCTGATACCATGTTCACAAAGTGTCCTCAAACACATAATTTTATTAATAAGGAAAATATAATTCACAAACAGAAGTGAGGACTCAAAACCTACTAGACCTCACTTGAAGAAAGAGGTTGTTTATATAGCTCAACTCTAAACTAAAATCTAGGAGACCAACCAATCACATAATCACATGAGTATGATAGGGTGTCCTTTACATAGAAGCTAGGCGTCCTTATCCTAACAAACTAGAATAAACTAATTTCTAAAAATATTTAAACTAGGAAAATACTTAAACTATAAAACTTTAGGATTATGAGGCTAACACTTTGCTGCAAGGCTTCGCATAGACCTGCAGTTCTGTCTCCTAGCATACCTCCTCAGACTTGCGACAAGACTTGCCCCAAACTCAGCCAAAAAGAAGTTCGCCCCAACTTTGCCCACATAATCACCTCAAGGCAACACAAGTCCTCTCACGTGGAGCGACTTGGCTCCTTGAGGGAGGTCGCCCCTCTTCGTCTAAGTCTGCCTCAGAATCGCATAGCTGAACTTGCTCTCCTTGTCTTCCAAATCTGCCTTTCTTGGTTTTGCAGCCTTATTCTCTATAGGGACTTAAAAGGTCATCATTGTGAATTGTCGCGTCCTTTGGGGGTGTTGCGCCCCTTCGCGAACCCATGTACCCAAACAAATCCCTGCGCCCCTTCATGGACCTGGTTGCCCAAATGAATCATCGCGCCTCTTTGCGGACCTGTTCACCCAACTGAACCCATGCTCTCATCAACTGGTGCACCCCAACCTTGGTGCGCTCCGCATGCCGACACACCCTAATCTCTTGGTCACTTCATACTTGGGCAAGCCCCTTGGCGTGGTCGCATGCCCAAGGCGCCCACTTGCCCAACTAGTGCAACACTTGGGTGTTGGAGCAACCCTGAGTACCGTCTCCTTGAGGACTTGTGCAAGGGTCTCTGCGCCCATCTAGCCGAAGACCTTACATCCTCCCCCACCTCAAGTCATTGTTGTCTTCAACAACATCCGCAAAATCTGCGATTTCCAGGTCTCTGCTCGAACTTGTGCCCTTGTCGCAACCAAGTTTGCTAGAAACCCCAAGTTTCGTGCCAACTGGAAGTCCCAAATTCTGCCAAAGTGGAAACTTCAAGTTTCATTACGAAGTGGAAACCCCAGGTTTCCAACTCGCGATGCAATCATCTGCAACCTATGCAACCATCCACACTGCCCTTTGCCCAAAGTTGTGTGCGGACAAACTATCTGCTACGATGGAAAGACATCTCCTCCCCAACTCTGTCCGCAATGTCTGAGCTGCCACTGTCCCGTTGCGACGATCACTCTTCGTTTTGCTGCTGCTGTTGTTGCCTCAACTGCTGCTGCAACCTCAATCAAAACTTCAAAAATGTCGAAGTGTTGAACTTCTGTGAACTTGTTACTGCACCCATACTTCAACTAATTTTGTCATGTCTTCGCACAATGCTAGCCTCAAGTCCTGCGCTGGTTGGGTAGCTAGTCCAACAGTTGCGTCCAGTGCTTGAAATGTGCATCTCCATGACCGAACTTATTCTTTTCTGTCCGCATCTTTGTCACTCCATCCAACTCCAATGACTAAGGCAAGTGTCCATCCTTGCTTCACTACTGTTGCCATTGTTCGATCTTCATCAAGGAGATCCTCCACAATGTGTAAGTGCTGCAATTCAAACCTATTGTCGTGTTTGTACTTGACTTCCTTCTGCAATTCAGTCCATCCGCGCAACAATCTCAAACCAAGGCAGGGTCGCCCCCCCCTTGTTGCACTATGAAGTCATCCCAAAACAAAGTCATCTACGGCAACTTGACTCTACTGTCCACCTCATGGCACAATTAACTCATCTACTGCACCAAGAACTAGACATCTAGACTGCCTTTTCCCCATGACTTCATCACTTGGCCATGTTGCTGCGTCTACTTCTCTATGCCTTGGAATGGTTAGGCTTCACCCTCAACCATGTTGCCCAAAGCAAGAGAAACACCCATGTACAAGTAATCTCTTCATGCTGCAATTTGCCTTTTTGCACAATCTTCCAAAGGAAGGAAAGTCCTCAACTCGCGTCCTTTTGTCAAGTCACCTCTCCGCAACTCAACATCTGCGATGAGTGTGGCTAATGTGCCTACACTTAAACATCCCAACAAATTGTCTAAATTGCTCCAAGTAGAATGAGTCACCTCAAAGAATTTCCATGCCTTAGGCACGTTCGAACCAATACTTCTGTCAACCGCAACCAATGACCCAATCAGATCTGAGTCATCGCGCAATCATCCGTAAGTCACCAAGGTGTGCTCTGCCTCATCCAATGTCCCATACCAAAGGCGAGTGAACATCACCCAAGTCACTGGGTATGGGTTCTGCCCATTGAGGTCGACTGCCAACAATTCTTGGTCAACTTCTTTGTTGACTCCATCCATCTCCTAGAATGGAACTGCCTTTCACCTCCTGCAAGCGTTCAAACTCTAGCACTATCGTCGTGACTGTCAAGTCATCGCATTACCCAACAAATCTAGCTAAAGCACCAACACCAGGGCGCCTCATCCTGTTGATGTTTTGGTACTTTCCTCCTAGATGACCTTTCTTAGACGAGAAGAAGATTCCGGAAGCAAGAGAACCATTGAACATATGTGGAAATACTCTAGAAGAGAAGTCGGCTCAGAAGAATAAAGAACAAAGAAGTGACACCTTCCCAGAAGAGAAGTCGGTCCAGTAAAGAGCACATGAAGACTATAAATAGGAGGCGCCTTAGCTCATTTGGACACACTCTCTCATTTACATAGAAGCAAGGCGCAAGTCCGAGGAAGGGTGATGCAACAGCTGCAGTGACAGATTTTTCTTGTTTAGTCTTTTTGGTATTTCTCTCTTGTGTGCTACTCTTGGAAAAGGTGTGTTACCTTGGTATTGTGTTGCTGCTGCAGCTGGGGTGGTATCTCTAGTTGTAGCTTGAGTTAGCCTTCGTGCTAGGGTTTATCTTGGTTCATGATTGGACTTGCTTTGTGAACGAAATCTGTCTAAGAAAGGTTGTTGGGTTTTTCCCCCATTTGGGGTTTTCCCAGGATAAATCTTGTTTGTTCTTTTGTCTCTTGTTTATGTTGCTATTGCTCAGTACATGATATATATACGTTAATGATAAAGAAGTAAAAGAACACTAGTAACTCTAATGCTTTGTAAATAAAGAAAATCTAACACATCCATCCTTTCAAACTTGACAAGTACAGACTTCACTACCCACTTCACCACAACGACCTGTCCAATGCGCCTTGTCAAAGAGTTAGAAAGCTTCCTCAAGCCACCTCCATGACTGCATCCAAATTTTCCTAAGTTCACCATAGGACTCGTCCAAGGAGGTCACCCCAATCTCTCCACACATTCACCCAATCAAGGCATCCCAACTGCTACATGACTTCTTTGAATCTGCACCACTCGAGTCATCCTTCAGTCTGTCGGTTTTCACCACGGAAACAGAATACACTTGAACCACCAAGTCATTTGACTTTCCTTCAAAGAACTCATCGCAACACTTAGAAAATGCAAGAACTCAAAACCAACCATACCTTTCTAATGACATCCTTGGTTGCACCCATGGTTCAGGTCTAATGTCTTGGAACTTCACTTGCCCAAGCAATCGAATCTCCGCATGAACTCCCCTCAATCACCATTCGTAGCTCCACAAACCTATAAGACCTTCGCTGTAATAAAAGGTTGAGTCCATCCGTCCACTTCAAAAATCCGTTTAAGTCCCAAAATTCACATGCAACCAACCAAACTCATCTCTAATGTCTTGCCATCTCCGCACCTTGACTGCTTTCGCTTCAAGGCACAATGCATCTACCGCCTAAATGTTAAGTCATACTGCTATTAACCGACTATTGTAACTCTACGAAGAGTCACCTCGTCCGAAGGCTGCGGTCGACCCATTCATCCAACAACCCAACTCGACTCAATTGTTGTTCTCGACAATGCACGACACAAAGATGTCATGATGGAAATGTGCCCAACTAATTGCTTGTTGTGGAGCTCCTCTAGGTTGCCTCAAGTCGTTCACCCAAGTGCTTCAACTTGCTGCAACCCATAATTTTCCCCTTCGTGATCACTTCTGCGATCACCCTCTGTGTTCACTTTTGCGATCACTTCTGCAGCAAGTCGTGTGACAAATCCCGCGTTCCACTGCCTTGCCCAAGTGCTCAGTTTACCCAACAAACTCCGCGCTTGGCCTCTCCAAGGTGTGCACAACAGGTCTGGCACCGATTTCCGTGACACATCAAACCAACCGATTTTGTACCCAATCTATCTTTGCGATCAAGTCTGCGACAAAATCTGCGATGAGTTTTGTGATCACCCATCCTGTCTAATTGCTTCGTCTCACCACAAACTCTGCTCTTGGCCTATACAAGGTGTGCGCCCAAACCAACCTTCCACCACACCGTCAACCGAACCTCTGTCGTAAGTTTGATGCAAAGTCTATGATGAACCAATTCGCTCCATCGAATGGTTCACCAAGTCTGCAAATGTTCCCACCGAATTGTCTTCTCAACAAACTATCTTCAAAGTTTGCTCTGATACCATTTATCGTCGAGATAGTGGTGAAGAGCTCACCAACCCTTCATCAAAATCTGCAACGAACAAACTCTAATACCATCTATTGTCGAGATAGTGGTGAAGAGTGGTGAAGAGCTCACCAACCCTTCATCAAAATCTGCAACGAACAAGCTTTGATACCATCTATCACGTCCCCATAGTGTGCCTAGCCGAATCTTGCGATCGTGCACCTCTTGAGGGCATGCGACACCACAATGTTTCTCTCTTGGCTGCTTGGCAACACCAAGGACACTTCGTCTGGACTATGCCTATTCACCTAGAGCATGCCCCTACTCCGTTCTAGGCTATCGACGAGTCACACTTCTACTCTAGTGCAACTCTTGTATACTTAGACAATTGTTAACATCTTAACACTTAGTCATATATAAGCATACATCCATGAAACGAAGAGAACACTTGCGACACAAACAAGAGAAACACAGATATAGTGCGGGCGATACAAACCGTGCCTAATACCCGACTAAATCTTTGTTATTGCGAAACAATTATAATATGAGCATTACTGGCTCGGTTTACAACTGGAGTAACATGACTCGCCTCACCTCACCAAGACACTCATACACAAATTCGTCACACCAAGACTCTCTATCGCAACCGTCTTCGCAACCTTTTGCGGTGCACCTCAGACGTGCCCTCAACCGTAGACTTCCCGTCTCTTCTTCGCTGCAAGGCGTCACACAGACCTGCGGTTCTGTCTCCTAGCATGCCTTCTCAGACCTACGACAAGACTTCCCCCAAACTCAACCAAAAAGGTCACCCCAACTCTTCCCACAAAATCACCTCAAGGCCGCATACATCCTCCCATGTGGAGTGACTTGGCTCCTTGAGGCAGCTCACCCCTCTTCGTTTAAGACTGTCTTAGAATCGCAAAGTTGAACTTGTTCTCCTTGTCTTCCAAATCTGCCTTCCTTGGTTGTGCGCCCTTGTTCTCTTATAGGGAAGGTCATCATCGCGAACCGTAGCATCCTTTGGGGGTGTCACGCCCCTTAGCGAACCCATGTGCCCAAACGAATTGTCGTGCCTCTTCGTGGACCTGGTCACCCAAACGAATCGTTGCGCCTCCTCACGGACCTGGTTGCCCAAACGAACTCATGCACTCACCCCGACCTTGGTGCGCTCCTCATGTTGGTGTGCCCCAATCTCTTGGTCTCTTCATACTTGGGAAATCCCTTTGGTGCATTCGCATGCCCAAGGCACCCACTTTCCCAACTAATGTAACACTTGGGTGCCAGAGCAACCCCAAGTTCCACCTCCTTGAGGACTTGGGTGAGGGTCTCCACACCCATCTAGCCGAAGATCTTACAGATGACTTAATGAAACTTCGTGTGGGTGTCTTATATTTTGATCATGGATGTTGGCAATGGCATAAGAACTCTCACCGATGTTATATTGTTTTATCAATGGTTTGAAAGAAGAAATACATGCACAAGTCTTAATAGCTTGTCCCACTACTTGGTTGGAAGCCTCTCAAAGAGCTAGGGAAGCCTAAACAGTGGTAAATGCTCAAATTAAAAAACCACCCTTCATTCCTCATCCCCTTCCCACTATCTCTGCTCCTACCAATCTCTCTCCGTCCTCCCCACCCCTCAAGATCCACAAGTTAACTTGCATTGAAATTGCAGAGTGCCAACTTAAAGGTCTATGCTACAACTGTGATGAGAAATATTTTCTCGGGCATAAATGTAAGGAGCAAAAACTCTTTATGTCCATTTCAGAGGACATTTCAAATGATGAAGCTGAAGCTATACCTCAGGAGACCCTACCTGTTGAAGATGTTCCTCCATTTGCTTCATAGGATGTGGGACCATAGATCTCCCTGCATGCTTTGACTGGTATTTCAGCTCCCAAAGTACATGAAAAATGCTCATAATAGAGAGTTTATTCTTCTACTATAATGCTTTTCAAGAGCTTATTCCTCCTACTCCTACGCTACATGAGAAAAATATAAAGGTACATGAGCAAGACTCCCTCTTGCTCCTATGCACTCATTGTGTGCCTCTCACTCTCCTTAGATCTGCTTTTATAGTTCCCTAATGACTAAAACCCTAATCCTAGATCTCAATGGCCAAGATTAGATCTTGGATCTCACGATCTAACGATCACGACTTAATCTTTCGTTGAGATGACTTAAATCACTTAAGTCACTCTACCTTACAAAAGTCACTTTAGTCATTACATAAATGGCACTCTAGAGAGTGTCAGTCGGACACCTCCGCATGCTAGGCATCGCCAATGCGGAAGTACCTGTCCGAGCTACCCCAAAAGCTAACACTTGAGGCTGCCTCCATAGGTCTGTTCTGTGACTGATTTAGGTCCGTATAGCCAATCAACTTGACCCCATCACCTCTGACGTAGTCCAAACCATACTCCATTGACCCTGCTATGTACCTCAAAACATGTTTTGTTGCTATCAAGTGTACTCTTGTAGGCTCCATTATATACTGACTGAGAGTGTTCACAGAAAAACAAATATTTGGTCTAGTGTTGACCAAATACATCAATGAACCAACCAACTAACGATATCTCGTGGCATCCACCAACTCGGACTCAGAAACACTAAGCTTCCTCCAGTTGGTGATCATAGGTGTCGACATGGGTCTGTAATCCTCCATTTGAAATCTGCTCAGAATACCCACTGCATACTTCCCTTGTCCTAGAAAGACGTGCCCATCCTCCTGCCAAACCTCCATGCCCAAGAAATAATGCATTAGTCCTATGTCTTTCATCTCAAATTCTGAAGTAAGACCCCTCTTGCTATCAACTATGAGCTCCTCCTCTCCAGTGATAAACAAGTCATCAACATAAAGGATAAGAATGAGAGTATCCTCTCCACAAGCAATGTAATAGAGATTCCGATCGACCTCACTCTTGTCAAAGCCCATCTGCAGCAAGTAAGAATCAATCCTGGAATACCAAGCTCGTGGAGCTTGCTTCAGACCATACAATGCCTTTTTCAAGAGGCACATGTGGGACTCTCTCCCAAACACCTCAAACCCCTGTGGCTGCTCAATGTATACCTCCTCCTCTATAAGACCATTCAGAAATGTCGTCTTCACATCCATATGATGGATCTTCCAAACCATCTTTGCTGCAATGGCCATAATACTCATGATGGAAGTATATCTCGCAACTGGTGTGAATGTCTCATCATAGTCAATCCCCTCAACCTGAGAGAATCCTCTCACCACATATCGAGCCTTGTGTTTATCAATGTTGCCATCTGCAACATACTTAATCTTGTACAACCACCTGGAAGTCACCGTTGACTTCCCCTCTGATCTAGGCACCACCTCCCACACATCATTCAACATAATGGAATCATACTCCTCCTGCATGGCATCTCTCCAGACCTGCTAGTTTGCTACCTTCTCAAAAGTAGTGGGCTCGGAATTTGTGATGCTAGTCACCATGGCCAAGTAAGAACCAAACCTCTTTGGTGCTCTACTTTCTCTCATCAACCTCTGGGGCTCACCAACTAGCTCCTTGGATTCCTTCAAGGTCTCCTGAAACCATTTCAGTTTCCTCTTCCCTGAAGTAACCTCCCGTGTAGTAGTACCCTCATGCCCCTCAGTCTCATCCATAGATCTCACCATAGATGTTTGAGATTCCGAAGCACGTGCACCTATGGTCCGTGTACCAGACATGTGATCATGTAGTTGTATTGGGTGGACCAATCACCCTTGAACTTGGTGTAATAGACACTTGAGGCTGTCCCTTGTGATGTATCATCTTGCATCTGTGGGACTTCCTCAACTCTATCTCTCAACTCACAAGATCTCTGAAAGGCTGTATCCTCCTCGAATCTAACATCTCTCCTCTCAACAACTCTCCTCAGTGCTGGTATATAGATTCGATAGGCCTTTTTGACCCCACTGTATCCAACTAGGATCCCCTTCTCTGCCGTGGGATCCAACTTTGTCCTCTTCTCTGAGAAATTCAGACACCCAAATATGTGAAGGTGTCCAACATCTGGCCTCCTCCCAATGAAGGCCTCCTCAGGAGTCTTACTCCCCAGAGCTCTATGTGGACTCCTATTTTGCAAATACACTGCAGTACTGCAAGCCTCAACCCATAAGAAAAATGGCAACCCCTGATCATGCAACATAGATCTCGCTGCACCAACAATAGCCATGTTCTTCCTCTCAACAACCCCATTCTGTTGGGGGTTGTAAGGAGCGATAAACCATCTCCTAATACCCTCATGGGTGCAGAAGTCTCTGAACTCTGAGGAGGTATACTCACCCCCATTGTATGACCTCAAGACCTTGTTCTTTCTTCCTATTTGGTTCTCCACTAAAGCCTTAAACTCTTGGAACCTCTTGAATACCTCACTCTTGGTCTTCAGGAAATAGATCCAGGTCCTCCTGGGGTGGTCATCAATGAATGTCACATAGTAGTCACATCCACCCAAGGAAACTGATGACATGGGCCCGCACACATCAGAGTGTACCAAATCAAGTATCCTAGCTGATCTACTATCACTGCTCGAAAAGACAGTTGTGGTGTACTTCCCAAGAGCACACCCCCTGCATACTTCCTAATGATCAATGTCGAATTGTGGCAATCCTGTCACAATCTCCCTCAACACCCTCAGAGCTCCATGATGAAAGTGAGCCATCCTCTTATGCCAAAGCTCACACAACTGACTGTTGTTGCTGCTACTAGCCAAAACATGTAATGGATGAAAATTGAGTATGTATATTTTTCCATCACGAGTCCCAATCACTCTAGATGATGTGATATTGGACCCCTTAGGGTAAATGAGGACCTTGTCACCTCGGAAAGACACCTCAAATCCCCTATCCTAAATGGTGGAAACTGATATGAGGTTCTTCTTTATCCCAGGGACATACAAGACGTCCTTGAACACCATGGGTGGCTTCAGCTCCCTCTGAAAGGAAACTGTGCCATGCCCAACAACCCTGACTATGGTGTTATTCCCAAGCACTATCTCCAACTTGATCCCAGACTCTGTAAGATCAATAAAGTGCTCTCTAACACCAGACATGTGACTGGAAGCTCCATTGTCTTTGTACCATACAATGGATGGTGTCTCAACTGTAGACAGATTGACAAACAAGGACATATCCTTCTCAAACTGAGAGGTAAACTCATCCTCCTCAGTTGATGCTGCTGTACCACCTTGCTTCTTCTTCTTCCTATTGGGACACTGTCCAACATAGTGCCCCATCTTGTTACAAGCAAAGCATTTAACTTTGCTCATATCCCTTTGCTTCTCACCTCCCTTTGTTGCTGCTTGGCCCCACCCTTGGGACCCTTCTTGGTCTTCTTCTTGCCCTTTGTAGAAAGAGCAAGATCCTCACCATCATCCCCACCACGTTGCTGACTAGTAGATCTGGGAGAACCTCCCTTCTACTGTTGCTTGGCCCCACCCCTGGGACCCTTCTTGGTCTTCTTCATGCCCTTTGCAGAAAGAGCAAGATCCTCACCAGCATCCCCACCACGTTGTTGACTAGTAGATCTGGGAGAACCTTCATATGACCCTAGTAGACTAGTTGGCAAGTTTGAATATGGGAGAACCTTCATCTGACCCTATTAGGCGTGCCAACCAAAATAGTGAAAGAAAAGAACTCTTCAAGAGTAAGTGTGATAGTGGTATGTGTTGGGCTTATTTCATGGCTTATGGTGTCATGAATCAATTTCTATGAGCGCCTTTATGGAGGGTGCACTTGCTCTTGAGTTACCACTTTCTAAGTGCTATGCTTTTTCAAACCCGTTAATTTGCCTTTTTATTTGTCCTTTTATCATATTTGCAAGTCCCCTTTATATAAGGTTTCAAGCTATAGCATCATTGCTTGGGACTGGGGCAAACGTGGAAAGGTTAGAGCTCAAGTATGTACTGGATTTTGAGAGTCTTTTGCTATTTTCTCTTTCTTTCCTTAGCATTATTCTTTCTTTATTCTTCTTTTGTTAGCAACTGCAATCAACCTCTGGGCCTTTAGCCCCTCTTCTCATGAGAGAATGAACCATGACCCATTACTGAAGTTTAGTACACTGTGACAGGCTCTAGGATGGTAAGTGTTAAGTGTGGCGGGGAAACAGAATGTTACCCTTGTGAGGCCCCTCCAGTAGTATCCCTTTTCCTTAGGGGTGACAACACGGGACTAGGGCACAGATGTTGGCCACCAAGGTGAAACAAAGAAACAAACATAACTTCTTGAGCTTATGATCCATTCTCCAACTTCAACCAATGACCCTTATTCACATGCCTAGTGTATTAAGCACAACACTTCATATGAAATAAGGACCAACATACCTCATGGTGACACTGGTTTACCATCTCCCATACATTGAGTTGACTGGATGTGATGAGCTTGGCTGATCCAAAGTATAAGAGACAATCTGAGGGGGGCTGCTAGGTTGCTATGGTGGACATGCTGATCGTCATCATCAACAGGATCACTGTCTTCATTGTGGGCCATGAGACATGATCTCCTCTAGTTACCCCTAGGTTGGGGGGTAACAGGACCATCACATCTATCCTCAAAAATAATATTTTTAGGCTTCTCCATCACAAAACTACCTTTAGATGAGTATGAATAGAAAGTGCTAGTTACATTTTCAGATTTGGAAATTGAAGCTTGAGTGCATATAATGGCTTGCTGGTCCATATGCGACTGATGAAAATTTTAGCTTACATCTAAATCTTTATCTTGCTGTCCTATACAATTTCTAGATTTCCAGCTTGTAATTTACATGAAAATCCACCAAAATCTAAAGATAATGGTGGCAGGAAATTTTCTGAAGTAATATTCACTATTATGAAAAATTTCTGAATTATGTGATGTGAATATTGCTGGAAACTTGCCTCATAAATTTCTGAATATTCATGAAGATTATTTGCTTCTATGTTAGGCTGCAGGCTGCCTAATAAACTTTAGATCAACACTTCCTTCATTAGATGAATCATATATAGGATCCTCCATGAATTTCCAATATTCTTCATCCACATTATGATTAAATTGCTGAAAGTGTATGTCTTTAAAAGCACGTTCTTGAACATCCATATCTTCATTATGTGTAGAAGCAAAATCTGAATTTGAAATTTCCTCAAAATTTTTGACTAGTGTATCCTTAGGTTTAGAAACTTGAGGAAAAGTGAAGCTTACCAAACTTTCTTCTTCATGAATTGATGAAGTGGATGAAACGGACGCCTCCTCATACTCTTGATCTTTTTGGATGGATTCATGACAAGGCTCTTCAATGACTTGATCTTTAACATATGCTTAATTCTCAAGAGGTGGCTCTTGAGAAATTTCTTCATATGTTTGGTCTTCAATATGCACTTGGTCCTCAAGAGTTGGCTCTTGAAAAAAGTCTCCATGAACTTCAGTGGTGGATACAATGGATGCTTCTTCATTTTTACTAATGGCCTCCAAATATGAAACCCCATGCTTGTATGATAGAGAAGATTTATGATCATCTTTATTTACAAAATTTTCTTGACCACAATTACAATATCTTTCATGCAATTTACAAACCATTTGTGGTTATTTTCTATCATAATCAATAAATGATCCTTTCCTTCATCCTCTAAATATGATACCTCATGATTGTATGATAGAGAAATTTCATTTACAAGATTTAAATGACCACGATTACAATATTTTGCTTGATAATATTCAATAAATTCTACAAACCATTTGTGGTCAATTTCTATTTGAATCAACAAGAGATCCTTTTCTTCATAGAAATCCATACTTCAATTCTTCAAGAGAGACCAAATTTGAAAATGAACATGTAAAGTGTCTTCATACTTTACCAAAATAGAGAGCTTTGGAGTCGCTAAGGTGAACTTGATGGTTTCAAAAGTTGTTTGCTTCACCCGACAATCAACTAGTTGTCAAACCTGCAATAGGGAAAATGGCTTCTTCTTTCAATGGAGTTGCCAAGATGAGAAAGATCTTCAATGAACACCCTCATCCAAGGTTGTAGCTGATCTACAAGATGTCTTTTGGGAAATGGGCTTTGTCCCTGGCAACGACACCAAAATGTTACCACACAAACTAGCGCCTTTAGCTTGAAGTCCCAAAAATAGGGTACTAGCCTTGTGGAACTTAGGAGGTTGGCCATTGTCACCTCACCAAGACTCCCTTGCACTTTAGACTCAGGAAAGCTTCCTAGTCAAGGTGGTTATCCCTAATGATTAACTAGGCACACTTTGTGTAGTAATGAGTGGGAGTCAAGAGAACCTAGTAACAATGTGAATGAAAAGGGGAAAATGGAAATGGGCTTGAGGTGATGAGTGAAAGGGAGTCTAGTGTCTTATGTATTTGGGCTATGGAGTCATTTAAGTAATTTCAAGAGGGAAAATCAAGGGCATATAAGCAGCCATACACTGTGTTCTACACACCTTGACTTGGTTCAATGATTGACTTAGGCTCAACAAACAATCAAAATATGTGAATAATTGTACCCCTAAGTTTTGGTGATTAGGATCTTGCAAGGTTATGAGGGAGAGGGTCTATTTAGATCCACAACTCAAAGAAAGAATAAGGTGGCCCCTTACCCCAAGACTGTCTACAGACACACTTAATCAAGTGATTTATAATGTTCAATGTTGTGATATTTGAAGGTAGATGACCAAAGACTATAGGACATGAGTTAACTATACCACTATATGCTACTCCAATGTAGCATGGTACTCCTCTATGGCACTATGTTACCTTTGGCATTCATAATCCTGCAAAATATGACCTCCAAATGGTGCCCTAAAACATATATCCACACATAAAAATTACATATAAACAACACCACAACTTACATAGATAAGAGACCAAATCCTCCAAAGTTTGGAGCTAGCTTGCTCACAAGTTCTTCCATTCATTACTAATTCCAATCCCAGTTATAAATGGAGTGAGCAAATCCTTATATAGATTTGAGCTCTAACTCCTTGTACAATAAAATATGATTTATTTTCCTAAATCCACTTCTCTCCAAGCAATACAATAAAAATAAGGCTCTCAACAATTTGCTTACTTAAGTAGCAAGGAGTTTCTTGAGATCTCAACTTCCTCCAATAAAATATTATAGGAAAACGAAAATAATATTATCTCCTCTAACTAACTCCAACAACCAAGTCAACAATGATAGAATAATGGAGTTAGTTGCAACAACTACCCAAAAGAGCTAAGAGGCTAACAACTTCCTCAACTAATTTACCAAAATAGCATGAATTGGTTTTGGATCCACCTTTTTTGAGAGTATATAGCCATTAGAATTTATCCTTGAGAGTTGGACGATTCGTCAAATGTTGGACGCACTCCTTCAAAAGTGGCCTTTCATACAACAAACTCCCTTTAGATGAGATGTTTGCCAAGAAAATAATAAAATATTCCATTTGTATTCTTCAAAGGCTAGATGCTCCACATCCAAGACATTTGCACGAATTTAGACAACAACCAATGCTAATAATTTGCTTTTAGTATGGCGGCTGCACTCATGGATTAAGTCAATTAAAACTTCAGTCAAAGGGGTGTGGATGTATCGGCGGTCCCTTGATTTATATCAACGCTTCAATATAGCATGTATCGGCTCTTGTGAACATACATGCTTAGCCATAATGAAATTGACCCTTTCATAGTTTGGTAGCTTCATAAAAACAAGTATGGTGGCTTATGGATTAAATCATAATCAAAACTCAAAAGAAACTATGGCTCCAAGAATGTGTGAGTGGACCCATGCACAACGTCATCACTAATGGGTTGAGGCTTGAGGATTGGTTAGGAAGCTTGCTATTTGGCATATACCTAGCCATCCATAAATTGAATTTATTACCAAGGCGACCCACAACTTTATGCTATCCGATGATCGGTTTATGCAATGGTCGACTTCCCTCGTGACTTGAGAACCCACGATTGTAGGATGCAGATTCAAAATTCACATGATGCAAGTGCCATGTTAATTGTATTGTCCATGTTATCTTGCCATGGTGGTTGAATAGGATAATAGGGGGCGACCCACATAATATTACATAGAAGATGGCTCGATGTGTGATGGCCCCACTTAAACATGAAAAGCCCCCTCTATATAATGATATATTCTTTCAGTAATCCATGTCATGTCATAAAGTCAAGTTGTTGTATGGGCTAAGTATGTGGGTGGCACATTTTATGTCATAGTAAGTCGTAGCATAAGTCATGGAAGGGGGTGGCCCCTTTTGACTCACGACCTCCCTCTCAAATGTGTTTTGAACCTTTATAATACTACATACTATGTGCCCCTTTATTGATATGATTTAACTTTTCCCTTTATATATATATATATATATATATATATATATAATGCAAAAGGGGGGTGGCTCCTTTTAGAATAGTCTTGCCACCACATTCTTAAAGGTTTTTCATCGTGATCTTCTAGTAGACCTTTCCTGTAGTGTACTTAACACAAAACTTTAGATAGATAAGATAAGATAATTTTATTAATGTTTGACTAATGACCACAAAAGTAGGTCAAAGGGATTGCTGAGTACAATGATGTCAATACAATGCGGGAGTACCAAAAGGTCTCCTATAAAAAGGCGATAGGAAGAAAGTAAAGTGCAATAAGGTAGAGTAGTAGAAGGTGAAAACTACCCCGAGGCATGAAAAACCCTTAGCTGCAAGCTCCTATACCTTCTCGGATGATGGGGTGCATTGTAGGAGAAGGTCCAAGGGCAAGAGGAAACAAAAGAAAGGAAATAGATCTGTCATGGAATGGATCCATCTCTCCTACTATCTGAGGCTGAATGAAGAAAGTTGAGTATAGTCGGGTGTCCCAAGGGGAGAATGGTGGGGTTTTGGATCGTTTGTTGCGCTATTGGTTCATATAGGTAGTGCATCGATGAGGTCTGGGGGATCTCGCCCATCCCCTGGGAGGGTATTTGGTCTGGCAATGTCGCTGAAATCTCGTGAGATGAGGGAAGGTCCCATGGGTCTGAACTGATCTGGAATCCGAGATTGCATTGGTGTCGATCTGTCTCTTAGTGCCCCTTCCTGAGGGTAGCATCGAGAAGAAGGAGGTGATCTACCGAATGGGGTTCGATCTCGTAGGAGGTTGAAGAGTATGGGCTCGGAGCTTGACGACCTCCTGTATGTATAAAGCTAAACACTGCTGATCTAGATACCTGAAGAAGCCTGTGAGGATCTGAGCCCCCCTCAATAAGCAATGAAACCGCCCCCTGATCTCATAATAAATGGGGCACTAGAAGATGAAGTGCTCCTTAGTCTCGACCTCCTGTAACTGGTATAGTTGACAAATCTTGTCTGGTCGGTCAATTTGGTGGTCTATCTCTGCCCAAAGTTTATGAGAGCCAACTCTAAAACTAGCCTAGAGGAATGCGAAGAGCATGTACCGAGTGTCAGAATGTACATTGTGGTTGAACGATGAGCCCATCCCTAATCTCCAAGAAATGCTCAGCGTAGAAGGCCATCTTTGGATGTAACCCGCCAGGGGGGTTAACCCAAGTGGTCTGGATAAACTACCTATAAATGTCGTCTATGATGATCTTGTTCAAAACCTGCTTGGTCGGTAGGTGATGGCCAGGTGCATCTAAGGAATACTGAAATGGAGGGAGGCGATCAATTTGAATGCCCACGGTCTTTCCCCGTCTCTGAGTCGTCTAAGCCCCGGATGCAATATAGGAAAGATACCAGTCTAAACACTGTCTCAAGTTGGAAGGGCAGAGCCCCAAACTCTGTTAGGATGATGTGATGCGGGTTTGTCTGCTTGCATCTAATGATGCGTTGGACGAGAAGGGTTTGGACTCTCTTAACTGAGGCCCAATTAGACTCTAGCAAGGAAGGCCCCTAGATCTCTGAGCCATATAAAACAATGGGTTGGATAAGGGAGTTCGTAAGAGGCAACTTGGATGAGATGTCCTGAAAATGGTGGCAGAAACACTGTCTCTCGAGAAGGGCTAAAGACCCATAACCCTTGGCAATCTGAGGCTGGAGGGTCGGTCGCACACTGAAACGGGGTCCTGAAAACTGTACTCCCAAGTATATGTAGGTGCTGTTGATCTTGATCTCCTCCCCTCTGAAGAAGAAATGAAGGTCTACGGACTTCTTCGACCCGTTGAAGATCATAACCTTGGTTTTACCCAGGTTGATCGTCAACTGTCGAAGGTTGTAGAAGGGAGCAAGGGCATCCAACTGTCTCTGTAATCTTGTTGGAGATAAGGGAAGGAAGACCACTTCATCAACAAAAAGAAGGATGGATATTATAACCTGGTGGAGGAGACACCTGTCACCGTCTTGGATATGCTCGTGGAGAAAAGCCTCTAGCTCATCAGTATAGATCCCAAACAAGGTGGGGGACAGGGGGCAACCTAGTTTAACTCTGATGGTACTCCTGATGAAATTTGATATCCCGCAAGTTGTGTGGAGACTACCAAGGATAGACTCATAGAGGTGCATGATGGCAGTCAGTAAGGTATGGGAGATGCCAATGTCTTTGATCCTCTGGGACATGGATTCTCTTGGGACAGAGTCGAAAGCCTTTCGAAAATCTACAAAGCAACAATAGACTTTTGAAGACCGATGTCGTGCCTCAATGATGGCCCGAAGGGTGAAGATGTGGTCAATGGTTTGATGAGCGGGTCAAAATCCCAATTGCCGAAGGTTGCAGAAGAGAGCAAGGGCATCCAATTGTCTCTGTAATCCTGCTGGAGATGAGGCGATGAGGACCACATCATTAGCAAAAAGCAAGATGGATATCATAACCTGGTGGAGGAGACGTCTTGGATATGCTTGTGGAGAAAGGCCTCTAGCTCATCAGTATAGATCTCAAACAAGGTGGGGGACAGGGGGCAACCCTATTTAACTCCGATGGTACTCTTGATGATCCGAATTTTAGGGGGTATATGGTCTAAATTCAGATGCAAAAGTCATAAAGCTATAAAGCTAATAGATTGTCCATGTGGATCAAGGAGATGCCCACCTCCTCATTAATTAATTGGGCTAATAGGTTGCCCATATGGGTCAAAGAGAGTCCCACCACTCCATTATTGTATTGGGTTTTATTTTCCACTACTTAGTTAGTTGGGTAGTTAGATCTATTATTATAATAATAGAGTACTTCATTGACATATTTTTGTCCATGCTTCTTTTCATGCAAGATTGGCATGTCTAAGCTCCTCCTCTCTCAGTATTCAAGCCATCCAGATCTCAGCCCCTGAGATCTGTATCACCTGATGAAATTGACATCCCACAAGCTGTGTGGAGACTACCAAGGACAAACTCATAGAGGCGCATGATGGCAGTCGGTAAGGTATGGGAGATGCCAATGTCTTTGAGCCTCTGGGATAGGGCTTCTCTTGGGACAGAGTCGAAAGCCTTCCGAAAATCTACATAGCAACAATAGACTTTCGAAGACCGATGTCGTGCCTCCTCAATGATGGCCCGAAGGGTGAAGATGTGGTCAATAGTCTGATGAGCTGGTCAAAATCCTACCTGTCCCTTAGCTCTGAGGTGTCTACGCTCAAGCTCACTAGAGAGCTTCCTATGGAGAGCCGTATTATAGAGCTTCGAGAATGTATGGCCCACCATGATTGTCCTGTAATTATTGGGATCCGAGATGGGGCTCGATTTGTGTATTGGGTGAATGATGTGGTGTGACCAAGCTGAAGGGAAACCTGTATGAACCACATGGTTGAAGAGGTCAGCCAAGTGAGAAACCAAAGCTCGAAGATCGTGCTTAAAACCTTCCTCATTTGCGTGAAAACCTTCCTGATTTGCTGCTTTGATGTTGTTCATCACCCAAATGGCTTCTCTGATGTCCCTGTTTGAAAACAAGTAGCATGAGGAGGGTGGAGAAGTGACCCGAATCTGGGCCTGTCCAGGGATATCATAGAGAGTGGATATGTGGGAAAACATGGAGCCGGAGTCTAGGTCGGATGGGAGGGGGAACCTCGGGGGAGGATGGTAGGCCAGTGGTTTTTGGGGGAGTGAGTAATGGAAATGGATAAGTCATATATCCTCTGAGAGATAAAGAGGCATTTCTTGCGGCAAAGGAGACGACGATACGAAACTTTGAGGCCAGGGTAGGAGGGGTGAGCATGTTGGAGCTGGTTGTGGAGGGCCTTGCAGTCCTCATCGTACCATTGGTTCATAGGGTAGGATTTGTGTTTAGGGGAGGTAGAAGTGGACTGGGTGGAGTGCGGGTAGGATTTGAGGGCTGTATCCGAAATGGTGGATGAGAGGTAATCATATTTGGTAGAAGCATCGATTAAGGAGAATTGGTTCTTGGAGGGGAGCATCTGTCAGAGGTGGGTAGAAAAGGTGTTCGGGTCCTCGTCGAAGCAGAATATAGTGCGGAGTGGGCTCTGGGGAAGGGGGGATGTGGGGGGAGTGGGGGTGTCAGCTCAGAGAGAGAAGGAAAGAAGAGCATGGTCAACGAGGGGGATGGGGAAAATAGAGAAGTGATTAATAAAGGGGAGTAAGTTATGGCTAGATATGACATAATCCACAACACTCGCACCTCCTCCATGGGGCCAACACGTGAAGCAAGAATCTGGGAAACCTGGAAGCCTGTTCAGAATCAACAAATCCTGAGATTTCCCCAAGTGTAGAAGGTGTCGCCCATAAGCTGTGAGAGGCCCCAATGCATCGTTAGATATTCGATGAAGCCCCACTGGTTCTAGAATCTGGATTGATCTCCTCGATGCAGAGTATGTCATTTGTTCGGTCGTGGAGAGGGATTTGGAGGGCTCTAGTGCGGGAGTTGAAGTCTGCTAGGATTACCACCTCTTCGACCACCATGTACTGGTTGATGCCGACATATAAGTTTATAAAGGGGTCTCCGTCAAGCCCATTATGAATGGCATATGGTGAGGATGCTAGAGGGAAGTAACAAACGACAACGGAAATGTTCCTTGGGCAGGGGTAAACACCACGAACCCAAACCCACATAAACCGAGCAAACTTATTTGTGGCGACCAAAGAAATCCTTCTACAAAGTGAATCTCTAACAAAGTAAGCAACTCCACCTGAACCTCTGATGCCACCCGAACTCCTCATCTCTTGTCTACATGTTGAGCACTGATGGTATCCTATAATGTCTATGAGAGGTCGAACAAGGCTCTTGTGCGTCTTGGTAATGAATAGTATGTCCGATGACCCAAGAGCGTCATACAGTAGGCCCGATGATGACCAAAAAGATCCATTGTCATTCCAACAGCTGATGGAAATGCCTATGCCCTGACATCTCTCCCAGCGGGCCCGTCATTTGGAAGCCCCAGAACGTGGTACCCACCCGGGTGGGAAAGAGTCTTGAATGACTGCATTGAGGTTCCTGATGACTGCCCATTTCCCTGCCTAGCGTGCTGCTATAACCTGCTCCCTGGAGCGTTTGAGCTCCACAACCTGTGATCTGGTGAGATCTTACTAGGAAGGGAAAACAACTTTCTCTTAGCTCTGAGGGCCCGAAGTCGATCAACTACAGATCTGAACCGAAAAAAGAGAGTAGAGTTGGACCCCAACCAAGCTCTATCGAGAGCCACATCCTCGAGGTCTAGATGATCCCTAAGAAATGATGTTTCGATCACCGGGTCTGAGGAGGGAAGAGGAAGAGGAAGCCCTCTCACTTTGAGATTTAGTTCCTCTGCCCACCTAGTTCGTTCTTCCACGATTTTATCTTGTACCACCTCCTCAACTGCTGCTAGAGAGGGGGAAGGGACTTTATCCCTACCTCTGACGACCTATTCCCATGAGTTAATGTGTGTTTTTGTTTCGTGTTTGAAGGCAGTCTATTGAGACCTGATCTCCTCTTGTTTTTTTTTAATATCAATGATCTCTATGCGTAAGGTCTTGCCAAGGGGTGGTGTGGGGCGTTTTGTTCCTTGTTGTCATCTAGTTGCCTCTTTAGTCAAAGGTTCTCCTCAATTTTTGCGACCCTGTGTGTGAGTTCTTTGACCTCTGCTTGAAGTGCCATGTTTGATGATTCTAGACACTCGAGTATTATGATTAGACCGTAAATCATGTTGTTGCCCCCTTCTCCAGAATCTTGTGAGTCAAGGTCGGCTGCAGATGCACCAATAATTAGAGGGGAGGGTCGGATGAATTAGATCGGTGTCATTACCGGAGGCTGCTTTGGTGAATCTCCTTGAGGCATCTAGTGTCAGTGGCCTTGTCAAATGACTTGCTTGATGGGGATTACCTGTTATGTTGACCTGCTGGCCTCTGCCCTACTGTTATGTTGACTTGCTAGCTCCTACTACTCGATGGGTCTGGAACCCTCGACTATAATGCCTCACTACTCGATGGGATACTGCTCTATCTGCTACAAAGGTCGACCTGGTTACCCTCGACTGTGTTGCGAAGAAGGAAACCCTTGAAGTAGAGAAGGAACCCTCGACTGTTTACGCGACGACTGGCCGACAAACTTCTGCCCCGACTGTAACCTCTGCTACTCGACGGCCTCGACGAGCCTCTACCCTGTAACTATGCTATTTGAGGTCCTCGACGGACTTGCAATAGTGGACCCACGACGTGAAGGAGACTCCTACTGTCTACTCGTGAAGGAACCTAGGATTCATCTCGACGGGATGTTACACAATGGGATACCCTGGTCTCAACTGTAACCTATATTACTTGATGGCCTCGATGAGCCTCTACCCTGTAACTACTATTCGACGACCTCGACGAACTTGCAATAGTCGACCCCCGACGTGAAGGAGCCCACGACTCTCTACTCATGAAGGAACCCAAGATTCATCTTGAGGGTAGATGTAGCACAAGCCCAAGAATACAAGAGAAAAGAGGGATAAGAATAGAGAGTTATGTTCACTTGCCACTTCAAGGGAGCAATGGTCCAAATACAATAACAATTCTTGACGAAACAATACATAACCTTATACTCAATATATAGTTATCCATAGAGAATCTTAACTACCAATGGGCCCTTTATAATGGGGTCTGGCCAACTAATTTGGGTCTTGTTACTAAAAAGGACCCTTTATTACAATGAGTGACTATTAACTAACTATTTAATGGGCCTTATTCAAGGAAGGTGGCCTCATACATTTATAATGTATCTAAGGGGGTTAGGGTAGGACCCTAACATTTCCACAAGCCAAAGTCATAGTAAAAGAAGAGCCAAGTAATAAACCCACCATCATAAGCTAGGATCACATCATACCACCTTTTTGTTCCATAAATGAGATGCTAGGTTAACAATGAACACCAATGCCACAACCATTGACATGTTGATGTTTTGTACCTTTGTGCAGGTATTCTCACATGGCCTTGGTGTCGGGCACGAGCGAATCTTCATTGGCACCTCGTTGGACTTTCGGTTCGGTGAGAATGCTCTTGGAATGAAGCTGGGGCTTCATGGGATTTATGATGGGCTTTGTGGGCTTGTGTTGGGGCTTCACACCCACACAAGTGATTAAACTATTCTAATTTAATGTTGACATAAGCTAAGGGTTTTCAGTCACCCTTAAGAGTTGTATATAAAGGAGTTAAGGATGATGCGACATTTGATAAGTGTGGAGAGTCTTGGTGATTTCAGTCCAGTACTTGGTGACCTCATCCATCCATGGAGAGAGGTCGCTAGGCCTCAGGTCTGCAACTATTTTATGTTTTCTTAGGGCAGGTTCTGATGAGGAGAGGCTCGACCAGCCGAGGAGAAGCCAGTTGTAGCAAAAGTAGGGTTGTCGCTAGGGTCTAGGTGGCTCGGCCTAGGAAGAAGAGGCTGCTAGCAAGAAGAAAGGAGCTCGACCAACAAGTTAGAGGTAGGTTCCATTGTGAGGAGGGATGAGTAGTGCAGACCAAGGCTAGGGGGACAACTACAGGGCCTGGAGAAAGCTCGACCTAGTGAGAGAGAGGGGTCGCATGCGTAGAAAGAGGCTTGGCCTACCCTCTAGTGATTCGATCTGATGAGAGAGGACAACGATTGAGTTTTGAAGGCCTTTTGGGCAAGGAAAAGAAGCAGTTGTAGTTGCCCTAGAAGGAATTTTATATTCAACCTAACTTTTGCCAGATGCCTTGACTTTTGCTCATGGCTCACAAGGTTTGACTAGGCTCACAGAGGTTGTATGTTCCCCCTGACTTTTGCACTAGTCCGTCTATGCTCACAGAGGTTGTACGTTCCCCCTAACTTTTGCACTAGACTGTCTATGCTCACAGAGGTTGTACATTCCCCCTGACTTTTGCATTAGACTCACTTAGCATCTCGTTCCTCCTGACTTTTGGTTTGACTCATAGAGGTTGTACATTCCCCCTGGCTTTTGTCAATACCTCACAAGACTGGTTGATTCTCCAAATCTCCCTGGCTAGTCTTAGGGTGGCCCATATGGCCTCTCATTGGAGAATGACTGTCGATGCTACCAAATTTAACACTCCCTCTCAGCGAGGGAGTCATTCTCAGCCACACCAAGCTTGCCTCTCAACTGCACAAATTGTCTCGAGGTCAGAGACTTGGTCAGGATATCAGCTACCTGCTCGCTTGTGGCTATGTACTGTAACTCTATAGTTTTTCTCTGGACCAAGCTTCGGATGTAGTTGTACCTCATGTCAATATGTTTTGACCTGTCGTGAAATACCGGGTTCTCTGTCAATTTTATGCAACTTTGATTATCACAGTGAACCATCGTCGTCTCAAGCTTGTCACCAAACAACCCAGAAACCAATTTTCTGAGCCATAATGCTTCCTTGCTAGCATCACTTGCTGCAATGTACTCAACCTCTATTGTACTCTATGCAATGGATCCCTGCTTCCGGCTTGACCAAGAGATCATAGCGGATCCTAAATTGAAGCAGCATCTGGAAGTACTCTTCCGATCCATTGGGCTTCCTGCCCATTCAGCATCTGCATACCCATGTAGAAATAAACCACCATTGGATGTATATCTCAGACCATAAGTAATGGTCCCTCTGAGATATCTCAAGATGTGCTTTGCTGCCACCCAGTGTCTCTGTCTCGGGTCAGTCATGAACTGACTCATTGTAATCACTGCATAACATATATCTGGCCTAGTGTGGATGATGTACATCAATGATCCAATCAGTTGCCTCTACATGGTGGGATCCACCAAATCTGAACCTGTATCAGAATCATGCAGCTTCCTCAGGTTGGTAATCATCGGAGTAGACATGGATTTGCAATCCATCATACCAAACCTCTTTAGTACATCCACTGTGTGTTTTCCTTGTGCCAGAAATATCTTGCCCTATCTTTGCCATACTTCCAATCCTAGGAAGTAATGCATCAAGCCTAAGTCTTTCATCTCGAATTATGAGCTTAGCTCCCTCTTACACTAGGCTATTAGTCCTTCATCTCCTATTAGAAAGAGATCATCAACATACATGATTAGTATAATAGGTTGGTTACCTCTTACCTTGAAGTACAGATTTGCATCAACATCACTTTTTTGAAAGCCCAGGCTTTTAAGAAAGCCATCAATCCTATCATACCAAACTCTGGGACCCTGCTTAAGACCATACAAGGCCTTCCTTAGCTTGCATACACGAGTGCTTTTGTTATGCAGTACAAAATCATCTGGTTGTTCCACAAAGACCTCTTGTTCAGTCTTTCCATTCAAGAATGTTGTTTTATATCCATCTAATGTAGCTTCCAACCAAGAACGGGAGCTAAAGCAATAATAGTTTGAATGGAGGTATACCTGGCTACACGGGCAAAAGTCTCTTCGTAGTCGATTCTTCTTTCTGAGTGAAGCCTCTGGCTACAAATCTTGCTTTGAACTTTTCCACACTTCCATCAGCTGCATGTTTGATCTTATAGATCCATTTAGAAGAAATCACTGATTTGTCTTTTGGCCTGGGCACAATGTCCCAAACATTGTTCTTTATAATAGACTTGTATTCCTCAAGCATGGCATCCTTCCATACTTGTAATTTATCTGCTTCTTCAAATGAAGAAGGTTCGACATCACTAATGTTGCGCATCAGTGCAACATAGCCTCCAAACCTATGAGGTCTCTTCCTTTCCCTGAAAGTTCCTTTGGGAGCAACTATCCTTTCTGTTTTCTGCACTATTTCTTTAAGCCACCTTGGCTTCCTTTTGGTTGGAGGTTCTTCAAGAGTTCTTTCTAACACTTCAGCGAGTTCTAGGGGCTCATTACTTGGCCCTTCACGAGGTTCCTCCCTCTGATCATCCGACTCTTCATTTTCAGAAGAGGGTGAAGCTGGCTGAACTGCTTCTGATTCTTGCTGAAGCTCTCTAGATTTCTTAAATGCGGCTTCCTCATGGAAAGCCACATCTCTGCTTACCTCTATTTGCCTCTGACCTGGTACATAAATCCTGTAAGCCTTGGAGTTCTCACTGCACCCCACAAAAACCCCTTTCTTGCTCGAGGGTCCATCTTTGTCCTCTTTTCCTTGGGGACATGAATATACATAGGACACCCAAATATTCTTAGATGCCCTACTTCAGGTTTGATCCCTGAGAATGTTAAGGTTTAAGCTATTATTAGAGTTCTTTGCATTTCACTAGATAACAATAGCATAAGATAGGATCACTGAGAAATACACAATCACAAGAGACACATCATTTATCCTAGGAAACCCTCATGGGGGAGAAAACCCATCAAAACTTCTTTATTATAGATAGCCAATACAATACTAAGAGATAACTCAAACAAATACAGAAAGTCCTCTCCCAAGAATGCGCCTCTCTCTCTCTTTCTCTTCTCCAACTGCAGCTCTGAAACTTGCTCCTCAATAAACAAGTGAGTGTGTGTCTAAGTGAGGCGATGGCCTCCTTATTTATACAACTTTGGCACGTGTGGAGGTGTCTTTTCACTGGCTGGGCCGACTTCTCAATCTGGGTGGTTATAACCACCTTTAATATATTCTGGGGCCTCTTTAATATATTCTGGGGCCGACTTCTTATTCTGCCTATTACAATTACGTTTTGACCAATCCGCAAAAGGGGATTTGGTCTTTTACAATAGCCAACATGATCAATCCGCAATAGGGGATTGATCTAATGAATAATACAACAATAATAATTAGAATACACTTTGCAGTTACATTATTTCAACACTCCCCCTTAACAAGAAGGGTATTCTACAACAACATCATGTGAGAGAGGGGACAATATCATCAACACAACATAGAGGTTGGAGCATCATCAACACATCATGGAGCTGGAGTAGCATCATCATCCTCATCGACATGAGGCTAAGGTAACATCATCATCATCTTTAGCATTAAAGCTGAAATAATATCATCATCATCATCTTCAACAAGGACTCAGGAGCTGAAGTGGCATCATCATCATCATCTTCAGCAAGAGGCTGAAGTGGCATCATCATCATCAACTGCATCAACATGGATTAGTATAACACTAATAATAATAATAATAATAATAATCTATTTTTAAGGTCACGGCCAAGCCACACCAAATTGGTGTATGAGACCCCCTTGTTTGTGGGACAAGGGACCCCCCTCCGCCCAACGATTTGATTGGTAAAGTTTACGGAGGTATACATACCCTACCCCCCTTTGGATTTGAACTTGTGACCTCTTAAGAGGAAACACATGTTCTTAATACATCCTCATCATCAATAACAAGAAGGCTGATACAACATCAAAAACAACAATATCACAACACAAAGGTTGGCATCACAACACGAGGCTGGCACGTCATCAACACGAGGCTGTCATCACAACACTTAAGCTGGCACATCATCACAACAATTAAGTTGGCACACCACACAACAATTAAGCTGGAAACACCACAACAATTAAGTTGGAATCACACTACTAGACTAGACTAGCTTTACGTCACAACAATTAAGCTGGAAGCACAGTACTAGACTGGCTTTACGTCACAACAATTACGTTGGAAGCACGGTACTGGACTGGCTTTACGTCACAACAATTACGTTGGAAGCACGGTACTGGACTGGCTTTACGTCACAACAATTAAGCTGGAAGCATAGTGCTAGGCATATCTCAACACAATACTAGACTGACTTTACGTCACAGCAATTAAGCTGGAAGCACAGTGCTAGGCATATCTCAACACAATACTAGATTGGCTTTACGTCACAACAATTAAGCTGGAAGCACATTGCTAGGCATATCTCAACACAATACTAGACTGGCTTTACGTCACAACAATTAAGCTGGAAGCACAGTGCTAGGCATATATCAACACAATACTAGACTGTCTTTACGTCACAACAATTAAGCTGGAAGCACAGTACTAGGCATATCTCAACTCAATACTAGACTGGCTTTACGTCACAACAATTAAGCTGGAAGCATAGTACTAGGCATATCTCAACACAATACTACTCCCCCTTTCGAGGGAGGTCCTTTCAGACTATACCAAGCTTATCTCGAAAGTGCTCAAACTTTACACTAGATAGAGGCTTGGTCAACATATCGACAACTTGTTCATCCATGCTAACATATTGGAGCTTTATGGCTCCTCTCTGCACCATGTCACGGATGTAATGATATCAGATCTCTATGTGCTTCGACTTGTCATGAGATACAGGATTCTCTGTCATCTTTATGCAGCTCTGGTTGTCATATAGGATCGTGGTTGCTTCCATCTCTAGGTCGAATAGACCGGTCAATAACTTATGAAGCCATATAGCTTCACAGTTGGCAAAACACGCAACAATGTATTCTGCTTTCGCTATACTAAGAGCAATGCTGGATTGCTTCCTACTCTGTCATGAGATCATGGCTGATCCCAAACTGAAACAACATCCTCAAGTGCTCTTCCTGTCAGAGACACTTCCAGCCCAATCTGAAACAGTGTACCCACTCAGTGTGGAATCATGATCTCCATCATAGCCGAGACCACAATCTAATGTACCCTTAAGGTACCTCATCACATGTTTTACAGCAACTAGGTGAACATGTCTGGATTCTACCAGAAACTGACTCAAGGTGTTCACGACAAAACAGATATCTGGTCTGGTGTTCGTCAGGTACATCAGTGATCCAATGATCTGTCTATATAGTGTGGCATCAATCAATTCTGACGAGGTGTCGACCAGTAGCTTCAGCTTCGCTTCCATGGGTGTATTCATGGACTTACACTCCAACATGTCAAATCTCTTCAGGATTTTGATTGCATACTTCCCTTGGTTAAGGAAGATTCTATCTGGACTCTGCCATACCTCAAAACCTGAGGAATAATGCATTAGGCCAAGGTCTTTCATCTCGAATTCTAAAGCGAGCTTCTTCTTACATTCGGTGATGAGCTTTTCTTATCCAGTTAAGAATAAGTCATCCACATACAACAACAATATCATCGACTCATTGTTCATAACCTTGAAGTAGAGGTTAGAATCTGCTTTACTCTTGGTAAAGCCCAAGCCCGTCAGAAAACTATCTATCCTGCCATACCAAGCTCTAGGAGCTTGCTTCAATTCGTACAGAGCCTTCTTCAACTTGCAGACATGAGTCTTCCGGTCTTCAATTTCAAATCCTTGAGGTTGCTCTATATACACTTCTTCTTCGATGACACCATTTAGGAAAGTTGTCTTTACATCCATCTGGTGTAACTTCCACTTCATCTTAGCTGCAAGGGCTATGATGGTTATGATCGAAGTGTATTTGGCTACATGAGCAAATGTCTCTTCATAGTCAATGCCTTCCTTTTGAGAAAAGCCACGAGCGACAAATCTTGCTTTATACTTCTCAATACTTCCATCAACATCATGTTTTATTTTGAAGAGCCATTTGGAAGATACCACATCCTTGCTCTTCAATCTGGGAACTATTTCCCATACATCATTCTTTATTATGGATTGGTATTCTTCTGTCATGGCATCTGCCCATTCTTTCTTCTGAATGGCTTCTTCAAGGTAGGTAGGCTCCTTTTCTAAGAGATCACACATCAAAGCGATATAGTTGGAGAATGGCTTAGGTCTCTTCACCTGTCTCGTGGTTCCTTCGGGAACACCATACTTCTCTCCATCTTGAATAAGCTCCCTAGCCCAAGCAGGTTTTCTCTTATAGGAGATTGACATCTGAGGTGGTTCTTGAAATTCTACTAAGTCATGATCTTCTAGAATTTCCTCATTAGGGGAAGTTACGACTTCCCTTACTGGTTCTGCAACTCTGGGAACCTCCCTCACTGATTCTGTAGTTCTGGGAGCTACAAGTTCCTCTTCATATACTTCTTCAAGCTTGCATCTTCTTGATTTCTTGAGCTGTGCATCTTCATCAAAGGTCACATCCCTACTGATCTCTTACAGGATATACTTGGTGTTGCATACCAAATCTAAATATGAAAGATTGGGTCAGGCTTCAAACGAGGTCTGCTTTCCATTCTAATGTTCGGTCATCTTTGGAGCTTTCTGCTCCTTTCAATTAATCTTCATATGAGATACTCTGAATCTCAAGAGATAGCTTCTTCTTCATCTTCTTTGGTGTATGAGTGTATATGGTTATGTACATAGTTTGCTTTATGTCTCATATAATATGTTGCCTTCTGCAACCTTCACTATAGCTTTCTCAGGGCTATCACCTGTGACTTGAAACAAGGTCAACAAAACAACAAGCTAGAATAATATCCTTTTGATAATAATAGATAAAGCAATAGCACGAATAATCATCACAATAGCTCCTTTAGAGTTATCATTCGTGGCTTGTCTAAAGCAACGATCAAAAGTAAGAGATACACTACGAAATGAGGTCAACACTCTTATAGTGTTGTGATCGTACATTCCTTCATGGCAACTTGGAACTAACACACGAGGTTTCTCCTAGAGGAGGTGTTAGTTGTATCAGGGAAATGATTACATTAAGTATTTACCTCTATATGCTCACATGCTACCAAGTATAATACTTTACGAAGACTGCTATCTCAACTATAGTGGTTACTTGTAAGGGGGTAGTCATCAATTTGTCATGTGTACCTTTGAATCTTATCAACTTGATTAATCAAACCTGGAGCCTTGTCCTCAAGAATGAGTGTGCTTGCTTTTCTTCCAAGTCTCCTTCATTCAAGATGACGAGTGCTTTCTTCAACCTGTCTTCTGTACTAAGACGATATGCTATCTTGACAGAAGGTTGGGTTAGAGGATAAACTCTATGATTTCAACTTTTAATCCATCTAATACCTTGACTCAGATTTTGACCAAAGGTTAGAATGATGATCATAGCTACAACATGCAACACTGATCAAAATAATGTCATAACAAATAGGATGCATATCAGAATAATCACACCTGGGTTGCATCATTCCTCAGAATGTGTTGGATCTTGAGATCCTTCTGGATCTATGGCAAGAGATCCCTTCTCCTGCAAGTACCCTTTAAAGCTTAACCGTTTAAACATGTGTGAGTACATAACTCTGACGACATTTGCAGGTAGAGGCACGATCTGGTAGTAGCGGTAATGATCACCAACTCTTAAGAACTTCAAGGGTGACTGCAATTGGTACTACGGCTGCAACTGCAACTGCAACTTAGGGTTTTATGAGGAAACCCTAATTTTTCAAACTTCAAATTTTGAAATTCTGATCCAGGGGATAGATGCAATGAGCTAAGACGAGTAAGATGGTGCAGTCAGATTTCTGAAAATCGAACTTTTACCCCCTCAAACTTGACCAACGGATTTTTGGACTGGTGCTTTTGGTTTTCTGGTACTTCTGGTACTTTGTGAAAACTAGGGTTTCACTTTCCAGGAGATCTAGCCACTGAAAAGTTGTGCCGAGGATGCCAAAGTGATCCTTGAGGAAGGGCACACTTTTCTAGATGGTTTTAGTGCTGAAATACTTCACCAACAAAAAGCCCTAATTTGCATGTACGACAACAGTGACGTTTTTCACTTTCTCTTGTGAAAGATGCTCTCTTCAGCTTAGCTCTGAAACCATGTTAAGGTTTAAGCTATTATTAGAGTTCTTTGCATTTCACTAGATAACAATAGCATAAGATAGGATCACTGAGAAATACACAATCACAAGAGACACATCATTTATCCTGGGAAACCCTCATGGCGGAGAAAACCCAACAAAACTTCCTTATTATAGATAGCCAATACAATGCCAAGAGATAACTCAAACAAATACAGAAAGTCCTCTCTCTCTCTCTCTCTCTCTCTCTCTCTCTCTCTCTCTTCTCCAACTGTAGCTCCGAAACTTGCTCCTCAATGAACAAGTGAGTGTGTGTCTAAGTGAGGCGTTGGCCTCCTTATTTATACAACTCTGGAACGTGGGGAGGTGTCTTTTCACTGGCGGGGCCGACTTCTCATTCTGGGTGGTTATAACCACCTTTAATATATTTCGGGGCCTCTTTAATATATTCTGGGGTCGACTTCTTATTCTGTCTATTACAATTACGTTTTGACCAATCCGCAAAAGGGGATTTGGTCTTTTACAATAGCCGACATGATCAATCTGCAATAGGGGATTGATCTAATGAATAATACAACAATAATAATTAGAATACACTTTGTAGTTACATTATTTCAACAGAGAAGACCTCTTCAGGAGTCTTGTCCTTCAAGATAGCATGTGGACACCTGTTCTGAATATACACACTAATGGAGGTGGCTTCTTCCATAAAGAATTTGGCAGATCCTGGTTAAACATTATTGCTTTCGCTGCCTCATAAATTGACCTATTTTTCCTCTCAGCAACTCCATTTTGTTGAGGGTTATGTGGCAGGTCAACTATCTCTTGATTCCTACTGACTTGCAGAAATCCTCAAACTGGAGAGATTCAAACTCTCCTCCATTGTTTGTTCTAAGGATTCTGATGTGTTTCCCTGTATGGTTTTCAATAAAGGCTTTATACTCTTTGAATTTATCAAATGTGTCACTTTTAGCTTTAAGGAAATATATCCAACATTTTCTTGAGTAATCATCAATAAAAATGACATAATACAAACAATCACTGAGTGAGGGAAATGATATGGGACCACATACATTAGAATGAACCAGATCTAAGATGCCCTGAGCTCTGTTGTCACTACTAGGAAATGCTTTTTTTATATTTTTACCTAGCATGCATTCTTCCTGTCTAACTTTAGTCCATAGTAGTGCCTTCCTGTCCTTGAAGATCACCCAATATCCCTTGTCCTCAAGGATTGCAACTGATAGTAGATTCTTCTTGAGCCCTGGAGCATATAATACTTCATCAACATGAAGTCTAGCCCTAGATTCCAATCTGAAGGAGATAGAGTCTACTCCCTCTATTTTGTAACATTTGTCATCCCCAAGCTCAACGTGCTCTGCAAAAGATTTTGTCTCGAAATCTGAGAGGATCTCCTTGTACCCTGTCATGTGCTTTGATGCACCACTGTCTACTAACCAAGTTTTCGGCCCCGTGAAAACTGAACTGGATAAGGCAGAAACCAAGTAATATTCTTTTCTATTTTCTTTCTCATTAGAAGGACTTTTCTGATTTCTTTTGGATTCATCATCCTCGACAATTGAGGCATGATGTTTCCCTTTCCTTCGATATTTCTTTCTAAACCAACAATCTTTAGCAAAATGACCCAACTTATTACAACTAAAGCATTTGATCTTAAATGCATCAATATTCTTGCCTCTGAATGTACCTTTTGGTGTTTGGCTTCCTCTGAGAACCTTTCTGGAAAGTGTCTTTCCTCTTTCTCTTGAATCTTGATGCTAAAGCTGGGTGCTCTTATTTTGTTGGCTTGCTTCTGGTAGCTGTGCAACTCTCCTCCTGGAGGCAATAATGCCATAACCTCTCAAATGTGGGCTGAATCTCTCTCCCACTTACACTGGATAAGAAGGTCTCCCATGAAGAAGGAAGACCGTCAAAAATGGCCTGCACTAAATCATCATCATCCACTGTCACCCCTGTGACGAAAAGCTGATCTCTGATCTGGGCTATCCTGGAACAAAAAGATGCCACTGATTCACCTTTCTCCATCTTCAAATACTTAAGCTTGTGCTTAAGTAAGCTTAAGTATCCTCTTCTGACTTGGAGCATGTTTTTCATACAGATTCACCAAGGTATCCATACAATCCTTGGCAGTCATTAACGAAGTCATTGCAGGCATTATACTATCTTTTACTGAGTCAAAGATGATTCGCTTGGCCTTTGCTTGACTCTTTCTAAAGGCCGCTCTTCTTGCATTATTCGTGGGTTCCTCCACCATTCTGGTTGCATACTGCTCAAGATCATGCTCCTGCAAGATATTTGTTATCTGGAGCTTCCTCACATTGAAGTTGGTAGCTCCTTCGAGCCTATCCTCGACCTTGACTAAAATGGAGGATGCCATGGACCTCACACTGGAAACTTAATCAAGCTAGCTTGGATCTATGTGTACCTGCTCCTGAACTTCAACACGTTTAACACACCCTAAGCTCTGATACCATGTTAAATTATGAACTTGATTTCTTATGCAGATTAATTCTTTTATTTTCTTCAACACTTTTATTCCAGCGTAATACACTTCAACAATACAAAATCATAACCGAATAGCAACAACTATGTAGATAAGTAAGCATGCACGTCAACAACACATATACCCTAGGGAAACCCTATACAGGGAGAAAAACCCCATCAAACGATATTCCTTTATTGCATTAATAATGTAAGATCACTTACAAATATCCACCATGAATGTTCTGCTCTTAAAGAGCTTGCCAAGATGACTCTAACCTGGCAAAGACCTAAGAGACCTTGCTGAAATACACCTCTGATATGCTGCCTCTATTGTTGATATACAACACTAATATGTTGTTGATATACGCCTTTGATATGCAGCCTCTATTGTTGATATACAACACTGATATGCTTCTTTGGTATGCTGCCTCTTTATCATTGATATGCACCTCTATTGCTTCACCCTTAACCTGCATATCAAACTGTGTTGAAGAGAGGGGTTGACCTTTGCTTATAAAGGCTGAAGAGGAGAGGCTCAAAATAGTAACTTGTTTGCATGCTTTAATCATAACTCGACTTCATACTTTAGTTCGAACTTAGAACTAGACTCGAGACTTCAATTACAACTCAGCATTACACTTTAGTTCGAAAATAGAACTAGACTTGAAACTGGTATACTTCAGTTCGAAAATAGAACTAGACTTGAGACTTCAGTTACAACTCAGCATTACACTTTAGGTCAATAATAGAACTAGACTTGAAACTAGTATACTTTAGTTCGAAAATAGAACTAGACTTGAGACTTAAGTTACAACTCAACATTACACTTTAGTTCAAAAATAGAACTAGACTTGAGACTTTAGTTACAACTCAGCATTACACTTTAGTTCGAAAATAGAACTAGACTTGAGACTTCAGTTACAACTCAGCATTACACTTTAGTTCGAAAATAGAACTAGACTTGAGACTTCAGTTACAACTCAGCATTACACTTTAGTTCGAAAATAGAACTAGACTTGAGACTTCAGTTCCAACTCAGCTTTATACTTTAGTTCGAAAATAGAACTAGACTTGAGACTTCAGTTACAACTCAACATTACACTTTAGTTCGAAAATAGAACTAGACTTGAGACTTCACTTACAACTTGACTCTTTACAAGGCAATTCAAAATTCTCTTCATGGTGGATAATGTTACACGTGCCAACGCACTAGATCAATACATTTATATCATTTGCAATATTAGGAATATCATTTGTTTCTAGCTCATAGGAATTTTATATTCAACCTAACTTTTGCTAGATGCCTTTACTTTTGCTCATGGCTCACAAGGTTTGACTAGGCTCACAGAGGTTGTACGTTCCCCCTGACTTTTGCACTAGTTTGTCTATGCTCACAGAGGTTGTACGTTCCACCTGACTTTTGCAGTAGACTGTCTATGCTCATAGAGGTTGTACATTCCCCCTGACTTTTGCATTAGACTCACATAACATCTCGTTCGTCCTGACTTTTGGTTTGACTCACAGAGGTTGTATGTTCCCCCTGGCTTTTGTCAATACCTCACAAGACTGGTTGATTCTCCAAATCTCCCTGGCTAGCCTCAGGGTGGTCCATATGGCCTCTTATTGGAGAATGACTGTTGATGCTGCCAAATTTAACAAAAACAACAATAAACTTTGAGGACAGTCTAACAACCCTTGAGGGCAAGTTTTGGACAACAAAGGAGGGCTTGAACGACAACAAGGTCTTGGTAGCTTAGTGACAGGTTGAGCGCAAGTTTAGGGCTGATGTGACAACCTATACAATCAGCAGCAAGGTCAACCATTGGGGCAGCCTTGGAGCAGCAAAGAAGGGCTGGAAGGACTCTACCAACCTTGAGCAAGGAGTTGTAGAGGCAGTGGATGGTTTGAGGGGGCAAGGGATACCCTAACCCTCAACCTTAGGACAACAACATTGGCACAGAAACCGAGGGTTTCAGCCTTGTCTTGTAAGTGAATTTTGGTATTTTGCTTTATGTAAAATTGGGCCATTGTCCCTGGTACGTGAGCCCATTGGTTTCGGGTTGAAGAACATGTGATTTGGGCATTAAATTCTTGTGTACATGTGTATGATTCAATTGTTGGTTTATTTTCCACTATGCTAAGGTGTTAGGCATCTCAATGTGTTTATGTTTACAGTCCAAACTGTGTCAATTTGAGTATTCTGTTGAGAACATAGACTAGACATGAGGTGTGTGTGCACCGAGTTTGGGTGCACTTCGAAATCTAACATGGTATCGGATCTTGAGGTTTTGAGAAGAGCAGTTGGATTTGAGTTATTTACACAGGTGACAACTGTGAGAGGAAGCTGTAGCATTGTTGAGGAACTAGCTTTGAGAGGGTGCTATAGTGACTGTTGCAGATGACTGTGGCGTGTTAGGTTGGGAGTTTTGGTGGGTTGGCGGAAAGCTCGATTCACAACAATATGTTTTGCGGCGGGTTGCCAACTACGTGGATGGACTTTCGATGGCTTGTCATAGTGAGTTGCGATTGATGCAGCTCGAGTGCTTTCACACGAACGAGATAGCTTTGTGTGTATGGCGAGTTGACAGGATAGAGTCCTCTTCAATTCAGAGAGTTGCATATTGTCAAGGTGCGATGGTGTATGAAGTATTTGACCCAGGAGGATGAGGACACTTGCAGAGATGAGTTGCAGAGGTCTAGAGTGAACTAGACTGAGTGTCCATCTGCAGCTTGCGATTGTTCAGAGAGAGGACATGGGTTCAGTTGCAGTGTGTGCGTAGACACGAAGAGTCTTGTGACTTGGATGATGGACTTGGGGAGAAGTTCATTGGATGATCGTGACTTGGGTAAGAAGGATGCTTGCCTTGGAGGATTGCATGGTTCTTATATAGTGGGAGCCACCGACACATGACAGGGGCACAGGATTTGTTCCAGAAATTCACAATGTCTAACTCAAGTATGTACGCGGAGCTTGGTATGAGGACTATGCATGTAGTACAGGGATCTGGAATAATGGTATTCTGGATGGAGTCAGGGGATGTGTTGCAAGTGGGAAATGTGCTATGGGTGCCAAGAGTGTGTTCTCAAACTCAACGATTGAGGAGAAGGGCTATGCAACTCTTGTTTCGGGATGGATAAGTATCTAGCTTAGACATTGCAGTGGTTTTTGAGTTAGAGAGCAACTTGTATCGGCAGAAGGGGCGGCCTATGCGAGCCATGGCCAACGGTAGCAGAGTGACAGTGGACAGGGAGTAGGTAGCTTCGAAGGTTGTGTAGACTCGGAGGGAGACCGACCTCAGAGGGAGTCAGTGGATTCAAAGGGAATCCGACTTCAAAGGGAGTCAACAAGCTCAGAGGGAGAGTCAATCGTTCAGAGGGAGTCTACCTTTAGGTCCAGATGGGAGAGGGGCATCTTCCAAGAATATCAAGAAGATGTCATGGGTTGAGATGGTTGGGCAGGATGTTAGGGACCTAACCTCCCTAACCCCTCAACTGGGTAGAATAATATATTCCCATGTAATAAAGGTCAATATTAAAAAGGCCTAGTAGTAAGGAGGAATAAGTCAAATGTAAGAAGACCTAATAGAAGCTTTCGCTTCTAGAAGGATCTTCCTCTAGATTGTTCTTTTGGATATGTGATCGCACAGTTTGTAGTTAAGATAAAAGATAGATGCAAAGAGGCAAACTGGCGTAATTGAACCAATCCCACCCAATGTCACCTCGATGGAAAGGTTCTATCTGTTTAGGCAGGTAAGGCCCAGAGGAGACGTCCTCGGTGACTTGGGGTTTTGAGAAGGCAAAGGATTATAAGATAAAAGGTAAATTCCCCCTTCACAAGTCACCACCAAGCAGATAGTCCAGCTAACAGCCAATAAAGAGAAGTTACAACCAAGAGATAGAGATGCACCTGCCCGAGACAAAGCAACAAGAAATAGATATATGCAAGCTCACTCACTTGGTTAGTACCTCATGTAATCAATGACTATCTGATATATAAGCAATTGAATAATGAATATTGATGAAGTCAATGTTTATAAAATATCAATGATGCACAATGTCAGTTCTTCAATAAATGCTAAGAAAACGTGGCATTCAAATGTTAATAATCAATATTTCATTCAAGTAATGCCCTTAAATAACCATTCAATTGCTCACAAGTAGGACGATAGCTGCACAATGATGTTAATAGCAAGAGATGACGCAGCATTTAGTTAGCAGGGTTAGTCTTAGGCTAGGCTTAGAATAGTTAGGGTTTCATTCAAAGTATTGAGAGTTGTTTTGATCATAGTACTCACAAGCTAGGTCTTTAGATCAGTGCGTTCCTTAGGGTAAATGGAGTCAAGAGGAGGATGCAGAGGTTGAAGGATCAAGGAAGATAGTAAGACTAAGGACGGGTGGTGACAGTGTTACCCACAAGTACTTTCATAGAGATGAGAAGGTTGGCTCGTGATGAGACCCCCTTTCCCTTGGCCATGCAACCAAGGGTCACTACCCTGGCGTGGAAACCAGCTGGTGGTAATGTCATACTGCTAGGTACCCATTGACCTAACAGGTTGGCTCGTGATGAGACCCCCTATCCTCTGACTAGGTCTTGTTTTATTATTTTACGGGTCCCTCTTGTTTCTTGCTAAGAAGCTTTTTATTGCTTTCTTGGGGATCCCTGGGGGAAGCATCTCGAGGTTTTATTCTAAGGCTTTTATCTTTTGCCAACTTGCTTTTACCTTCTGGGCCTTTAGCCCCTTCTTCCCACTAGGTAAGGTGCAATCCTCAAATGATAGGTCAACCCAGTGCTTGGACAAGTGTAATGGGATAGGTGAGCGGGAAGCAAGATGAAAAGGTGATGCTATGATGGGAGTGGACGATGGCTTTTCAGAAATCCCCCCCAGTGGCAAACCAGAACCTACGGACACAGGCTTACTAGGGCATCCTGTCAATCCCCCCAGACATGGTCAAGTGGGCAAGTATAAGATCCAAGCATTTGTTAGAAACAAAAGGAATTAAATGCACATATTTAAAGGTTTTGAAGATCAGAGTGACACATACTATGATACCCGGACTCATTACCTCATGGAGCAAGAACCATCTCAAACACAAGACCAAGCCGATGGTGATGGATGTTGTTGCTGCTGACAAAGTAGAGGCGTTGAACGGGAGAAAAGATGGGCCCTCCAAGGCCATGCTAAAGTCGATCAGACTCTCGATACTCCATGTCTAGTGTTGAATTTAAAGCAGCTGCAAGAGCCATTCTCCGGGAGGATGGCAAAGACCCTAGCGGAGATCTAGGGCCCCGAGTGCACTCCTGGGGTACTTGGTCTGGGACCAAACAATCAGTGCCATGGCAAAAGACCCTTGTAAGGGCCCCTAGTAGATGACTGGGGTTCTTGGTCTGGGACCGAGCAGTTAAAGTCCCTAGATATGTCTAGGGCCCCTGTATATGTTCCAGGGTACCCATATCTGGGACATGGGTTGATCCTTGGTCTTGTACCTTGGTGGATAAGACCCCAGAAATCTTCTGGGGCAACCTGGTCCTTGATCAGGGGTTTGTTGGTGTATGACCCTCTTTGAAGGTGGGCATGACCACATGAGGGATGTATCCCATATGCAATGATGATAAAGTTAAAAGGTCACCTTGAGCATGAATGGACAAGTGTTGCCACCTAAAACCCCTACACCCTTGCTTGTGTTTATTTGGGGTTTTGTATTTTTGCTTTAGGGGTCAATATGCAAATATTAATTAAATGTTTAATTTATAACATGTTTAATTAATATTTATATTAATTAAATATGTTAATTTTAATTATCATTTTAATTATTGTTTTTACTAAACCCCTAGCCTAACCCCTAGCTTAAAGTATAAAAAGAGACCCACCCCTCCTCTTTCCATACACTCTTATGTTCTCTTCTTTGAATGATCGGATCTCCTCTTGCTTGTTGTGGCCCTCTTTGCAACAGTAGCTGGCTTATTGTGACAGTTTTGCCCTCCAGTCTTTCTGTCTTCTGGTTATTGCAACCTGCTCCTTGTTTAGCGATGAGACAAGGGTTGTCCACGCTGTATTGAGGGGTTGTGTTTGCTGTAACTTCCTGTGGGTTAAAGCTTGAAGCTGTCGTCAGCTTTCTCTGCACAGATCTGCCTCTATTGCCTTGGGTTGTGGCCTTTTTCAGCACAGATCTGCTTCTATTACATTGGGCCGTGGCCTCTCCTCCATTGCATTGGGCCGTGGCCTTTTTCATCACAGATCTGCCTCTATACACTGGGCCGTGGCCTCTCCCATGCACAGATCTGACCCTCATCTTTTGAATCGCAGTCTCTAGACTGTTTATTCAAGACAGTCGTACCCTTTTGGCATAAGGGTTTCGTTTCCTGGAAAATTTCTGAGTGTATAAAGGTTTTGTTTCCAGAAAATTTATGTGTTATGTTTAAAGGGTGTTTTCTCCTTGGTGGCAACCAGTCCATTCATCTCTTGGCAAGAGATCTAACCTATATGGTAGATCTATGATCCTGACTTTTTCTGAGCATATTTCAGTGGCTCTTCATCACCTATGTGTGGCTGCAATCCTTCAGTGATTTGAGGTAAGTCTTCAAGGTAAGATTCACTATTTAGATCTGCATGTTGTTCTTTACTTTCTAAAGGTTATCATTGATTATATCTGCTTTCTGAACTCTAGATCTATATGTTCTGAATCTTGCTCTTAGCTTAGATCTATTTCAGATCTACTGTTTAGACCTGTTCATGAGTTAAATCTGCATCAGATCCAGTGATTAATAAGTCTGCATCAAACTAGTTTTCTGTTTTGATAATTTAATGTGCTTGCTAACTAAGAATCAGATCATTGATTGAGTTTAATTACAGTGTGTTCAGATCTGAGTATTATTCTTCCTAAGTTCAGTATCTATGGATGTGTTCTAATTGCTCTTCTAACTGAATTTTCAAAAAAACATTTCTGTTCTGCATTACTTCTCTAATTCTAACATCGAGGACCTATGGGCCTTGAGACATGATGTCCCAGTTATCCCTAAAAGTGGGGGATAACATCTGGCTCCAACTCGGGGACATGTGCTCATCATAGAGCGCATGAGAACCTCATCATCTCTGGCACAACCTGTTTACCTGCTTGATCTCAATAGCAAACATCAATAACCGATTGGGGTGGTGATACCACCCCAGCATATATATATATGTATATAAAACAACATTGGAATAATGCAATCATAAGTGTGAACATGAAGCAAACTAACATGCAATTCAAATGGTATAATACATGAATGCAAAATGCCGACCTACTTACCTGCACTTACCTATGAAGTCAGGTTCCCCCATTTTGGTGGGGTTTGAGGAGGTGCCCGCTGATTGGTAATGGGAGCCTTCTTTCTTCCAAAGTGTACAAATAATAGGAGTCATCGACTGATTCTCTTCCAACTTTGAAAGGTCGGACCCATGATTGAGTGATAGGAGTTATCGATTGATTCTCTTCCAACTTTGAAAGGTCGGACCCATGATCGAGTGCTTCCTTTGACATTGGTTGGCTCTCCCTTTTGGGTGTCCCACACCCATACTATGTCTCCTTCCTTATACTTTCTGATCTTGTACTTGATTGTTCCTTGAACAACCCTGGTGTATTGTGCTGAGGGAGGAAGGTGGGACTCTGCCGTAAACACTTCCTGCTGGGATGGATGAATGTGTACATCATCTTCTGCCTTTTTTAGTATCTTTACAATCCCATCTTCCTTGTCTTTGTATTTGTCTAGGAGTTGTTCGTATTCCTCTTTCTTTGGCCATTGAATCTGATCAAAATCTTCCTCTATTGCAAAAGGCATATCATTTGGTGAATATTCATGAAGACTTTGTATGATTTTGTCATGTGCTTTGTCATCCTTAATAGAATCGCTAAGTTCTTGCACATGAGTTGTAGTCACATGTACGTTCGGGAGACGGCCAATGGTTTCGTCTTTCAAGGGTATGTTCACATGAGTAAGGTCCATCTCAAGAGTACCACCAAGTGTTGAGGCAAACTTCCTAGACAATAGCATCCCCCATACATCTGGGACGTCCACGACCACTATGTCCATGTGGATGATCTTCTCAGGGTATTCTTTAAGGCAAACTTGGACGTTCTCAATCACCCCATGTGTAGGTATGGCTTTAGATTCAAAACCACACACGTTTCTGTAAGGTCGTGTGACTTTCAAGCCTATCTGTTGCATGACCTTGAGGGACATCATGTTAGTCCTGACCCCTGAGTCCAGTATGCAATTGTTGAGGCTCTTGTTATTCATTATCAAGGTCATGAAGAAAGGTGGATGTTCATCATATTAGACCTTGAAGTGATCGGCTTGCAACATGATGGGAGGGTCCATGGGTTCATGGGTCCATCTGATTCTTGGAAAAAATTGTCAAATCGTTCTTTGACAGATGGCACCTTGATGACTTCTTTCAAGGGGATGGTTACATGCATCTTGGATAGTGCCCCTTCAAAATCAAAGTTCAAGTCAACCCTTTCAGTTTTGGACGTTTTAGGAAGGAGTACATCCAAAGGTTGGGGTTTTGTTTGGTCAGCGGGAGGTTGGTTCAGCTTCTTTCTCCTGTACACTTGGTATTCTTGTTTCTTCAATTTTTCTTTTGTTTCCTGGTTTAGGTTGTTTATTATTGCCATCCTAGCCAACCTGTATGCTTCTTTCATGCCCTCCTGATGCTCTTCAACGGTGATATTTATTTGAGGGCCTCTCATGATGTGTCCTATATTGTTCACCTGCTGATGGCCATCATTGTTGTGAGGACATTCATGCTCCCAATGCGCTTCACTGCACTCCAAGCACCAAGGGTTTTCATCCACAACATTTGTATGGGCTAAGGTGTTTGGGACTTCCTGATCATTCTTTGGTTTATAGAATTGGTTCCCTTTCTGAAATTGACCTTTGTACGAGATCCTAGGTGCTTGGCTCTAGGATCTCTCCAAGTTGACGATTCTACTCATCATTAGCTCTTGATTTTTTATGATATCATCCATGGAGGCTTGCAATTTTGCCATACTGGCGCAAAGGTCTGAAGAAGGTTCGGTATTGTGGACTATCTTTGGTTTGGTGTCCATCTTCACCCTTGGATTTGCGAAAGGCTCAATCTTAGATGAATGGAGGTTTCCCTCAATTTTAGTAGCCAGCTCTTGAGCTTCTTGGATTGATTGGGGGATTTTGTCCCTACGAAGATACCCTAGTTGGCCATTAAAAGACTTGGTATAAATATGAACAAGATAATCACCGTTTGGATGATGGCTCGCAGGTATCTTTTGCAACAAAGTTTCAAACCTAGTATGGAATTCCTGAATAGATTCATTCTTATGCTTCCAAAGGGAGTTCAACCTGGTAAGAAGCATGTTGGAGTCTTCTTTGATACTCCATCTTTTGAGAAAGGCTTCTTCTAGTTTGTCCATGGTTTTAATACCACCATCGGGAAGGCTTAGGTACCAATGCCTTGAAGCATCAAGGAGTGTAGCGGAGAACAACTTCATTACTAAGTCTTCAACATCATCACTAATGGGATGAAGCTGAAAAAATGCCCAAAAATTGCTCATGTGCTCTTCGACACTTATTGCATTAGTACCAGAAAACCTAGGCAACCACTTTTCATACTTGGGTGGCATCTACCTAGGCTAGCCTGGTATGGCTGACATGTCTAGTCGTTTGGAAAGAGTAGATGACCATTGTCTTTGGTTGTTAGGCGAGTTTGTTGTATTGCTCTTAGTTCCTGAACTAGACATGGTTTTCAAAGGAAGACTCCCTCCAAAGAGTGATTTTACAATAGGAGAGTTTCGGGGAGGCTTTCTTTTGAAGGATATAGGAGGATTATTGTACCTCCTTGTAGTTTGTGGAGTCGTCAGATAATTTGCTTGAAACTATCAAAGGATAAAGGAAAACAGCCAAGGTGGAGTCGCCAGGTAAGCTAACAAGATCAAGACTCTAGAGGCAAGGCTTATCGAAAGTTGTCCTCTTTGAGGAAAGTTTGACTCGGTGTTCCCCGGCAGCGGCGCCAATATGTTATCGCACAGTTTGTAGTTAAGATAAAAGATAGATGCAAAGAGGCAAACTGGCGTAACTGAACCAATCCCACCCAATGTCACCTCTATGGGAAGGTTCTTTCTGTTTAGGGAGGTAAGGCCCAGGGGAGACATCCCCGGTGACCTGGGGTTTTGAGAAGGCAAAGGATTATAAGATAAAAGGTAAATTCCCCCTTCACAAGTCACCATCGAGCAGATAGTTCGGCTAACAACCAATAAAGAGAAGTTACAACCAAGAGATAGAGATGCACCTGCCCGAGACAAAGCAACATGAAATAGATATATGCAAGCCTACTCACTTGGTTAGTACTTCATGTAATCAATGACTATCTGATATATAAGCAATTGAATAATGAATATTGACGAAGTCAATGTTTATGAAATATCAATGATGCACAATGTCAGTTCTTCAATAAATGCTAAGAAAACGTGGCATTCAAATGTTAGTAATCAATATTTCATTCAAGTAATGCCCTTAAATAACCATTCAATTGCTCACAAGTAGGACGATAGCTGCACAATGATGTTAATAGCAAGAGATGACGCAGCATTTAGTTAGCAGGGTTAGTCTTAGGCTAGGCTTAGAATAGTTAGGGTTTCATTCAAAGTATTGAGAGTAGTTTTGATCATAGTACTCACAAGCTAGGTCTTTAGATCAGTTCGTTCCTTAGGGTAAATGGAGTCAAGAGGAGGACGCAGAGGTTGAAGGATCAAGGAAGATAGTAAGACTAAGGACGGGAGGGTCAAGCCTTGAAGTGTTGTTATGGCAAGGCCTCAAGGTCAAAACCCTAGGGGAGAGAGGCTCGCTTTGGTGTAGGGGAACTAGGCCTCAGTGCTCTCTCCTCCTTCCTTAGGTCAATGGCAAAAACGACTAGCTCATAAAGTAGAAGAAAACTAAGACAAGAGGTTCTGCAGGCAACGTGTTGCTATGGCAAGGCTTTACCAACAAACCCTAGAAAATCGACTCATCAAGGTGTAGGGGAACTAGGCCTTGATGCGTCCTCTTCTTCTTAGCTCAAAAAAGTAAAACAGCTAGCAAAGAAGAGGTGGAATAGAGTGTAGCTAAGGCTAGGCTCTTTCTCTCTTCAAATAATGGCTAAAACTTTTGACGGGGACATGAGACAAGGACCTACAATATGTGCTTGTCACCTAGGGTTTATTCAACAAATCATAACAATACAACCATTCAATTAAGAAGTTTTGCAGAAATTCACTTACTTTCACCAAGAAATAGCATAGCAAACCCTAGTTGTAACACCTTCCATCAAGAGAAATGCCAAAAATGCCTTCCTTCAACAAGTGCGCCTCACAATTTCATCCAAGAACCTCAAGTGTAGCGCAAATTTCAAACCTCACTAATGAGTGAGTGAGAGATGATGAAAAAATGAAGGTAAAAACCCTCAATTTATACAGTACCATGACCTAATTTCACTTTTAGGTCATAAAAAGGCTGACAAGGCCAAAATACTAAAAATCATATTGTTTTACATTAAATGTTCAAAATTAAACCCTAATCAAGCTAAAGAGAGACATCATGCACCTTTTAGGGTGACGTTAGCCCCTTCTAGGGCAAATGCAACATCCTGGAGCAAATCGTTAGCCCTCCTTGGGCTTCTCTAACCTGCCACATGTGCCAACACTGCCAAATCTACCTCCCAAGACGTCCACAAGGTTGGGTGACGTCATGATCATCATGGGCGATGTCCTGGGTCTTCCAGGGTCAATGTTCCAGTGGAGGAGGCACCAGCCCCCTAGGTCAAGCTCTGCCAGGGTGCCTCTGGTGGAACGTCCTCCTCTTCTCCGGTGCAAAGCCTCTGACCATCTCTGTCCTGTCTCTGCCCCCTGATGGGGTCCCAACATCCATCTGGTGGGCTCTTCAGCCCCGTGGAGGTCTGAATTGATCATCTCCCCATGTGTACTGGTCCAACATGGTACCTGCCCATTGGGCATGATCCTGCACATCAACAGTTACGCCCTCCATGGGCTCATAAGTCATAGGGATCATAGCAATGTCCATCACATCTCATCATCAATATTATTAAACATGTGGATAAAACCCCTATTACCCTGGTTAAAAGCTCAAAGACATTATACAAGCTTGCAATACAAGTTTGGAGAAAGTGACAGGGCGTCCTATGTTGATTTTTAATGACAAAATCAGAAATATTTCATTCACACATTTCGTCAAACACTTAGCAACCTAGAGATAACTGTTTTCTTAAATTTCAGAAATGCATACCCACATTCAGAAATTTCTATAAGCAGAAATACACATTGTTAAGCAAAATATGCAGCAGAAATACACAATGGACAACAACCCATAACTCACAGAAATTTAGGCAAATGCCAGGGAAAACCCCAATGTGGGGAAACCCAACGAGAGAGAGATATTATTATATTGCTTCAGGAAAGTTCAGAACATCATCAATAACTCTTTTCAACGGAGAGAAATACCTCTTACAACACAAAAATTGTTCCCCACAAATCTGTCTTGAAAACCGTGCCACAGTCCGTACAGCTGTACGGATTTGCTGAAAGTTGGCACCTTGAAATTCGTGCCACAACGGGCAGTTGTACCTTCTCTTTTGTACGATCGTCCTTCAGAAAAATTCTTCAAGGATTTCCTCGAAAATCGTGCCCAAGCTTGCCTCGGTTTTTGTGCCTCAAGAATGTTGTTGTACGGCCTGTACGGATCCGTACAGTACGGCCTGTCCCAGCAAATAACATTGCTGCAAATCAAAAACAAAAAATGCCTCCTTGGGATTTGCGCCCTAGCTCTCTTGGGAATCGTGCTCTTCTTGATGCTCACTTTCCTCTCTCAAGCAATCTCTCAACTCCTCTCGTCTTCTCCGGTGTGTTCTTCTCACATCCCTAAGCATGTATATGTACTTTTCTTTTTTCCCAAGAAACCCTAACTTACATAACCAACTCAATCTAATGGCTATCATAAGTCTCATCTGAGGGCTCATATTTAATGCTCCTCATTAATTACAAAATAAGTAATAAATGCTCATTAAATACTTTTTGGGTCCCACAACTTAAAATCACTTTAAGTTGTAAAGTACATTCACTTTATAAAAGCACTTTATTTAAAAAGTCACTTTACAAATAAAACATGTCTAGGAAATATGACTTTATGTCCTCCCCATGACAAAACACAAAAACATGAACGAGGACATCCCTTGTTATATTTCAACACTCCCTCTTAACGAGGGATGTACTCGCTGCCATCTCCATCATCTGGTCCCATCACACTGTGCTCTGTAGGCGCTCCCTCTGAATCTAGAGCCATCCGCAACACCTGCACAGAACTCGAACTAGAAGATCTTCTCCTGGCAACCTCCCGGAACCTTGAGCTCACTTCATCTCGAGCATCGGTTCGATCAACCTGGCTGAGCCTTCTGCCAATGCTCAGAAGAGACTCGCTCTCTTCTCTCGGAATGCAAGACTGATACCTTGGCGCCACCGTAGTCTCAGGAGCCTCCTCACACTCCTCATCCGACGCTAAATCATACATCATAGGCTATCCTCTCAACATATACAACCTATCCACTCGGTTACTGATCAACTACAACTCTACCGGATCCACTCCCTCTCTGTAGATAAAGACATGTTCCCTCTTGAACAATACACAATATCCTACATCCTCCAAGGCTAAGACTGAGAGCAAGTTAACACTCAACCCTGGAACAAAGAGAACTCCATCAATCTCTAAGAGTCCCCCAAACTCGAGTTGGAATCTGACATTCCCAACTCCACGTACAGCTCTCGCCATACCACCTTCATTTACCACCTGTCGGCCAGGACCAATCTCTGTGAAGTCTGGGAATACTCGCCAGATTCTCGTCATGTGGTTAGAGGCTCCGCTATCCACAATCCATCTGACATCACCTCCGAATCCTTCACTGCCGACACTGGAAACTAGGGTAACCAAAGAAAAATCCCTATCGAACTTTGAAGCAAAGTCCTCTATGGCTGCTATAGCAGCTGTCTCAGGCCCCTCTGACTCCTTTTTCTTCTTCTTCCTCTCAGGACATTGAGAGGCAAGGTGCCCCAACTGGTTACAACAAAAACATCTGACTTTACTCAAGTCCCTTGTGGAACTTCCTTTCTTCTTGCTCTTTGCCACAAGAGCAACATTCTCATCAGCGTTGTCTGTCTTCTGATCACTGCTCTGAGATCTTTCTCGGATCTCCTCCTGAGTGAAATCATCCCACAGTTTGCTCCAATTTGGTAGATGCTCACGACCCACCATGCACTTCACGAAGACTTCCCAATCTTTGGTGAAGCCATTTAAGGCTATCCTCACCAACTCAGAATCCGAAATGACCTCTCCAACAGCTGCCAGCTCATCTTTAACTTGAGCCACCCGGGTAAGATAAGAAGAGACACTCTCCTCCTTACCCATCTTGGTATCATGCAATTTAGCCTTCAAGGCCATCTTCCGGTTCTCGTTCTTCGCCTCGAACAAGTTCTTAAGTGCTTTCCACATCTCCTTGGCAGTCTTTTTCTCAGCCAAGTGTGGGATAAGGTGATCCTTCACCCCATCCAGAATAATCCTCTGAGCTCTGGCTTCCTTGACCTCATGCAAGTCCAAAGCAACAGGATTTGCTGCAGGAGCTACTACAACAGAGCTGACATAGCTATAGATCTTGTTCTCCTTGAGAACGGCTGACAAACGAACCTTCCACTGCAAGTAGTTGGAAATGCCATCCAACNGATCCTCATATCTAATGCTTGTAGCCATATTCCCTGTCACAACTCAAGGAAAACAATCACACCCTTTTGCCCAAATATCACACTGCCCACTGTCAGAGACAAAGCTCTGATACCATGTTGATTTTTAATGACAAAATCAGAAATATTTCATTCACACATTTCGTCAAACACTTAGCAACCTAGAGATAACTGTCTTCTTATATTTCAGAAATGCATACCCACATTCAGAAACTTCTATAAGCAGAAATACACATTGTTAAGCAAAATATGCAGCAGAAATACACAATGGACAGCAACCCATAACTCACAGAAATTTAGGCAAATGCCAGGGAAAATCCCAATGTGGGGAAACCCAACGAGAGAGAGATATTATTATATTGCTTCAGGAAAGTTCAGAACAACATCAATAACTCTTTTCAGCCGAGAGAAATACCTCTTACAACACAAAAATTGTTCCCCACAAATCTGTCTTGAAAACCATGCCACAGTCCGTACAACTGTACGGATTTGTCGAAAGTTGGCACCTTGAAATTCGTGCCACAACAGGTAGTTGTACCTTCTCTTCTATACGGCCGTCCTCCTTTCGAAAAATTCTTGAAGGATTGCCTCGAAAATCGTGCCCAAGCTTGCCTTGGTTTTCGTGCCTCAAGAATGTTGTTGTACGACCTGTCCCAGCAAATAACACTACTGCAAATCAAAAACAGAAAATGCCTCCTTGGGATTTGTGCCCTATCTCTCTTGGGAATCATGCCCTTCTTGATGCTCACTTTCCTCTCTCAAGCAATCTCTCAACTCCTCTCATCTTCTCCGGTGTGTTCTTCTCACATTCCTAAGCATGTATATGTATTTTTCTCTTTTCCCAAGAAACCCTAACTTACATAACCAACTTAATCTAATGGCTATCATAAGTCTAATCTGAGGGCTCATATTTAATGCTCCTCATTAATTACAAAATAAGTAATAAATGCTCATTAAATACTTTTTGGGTCCCACAACTTAAAATCACTTTAAGTTGTAAAGTACATTCACTTTATAAAAGCACTTTATTTTAAAAGTCACTTTACAAATAAAACATGTCTAGGAAATATGACTTTATGTCCTCCCCATGACAAAACACAAAAACATGAATGAGGACATCCCTTGTTATATTTCAACATCCTATTGGGCTAGTGTTCACCGCAAGAGACCTCATCTGAGCCATGCAAGTGGGTGATGTGGATAAGGGATGTCCAGGCAAGTGGGTGCAATGAGAGCAAAGGGTGCAAAGCTTTACTTGTGGGTGCCTTTGTAAAAGGCGAGCTGCACTTGTCCTGGATGCAATTTTTTCCAAGCCCATTCATGCCTTTTATTCTTTATTCTTCATTCTTTTATTCTTTATTTCTTTTTCTTCAAGAGGCTAATTAGGGGACACTGCCCTGGCATGGTGACCAGTGGTGACAGTGTTACCCACAAGTACTTTCACAGAAATGAAAAGGTTGGCTCGTGATGAGACCCCCTTTCCCTTGGCCATGCAACCAAGGGTCACTACCCTGGCGTGGTAACCAGCTGGTGGTAATGTCATACTGCTAGGTACCCATGGACCTAATAGGCTGGCTCGTGATGAGACTCCCTAATGTTTTATTATTTTATGGGTCCCTCTTGTTTCTTGCTAAGAAGCTTTATATTGCTTTCTCGGGGACCCCTGGGCGAAGCATCTCGAGGTTTTATTCTAAGGCTGTTATCTTTTGCCAACTTGCTTTTACCTTCTAGGCCTTTAGCCCCTTCTTCCCACTAGGTAAGATGCAGTCCTCAAATGATAGGTCAACCCAATGCCCGGACAAGTGTAATGGGATAGGTGAGCGAGAAGCAAGATGAAAAGGTGATGCTATGATGGGAGTGGACGATGGCTTTTCAGAAATCCCCCCAGTGGCAAACTAGAACCTACGGACACAGGCTTACTAGGGCATCCTGTCAATCCCCCAGACATGGTCAAGTGGGCAAGTATAAGATCCAAGCATTTGTTAGAAACAAAAGGAATTAAATGCACATATTCAAAGGTTTTGAAGATCAGAGTGACACATACCATGATACCTGGACTCATTACCTCATGGAGCAATAACCATCTCAGACACAAGACCAAGCCGATGGTGATGGATGTTGTTGTTGCTAACAAAGTAGAGGCGCTAAAAGGGAGAAAAGATGGGCCCTCCAGGGCCATGCTAAATTCGATCTGACTCTCGGTTTCTCCATGTATAGGACCTATGAGCCTTGAGACATGATCTTCTAGTTATCCCTAAAAGTGGGGGATAACAGGATAGATAGATTTAGTATAAATAGGAGTAGAGGGTATGAGAAGTTTTGTCTTGAAGAATTATTGTACTAGAGCTCTGCTCTGCTGGAGGTTGCCCCCTCGAAGAGGCAAGTGAACATTGTTTCTTATCAATAAAGGTATAATTCTGGTGTTGTGGTTCCATATAATTTGTTGTTTCGCTATTATCTCTGTAGTATTTTTGTATTCTATTGCTATCTCGGTGTTATTCTTTGCATTATTTCTCTTTTCTGCTAATATAATAGACATGGTACCTTACACAGGATGCTCAGAAGCAGGAGGCTTCTAGGAGCAAGGTGTCTTCCAAGATGGGCTCACTTCATTCAATAGAATTTGCTTCGATGACAGTGGGAGCAACCAATCAGGTGGATTGGAGAGCAATTGTGGCAGCGGATCTAGTGCGGGAGACAGAGTTACCTCCAGGAGATATTGGAGTAGGTGAGAATACGTCCCTCACTAAGAGGGAGTGTTGATGTTTTGTAGCTTCGGGCAGGTATTCTCACATGGCCTTGGTGTCAGGCATGTGAAAATCTTCGTTGGCACCTCGTTGGACTTTTGGTTCGGTGAAAACACCCTTGGAATGAAGTCAGGGCTTCATGAGCTTGATTATGGGCTCTGTGGGCTTGTGTTGGTGTTTCACACCCAGACAAGTGATTAAACTATTCCAATTTAATGTTGACATAAGTTAAGGGCTTTCACTCACCCTTAAGAATTTGATATAAAGGAGTTAAGGATGATGTGACATTTCATAAGTGTGGAGAGTCTTGGTGATTTCAATCCAGCACTTGGTGGCCTCCGCCAGCCATGGAAAGAGACCGCTAGGCCTCATATCTGCAGTTGTTTTATGTTTGTTTTGGGCAGGTTCCGATGAGGAGAGGCTCGACCAACCCAGGAGAAGCCAGCCGCAGCAAGAGGAGGGTTGTGGCTAGGGTCTAGGTGACCCGGCCTAGGAGGAAGAGGCTGCCAGCAAGAAGAAAGGATCTCGGCCAGCAAGCTAGAGGCAGGTTCTGTTGTGAGGAGGGTAGAGTAGGGCAGACCAAGGCTAGGGGGACAACCACAAGTCCCAGAGAAAGCTCGGCCTAGTGAGAGAGAGGGGCCGCAGGCCTAGGAAGAGACTCGACCTACCCTCTAGTCATTCGGTCTAATGAGAGAGGACATTGTTGGCCCTTGACCAAGTTTTGAGGATCCTTTGTCATGTTTGACCTACTTTTGGGACTTCGACAGGCTGTCGAAGACGGAGCGCAAGTCGAAATAGAGATCGCGGAATCTCGGCCCCTTTTTAGGGCTTTTTGGGTTTTGGGCTTATGTAAGGGGAATGGGAATGTCGGCCCATGGATTTACCCATGTTTAGGCCCATTTTGTAATGTATAAATAGAAAGCTAGGTGATGTAAGAAGAGGCTAGTGTGCTAAGTGCTAGAGTTCGATCTATGTGATCAAAGGAATTGCTAAGTGCAAGTGGTAATTGTAATTGCTTTGTGCATATTGTGTGAGACTTGCAGAGCTAAGTGCAAGTGATTGTAAGAGACTGTGGAAGGCTTTGTGTTGTACTTCAGGGAAGGAGGATCTAGCGAGGTGCGCAGATTTCCTATCCGCTGCGGAGTAAGATATCATGGCTTTGTGCATATAAAGGATTGACAGAAAGAAATAAAGAAGAAGAGTTGGTGGACGTAGCCCCGGGCAGGTGGTGAACCACGTATATCTTGCATTGTGGTTGCTATGTGCTTTATGATTGTTCTCTTGTCTATATGATTGAATGATTAGTGCACTGATGTATGCTTAGAAGGATGTAATATGGTAGCTTAGTGCTAAATAATGTGAATAAATGTTAGATCGTATTTATGTTGGTATGCTTAGTGCTTGAATATATCAGATCTGTGTGAATACTGTGTTGATCTGTTGTTAGGGTTTAGTTGCGCTGTAAACTAAGGCTGAATATTAACGAACTGTAACTGCTAAGTGCTATGTTAAGGTGTTACAATCACAGATCTGCGTCCCAACTAAGGTTGCAGACACTAGAGTCCTGCAACCATCCCTGCCTCTACCTCGGGTGAGATTTCATCTACTTCACAGGTGTTGCCGAAAGGGCCAGTAATTAGGGTTTTGTTGGTGCGCTGTTGTAGCGTTGAACCCTAGGTCTGCCGCTATGCCAACAAATGGTTCTGTTGCCGGGACCTGAAACTGTGATTGCTCGGAACTGAAGGAAAGAAAGAAAGCTCTGTGCGTAGATCTGTTTGTTAATGTTTATGCCATTATTATAGTTCTTTGGATTTCAATAGATAAGAGCATCATAAGAACAAGATCACTGAGAAATACACATCCACAAGAGACACAACATTTATCCTGGGAAACCCTCTAGGGGAAGAAAACCCAGCAAAAACTTCCTTATCATAAATAGCTTATACAATGTTCAAGAGATAACTCAAACCAATATAGATAGTCCTCTCCAAGAGATACGCCACTCTTCTTCTTCTCTCTCCAACTTGTAATTGCAGTTTGCCTCATAAGAGAATGAGCAAGTGAAGTGTGTCTTAGAAGTGAGGCGCTAGCCTCTTATTTATATCAATCTGAAACGTGTGAAGAGTCACCATCTGGCAGGGCCGACCTCTCACACTGGGTGGGTAAACCCACCTTTAATTAATTCTGGCCCTTCCATTATAACTGTTGGGGCCGACTTCTTATTCTGCACTTTGTAATTGTCCGATGACCAATCCGCAAAAGGGGATTTGGTCCTTATACAATTACCGACATGATTAATCCTCAATGGGGATTAATCCAATAACAATAATAATAATAATGACATGATTAATCCTCAATGGGGATTTAATCCAATAATAATAATGACATGATTAATCCACAATGGGGATTTAATCCAATAACAAAATAATAATAAGAATGCTCTTCGCAGTTACATTATTTTAACATTGTTGCTTTAGTGCGCAGTATTCTACTTGACCTGTAAAGCTCTGTGCTAAGAAGAGAAGTCAGATCCGAAGAAAAGAGGTAAGTTCTCGAAGCTTTGTGCTATGATAAAGTTAAGAATAGTGAAAAGTTTTAGATCTGGAAGCTTTAAAGGTAAGAATAGTGAAAAGTTTTAGATCTGGAAGCTTTGTGCTCTGCTGAAAGTAAGATTCGTGGAAATTTTTGGTTCAAGAGTATGGATCTAGGTATGTTTGATAAATGTTATCCTAGTCCGAAAACTAGGGCACAACTAGAAGAGAGAAGATTTGATATGAGTAGATCTGATAGAAATAATGAAAGATATGTTATTCCTATGCATAGAAAGAATGTTTGGACTAACAAATGGATGCAGGATCCTAGAATTTTTTTTTTGCAGGTTAGCTACTATGATTCTAGTGCGCGGTACAGGAAAGGTTGGGGATCATTTAAGAAAAAAAGAGGATTAACCTTTTGTTACAGTTGCAAAAGACCAGGACATCTTGCTGAGGAATGCCCTGGAAGAAGACCTAGTTGTCTTTGTTGTAAAGCTATGGACCATGAAGTTTTAGATTGGCCTAGAATGATTGCTAAGCTTGACAGAATGAATATGAGACAAGAAAACCTTGAGGAAGGTCACAAAACTGAGACTATGGCAGAACCCCAGAGACTGTACTACTGCAAATGAAAGAAACCCTAAATGATCACAGAGATATCAACTTATCAGAGATCTTCAAAGAAAAAGAATGCATAGAAGCAAGAATAAGAGACTTCGACATAGACTGTGTTCTGGATGAGGAAACACAGGTAAATATCATGACAGAAAGAACTTGGGAAGCTTTTGGAAAGCCTGATATGATTCCTTCATTGAGAGGAATAGGACTATTCAGGGGAAAACTGATAACCTTATGTGGAAGACTCACCCAGGTATCTATGAGTGCTCATGGAGCTTCGACAGAGGAGGATTTTGAGGTTGTTAGATTCATTGAGAACAACGCTCCATTTACTATGTTATTAGGAAAAACTTGGATCGAGAAAGATCAGACCAGAAGAAAAGAAGAGGAGGCCCAAGAACAGAAAAAGCAGGAATTAAAAGATTTTATGACTAGGAAGATAGCACACTTGATTGCAAAACAAGAGAATAGATCGGAGCTACTTAGAACCAGAAACTTGGATCACGAAGTTGAAAGAACACAAGAAGATTCACAAACGAGTAGAGCACCTACCCCAGATAGAGAAGCAATTTTACTCTCTAATCCTATGAAAGAATCCCAACAGCGCGAAGTTGCTATGCCGAAAGAAGACAAGAATCAAAATGGAAAGAGGAATACCGAGACGAAGATCATCGGGAAAAAGAGTAGAAAACTCAGTAAGAAGAGAGCAAAGATCGAAAAGTTACAGAAGGATCGAGAAGGAACTTCGCGGAAGGAAGATTTGCAAAATTGGAACCTCGCCAGGATATCAGAACAGTGCCCCATGGCACTTCGCCATGGCGAAGCGATATGACCGTTGGAAACATTATAATCGTTGGACCAACGTTCCAGAACAGTTAGAACAATAGTTATGACTAGAAAGCTTGCCATCGGACTGTTGGGACCGTCTCGCAACGGACAGAATTGCATTGATGTAAAACTTTTTATCTGTTGGAGAGATCCGTTACATCATGTCTACTTAGTCTGTCGACTGTTGCACCGAGAACACTTTTGCGAATTGTATTAGAGTTAACAAGAGAACCCATTGCTACCGCACTGTGCTTAGTAAGATCGACACCGATTCTATTGCTTTAAGCACTCATCCATCCACCCGAGTTTTCCGATCGAGAGCATGCATGTTGGACGAGCTCAGCGCTGTGGAGAAGTCAGTCGAGGAAGTTTTAATTGATCTGATGGCCGAGAGAGTGATGTCTACTGGAGTTCAAGCTTCATCGACGCGAGGAGTGCAAGCCTCTCCGTCGACTGCTCGCAGATCCGGACCATCTCGACCGGCAACAGAGAAGAGAACCAAGCACAGAGATGATCTAGCAAACGCGAAGTTGATCCCAACCATCCTACCCGACTACATCTCGCCTCTGGTCGGCACGGTGAGTCGTGACAGTGTCTCGAGGGACTTTGATTACACCATGGTTACTACGTACCCCCCGAAGGGGATATGTGCAGTCAGAACGTAGCAAGATAAGATCGCGACGTTGAAGTTTAGCGACTTCAACCTAGGTGACCGCAAGAATTATAGCATGCTTGCTCCTTACAAGTATCTGACCAAGATGAACGGGAAGAACTCGAAAATAATCCCCCATCCATGGACTATGAACCTCGCGCAGTCCACCCTCTTGAATGTGATGAAGATCCCACACTTTGGAAGGCACTAGGAGGTTAACGCGTGTGTTAAGCTCCTGCTCTCATGTTACCATGGTGGCTACCTATGGTTAGATAGACGCATCACAGTCGATCCGACACTGATCCATAGGATCATCGGATTGAGCATGCAAGGACTTGACCCGCAAGACTTCTACTCAGGGAAGGCTTCCGACCGCGCCCTGGCACAGAGAATTAAGGACACTTACAACGATGTAGAAAAGGGAACTCGAGGCTACAAGGTAGCTTCCATCTAGAATGGCGCAGTGCGCCTGGCCTGCCAGTTGATCGCAGGGAAGCTAGTGAGGAAGAACCGACCTACACAAGTCACAGGATTCGTTGTTGACCTAGCCGGGAAATGCGTAGAAGGACTCCAGATGAACTAGTCGAAGTACTTAGTCAACCAACTGGAATTAGATTGCCGCGAAGCTTAGGATCAGGGCTATGAGTTCCACTTTAATTGCTTCCCGATCCTCATCGCATTTACCGCTTGGGAAATGTCGGAAGGTGCGACCTTCCCGGACATTGAGTCGTTCAACCCGCTCACTGCGAAGTTCACCACGCTTTGGTACTCGAGCGATATGGGAAAACAGTGGCAGTCAAACGCGGTCTTTCATACCTATTACCTGCAGCTGAAGAGGGCTATCAAAGCTGTCCCTCGCATGACGTCGAACACCCTGCATCGGTTCCAACTCCTCATGAAGTTCTGCGCAGATCGACACTTCATTTATATCACCGTGGATGCAGATGAGCACACCGAGGAGCTTCAATCGTACTACAAGCTCATAGAGGAGGACCTTGCCAAGGATTGATCTACAGAACTCCTCATTCCCACGGACCCCGCAGAAATGTCAGACCCTGAACTAATCGGCAGCCCTGAGACCACTCACGAAGCAAAGGATCTTCCTGGACCCAGCAGAAGGAAGAAGACCGAAGAGGTCCAAAGCTTGAGCAGCGCATCAGAAGGAACTGCTTCAGTATCACCTGGACGAGGGGGTGATGACGAAGTAGAAGAGACAAAGGGCAAAGAGGACCAGCAGAAGCAAGGCGAAGTAACACCGCCTAGGGACCCTGCTGATGAGGCTGATCCCTTAAGGAAAAGGAAGGTTTCTTCCACGAAACCCACTTCTCGAAAGAAATCTAGAGCCACCTTGACTAAGATGCAGATTGTGCTCATTGTAAATGACTTCAACTTTATCATCGCAGTTGTAGCAGATGTCTCGCAGGACATCTTGTAGAAACATGAAGCCAAGCAGGAGGAGATGTATGATAGAATTGAGGTTGAACTCAGAGGGGTACAACAGGCCCTTCAATCCAGCTGCGCAGTATCCATTGTGCCCCCACCATCAGAAGCACCTGAGTTGGGAGATGAGCCTACCCAACTCCGCAGACTAGCTGATGCGACCGAAGCTCACCTTCGTCGCGCATAGGAAGAAATTGAACAGGCCACAGAGGCCCTAAAGCAAGTACAAAAAGTAGTCATAGAGCAACGCCGAGTTGCACAACAAGAGAAGGCTACCCTCCAAACTAAGTTTGAAGAAGAGAAAGCGCAGATCTAGCAAGAGAAAGAGCAGTTGCTCGCAAAGCAGGTGGGAGTAAAAGAAGCAGTCAGCAGAACACTTCGCTCTGTGACAGGCTTAGAGAAAAAAGAGGAAGACCCAATGGAACATCAAGTAGAGCAGCTTGCGCAAGCTATCCAACAGCTTCAACAGAAAATTGCAAACCTCGAGCTACGAATAGTGCCAAGTACCCCGCAGGACGTGCAAGAACAAAGAGAAGCCATTGCCCGAAGCGCAGTTGAGAGGATTAGAGCATTCGCTCTGAAATGCAAACATCTAAGTGCTCGCAGCGCATAGAATTATGAGCGACTCACTGAAGATACTGAGCTAAAGGTACTGGAGTCACAACTCCAGGAGGCCAAGCAGCAACAGTACAGGCGCAGTTGAAGCTCCTGTCAGCAGTTGAAAGGATGAAGCGATCCCAAGAACAGCGCATTGCTCAACAGCAGGTTCACACCATTCAGAGCAAAGTCATGGAAGTGACTTAAAGGCTCCAACCAGTCCAGGACGAAGCTTGCCAACTATTTGAGGAGATTGAGGGTCGAGGCACAAAGTTGGAACAAGTAGTCGCTGCAGTCGAACAACGTTTAGAGGGACCTGTCAACGAAGTAGTCATCCAAGAGTTCACCGAGCAGGAGGCCCTGTCACAGCAACAGGTCGAAGCAACTTGAGCCAAGCTCGAGTCTTTTGAAGCACAGCACCAAAGTGACTCAGGATGAGTCACAGGTGAGTGTTGGGGGCTTGTTGGCCCTTGACCAAGTTTTGAGGATTCTTGGTCATGTTTAACCTACTTTTGGGACTTTGACAGGTTGTCGAAGACGGAGCGCAAGTCGAAGCAGAGATCGTGGCCCCTTTTCAGGGATTTTTGGGTTTTGGGCTTATGTAATGGGAATGGGGATGTCGGCCCATGGGTTTACCCATTTTGTAATGTATAAATAGAAAGCTAGGTGATGTAAGAAGAGGCCAGTGTGCTAAGTGCTAGAGTTCGATCTATGTGATTGAAGGAATTGCTAAGTGCAAGTGGTAATTGTAATTGCTTTGTGCATATCGTGTGAGACTTGCAGAGCTAAGTGCAAGTGATTGCAAGACACCGTGGAAGGCTTTGTGCTATACTTCAGGGAAGGAGGATCTAGCGAGGTGCGCAGATCTCCTGTCCGCTGCGGAGTAAGATATCATGGCTCTGTGCATATAGAGGATTGACAGAAAGAAATAAAGAAGAAGAGTTGGTGGACGTAGCCCCAGGCAGGGGCTGAACCACGTATATCTTGCGTTGTGGTTGCTATGTGCTTTATGATTGTTCTCTTGTCTATATGATTGAATGCTTATTGCACTGATGTATGCTTAGAAGGATCTAATATGGTAGCTTAGTGCTGAATAATGTGAATCAATGCTAGATCTGATTTATGTTGATATGCTTAGTGCTTGAATATATCGGATCTGTGTGAATACTGTGCTGATCTGTTGTTAGGGTTTAGCTGCGCTGTAAACTAAGGCTGAATATTAACGAACTGTAACTGCTTAGTGCTATGTTAAGATGTTACGATCACAGATCTGTGTCCCAGCTAAGGTTGCAGACACTGGAGTCCTGCAACCACCCCTGCCTCTACCTCGGGTGAGACTTCATCTCCTTCGAAGGTGTTGCCGAAAGGGCCGGTAGTTAGGGTTTTGTTGATGCGCTATTGTAACGTTGAACCCTGGGTCTGCCCCTATGCCAACAGACAGCAGCTGAGTTTTGAAGGCCTTTTGGGCAAGGAAAAGAAGATATTGCAGGTGCCCTAGAGGCTCGGTCTGTAGAGGAAGTTGCAGGTCTGTGGGAGGATTTGGCTAGCCTAGGGAGGCTGCCACAGACCTGTGGGAAAGTCTGCCTATCAGAGGAGCAGCCACAGCCTCAGTAAACAGTTGAAGGCCGGTAACTGCTAAAGAGAAGAGCTGTTACAGCACCTTTAGGACAGTCCTGTAAGGGCTGTTACAACAATCTGGAGGCAGGATTGTGGAGCTGTTATGGTCAAAACAGCAGCAGACTTTGAGGACAGTCTAACAGCCCTTTTGGGCAGATGTTGGACAGCAAAGGAGGGCTGGAACAGCAGCAAGGTGCTGGCAGTTTAGTGACAGGTTGAGGGCAGGTTTAGGGCTGATGTGACAGCCTAAACAGTCAGCAGCAAGGTCAATCATTGGGGCAGCCTTGGAGCAGCAAAGAAGGGCTGAAAGGACTCAGCCAACCTTGAGCAAGGAGTTGCAGAGGCAATGGAGGGTTTGAGGGGACAAGGGATGCCCTAACCCTCAGCCTCAGGACAGCAAGATTGGTATGGAAACCAAGGAGGGTTTCATCTGTGCCTTGTAAGTGAATTTTGGTATTTTACTTTACGTAAAAGTAGGCCATTGTCCCAGTACGGGAGCCCATTGGTTCTAGGTTTAAGAACATGTGATTTGGGCATTAGATTCTTGTGTACCTATGTATGATTCAATTGCTGGTTTATTTTCCACTGTGCTAAGGTGTTAGGCATCTCAGTGTGTTTATGTTTACAGTCCAAATTGTGCCAATTTGTGTATTCTGTTGAGAACATAGACTAGACCTGAGGTGCATGTGCACCAAGTCAGGGTGCACTTCGAAATCTAACACGACATGCGCAACCAAGATGCATCTTAAGCCCATCATCATCCCTGCAAGTTAACCCTGAATAACCTGTTCTGTGGTGAGAATCACAATTTACCATTCATGCTGATATGAGGGATGACAGGACAACAAATAATTTAAAGGGGAAATGGACATATTGAAATTTTTTGAGAAAAGAATTTAGAGGAAAAGGTAATGAGGTGGGAATGGAGGGAAATGAAAAGAGGCTATAAGAAATTCTATCAATGATGAAGCCGGTGGATGACAACCATCTTCACAATTGACGTTGTTAGGTTGCTTTTCAATTTCTGTGGCTTCTCTAATGATGCGAGTAGAGTAATGGGGGGCTAACGCTAAGACTTTGGTGTGATCAAAACAAATGAGATGCTTGGTATTTGGTAGTGTGATTATGAAAGTTATCTGCTTTATGTTCTTTGAGGCGAGTTTGGATAGAGCACACTGTTTGGCCAATGTAGGATTTGCCACAAAAACAGGGAATTTAGTAAACACCTTGGCAAAGCAACAGGTTAGTTTTATCTTTGATGCTTCTGAATAATTCTTTGAGCATTTTGTGAGGTTTAAAGAAGGTATTAATATTCTTTTTGGATAGGATGTTGGAAATTTGATCTGTGATGCCGTGTTTGTGAATATTGCTACAAACTTAGCCATTCATGGCAACCCATCATCCACTGGCTTCATCATTGATATAATTTCCTAACCTCTTTTCATTTCCCTCCTTTCTTGCCTCATTGCCTTATCCTTTAAATTCCTTTCCCAGAATTTTTCAATATGTCCATTTCCCCTTTAAATTATATTTGTTGAGTCCCATACCCCACCCCTCCGTTCTATATTTTATGATTAATATTACATTAGTGTTGATTTTTCTCACTTCTGCAATTTATCCCAATCCCGGTTTCAATCACTCCTTATCACTCCAAATGTTTAATGCCCATTCCCAATATTAATGAAATTTGCAGACATTAATATGCATTAAATATTAAAATGAAATTTGACTGAAACACATGAAATAAATGATCTTTTCAATGGCTGTCTTAAAACTCAGAAATAAACCAGCAAGCAAACATTTAATGACACAATGATATTTGGTCAAATGACCCTGGAAAAACCCCAGTGTGGGGAAAACCAGTGAGAGAGAGTGAGTTCTTCTTATTTCTTCAATTTCTGGAAATTACATTTCAGCAAAAATAAAACCAACAGAAATTTAACTTATCTCTTCCTCGATTTTCGTACTTGAAATTGACTGGAAGAAACCCAAATCTGCCACCTCAAAATCTGTGCTCAGACAGTCGTACCGTACGGACTGTCACAGCATTAAATGCTGTACGATTTTCTAGAAAATCGTGCCCAGAATTAATTGCAGCTGTACGGCGGTTGTACAACCTGTACGGACTATTAAATGCGCCTGTTTTCTTGGTTTTCATGCTGCTGTACGACCAGAACAGGTACAGTAAATGCGTCCGTACCAAATCCGTATAGTACGGATTCTCTTTGTCTGTTGATTGCCTCGAAATTCGTGCCCTAGCTTTTCCTTGAAATTCGTGCCTCTTTTCTGCTGCTTTCTCTTCTTAGAAAAATTGGAAACTTTCTCTTCTCTTGCTCTCTCTCAATCTCTCAATCTCTCTTGGAAAGAATGAATGCTCTTTTGGTCTTTTTCCTCCTTTAGAATCCCTAAGTGACTCTTAGGTTTC